>BLSH010135433.1:147888-172093 GCA_018402905.1 Glandirana rugosa
CGTCACCCACAGCAGGCAGATAATCTGTAATAGCTTGTCATCACCGGGGGAATCTCGTCGCCATAGGTCATGCCTGCCGTGGGAACTACCACCCACCTCACCTCAATAAGTCGCTTCCTAATCCAGAACCAACCCCTCTTTTCTAGTCCAGGGCCTACTCTGCACCACCCCCATCCAGTTCCTTCTCTGCACACTCACCTTCATAGTCCAGGTCCTTCAGCACATAAATCCCCTCTCCTAATAAGTGCCTTTCAATTTTAGGGAGGCTCTCCCATGTAAATTTGTACTGCAGCTCTGTCACAAAAGGTGTGAGCTGTTTGGGAACTGAGCAGCACTTGTATAGAAGGAGGAAGACTTCATAGCACTCCAGTGCTGAATAACTCCACTCCACCCACCATCAAGGGTGCCGTCCGTACTGGATACCGCTGCTCTAAGGGGGCCACTACTGTTCGATAATGTCTAATAGACGGACGACACCCACTGCATAGTCCAGCATATACCTGAGAAACAAATAGAAGATGGGAGACTGCACAGCGCATGAACACTGTCTGAATCACTCCGCTCCTTTCACCTGCCCCCTAAAAAAGCTATCCCTAGCAACGATTTAGGTACTGTTGCTTAGTAACTGTATCTGAAGCATTGTTCAGGAATGCTTTTCTAGGGGGGCGGGTGGGAAGAGCGGAATGATTCAGCGCTCGTGTGCTGTGCGGTCTCCCTTCTTCTATTTGTTTCAGTGGGATATGCCGGACTATGCAGCGGTCACGGCCTGTCCATTAGACTTCATCGGACGGCAGTGGTACCCTTAGAGCTGCAGCACAAGGTGCAGGCAGCATCCCTCTTGAAATGGTGCCCAGGGCACATGCCCCCCTAGTTTCAGCCCTGACTGTACATAATAACCACAGGACTGCTCTAAAAATGGTTAACATAGGTATTTTTTTATTAAAATGGCCAAAATTTTTTTTTTTTTGGATAGAATGTGGGCGAATATAGAGCTCATTGGATTTATACTGCTACCTGGGTTAAGTTATAGAGATTTTCCCTCAGTTACATTCAAGATGACAACTTTCATCATACAGGCAGCAAGGAAAAATCTGCAACATGGACACAGACAACAATTAAAAGCTGTTTTAGCCTTTGAGGTTGAATAAAGATACTGGTCCATCCAATTCAACCTGAGTGTGAATGTGTGTGTTTAGGTCACTATCATTTTCAATATCACTGTACATTGTGTTCACAATCTGAAAGTCTTTTGAATATATCTAGACTTTTTGCTGACACCACCAACTGTGGATCCTTACTCCTCTGCTAGTAAAGAATCCTAAAAGCCCCATACACATGGGCATATTATCAGGAGACATTTGGCGGTTTAAAAAAAATGGCCGACAGTCTGCCCGTGTGTATGTTGGTCTGTCTGACAGAAGCCCGCCGTTCGGCAGGCTTCTGTCAGACATGCATGCTGGAAAACCAGCAGCCAACCGACTCCTGATCAGTGCTCTCAGCCAATGGCAGAGAGTGCTGATTAGAGTGTTCTGGTGAAGGGGCGTCCCCCTGTCAGAACACAACAGTTCAGTGGGGGAGATTGCTGGACTAACCTTGCATGGTTATTACAGTGTCTAGTGTCTCTGACCGGAGCTCTCAGTTTTACACTGTTTAGGATTAAACTGCTTCTTGTTCAGCTTCATTGTGTGGCTGCATTTCTTCTTTAGATACTTAGTTTTAAATAGTTTTCTCCCAATTAAACAATTACCATTTGTATATTGTGATCATATCCCCTCTTAAGTACCTTCTATCCAGGGAAAATAAGATTAATATTTGTTAGACCCTCTTAATGATCTGTCTGTATTACAAAAAATGATAGGAAAGTCCATTTTTTTTTATTTGTCACAGGAGGCAAAATGAAATTGTCCGAAAAGGCAACTTGTTCTTATAACAATTGTCTTTAGAGAGATCTCCCTCCTACCAAACTAAAAGGTAAAAAAAGAATCTATGCTTTAAAACATGAAGCATGAAGATTTTGCAGTTAATGGCTAAACAAATCTGGCAACTCTACTTGTATTCAACTAAAATGCATCATTCTAAAACTGTCAGAACAAATCTTGTTCATCTGCAAATGCTACTTTTCTGTCAAAAACGGTTACTTCAGAGCTCATTAGGTGTCACAGCGATGCAATCTGTGTTTTAACAATTAAATTGCTATTACACGGTTTAGGTGAGCATATCGGAATGGAACAGGAATGGGGAGTAATGAGTGTTTCAGGAAAACAGATGATTATTTATAATTTTTTGATTTTGATTTACAAGCATGGCAGTTTACATAAACATGGGCATTCATTTCTGTAAACACCCCCCTCCCAAATACGTACATTTATGTGAAACTTATATATAAAAAGCGTGTAGACAGCCATTGCTAAACACTTTTCAAGAGCAGCAATCTGGCTGTTAACCTTGATACCCTTAAAACCCTCAGCTTTGATGTACAATGGGTATAAAAAGTTTACACACCCCTGTTAAAATGTCAGGTTTCTGTGATGTAAAGAATGAGACAAAGATAAATCATTTCAGAACTTTTTCCATCTCTAATGTGACTTATAAACTGTACAACTTAATTGAAAAACAAACTGAAATCATTTGGGGGGGGGGTAAAAATAAAAAAATAAAATAATGTGATTGCATAAGTGTGCATATCCTTTTATAATTGGGGGTGTAGCTGTGTTCAGAGTTAAGCAATCACATTCAAACTCATAGGAACCAGTACACACCTGACATCATTCAAAGTGCCTCTGATTAACCCCAAATAAAGTTCAGCTGTCCTGGTAGGTGGTTCCTGATATTTTCTTAGTCGCATCCTACAGCAAAAGGTCCGCAGGCAGCTTGCAAAGCATCAGAGAAATCTCATTGTTAAAAGGTATCAGTCAGGAGAAGGGTACAGATATTTTCCAAGGTATTAGATATACCATGGAACACAGTGAAGGCAGTCATCATGAAGTGGAAAAAATATGGCACAACAGTGACATTACTAAGAACTGGATATCCCTCCAAAATTGGTGATAAAAACAGAAGAAAACTGGTCAGGTAGGCTGCCAAGAGGCCTACAGCAACATTAAAGGAGCTGCAGGAATATCTGGCAAGTAGTGTGGTACATGTGACAACAATCTCCCATATACTTCATATATCTGGGCTATGGGGTAGAGTGGCAAGACGGAAGCTGTTCTGTTAAATGATTGCCATGTAACACAAAATATGCATAGTTATAGTAATGTTTGTATAGTTGGTTACTACAATGCCATCTTGTGGTTGTTTTAGATATTGCACCTTTCCACTCTGTTTTCTAAGTGTGTGCCTCCCATCCTCTGTGAGCTAACTTCCTCTTCCTGGTTCACTCTGTTATGTAACTTCCTCTTCCTGTGTCCTCTCTCTGTCTCATGAGGAAAGAATATGGCCACACGCTTGTAGGCCTCACACAATCTGCTCGCATCCTAGGACACATTACCATGTTTTGACCTGCAGTTACCATCTTTCAACCATCTGCCACATTTGTTGTATGCTGTACCTGCTATTTCCAATGAATAAATGCTCATGGAAGAAATGGGTAATTGGTGAGTCGAACAATCTGATAAGAACTGTCCGCGATGATCATATCTGCTTATACAGGCCAGGCATAGAGGTCTCAGCAAGGGATAAGTCACTATTACAACAGTTTGAGTCAGAATAGAAGCTTTTGCTTACGAAGAAAAACATCTTGAAAAAACACATCTGAAGTGTCCCAAATGAATGTGGGAAAATGTGTTATGGTCTGATGAAACCAAGGTTGAACTTTTTGGCCATAATTCCAAAAGATATGTTTGGTGCAAAAACAACATTGCACATCACCAAAAGAACACTATACCCACAGTGAAGCATGGTGGTGGTTTCTTCAGCTGGAACAGGGGCCTTAATCAAGGAAGACGGAATTATGAACAGTTCCAAATGCCAGTCAATATTGGCACAAAACCTTCAGGCCTCTGCAGAAAGTTGAACTTCATCTTTCAGCATGACAACGACCCAAAGCATACATCCAAATCAACAAAGGAATGGCTTCACCAGAAGAAGATTAAAATTTTGGCATGGCCCAGCCAGAGCCCAGACCTGAATCCAATTGAAAATCTGTGGGATGATCTGAAGTGGGCTGTGCACAGGAGATGCCTTCGCAATCTGACAGATTTGGAGTGTTTTTGTTGGCAAATGTTGCCAAGTCAAGATGTGCCATGCTGATAGACTCATACCCAAAAAGAGTGAGCGCTGTAATCAAAAGGTGCCTCAACAAAGTATTTGTTTAAAATGGTTGTCAACCCGTGACAACCACTTTAACCTACATGTAAGCCTATAATAAAGCTTACCTGTAGGTTCCCTGCATATTTCCTAAACCTGCATGGTTTTAGGAGATATACAGTGTACTTGCATTGCCGACGTCATTCGGCACATGCACAGTGAAGAAACGGCCCGCTGTGCCGTTTCTTCACTTAATTTGTGCCGTGACTGGCGGCTGCCATGCGCAGAGTGACATCACACGACTCTGGCCAGCCACAGAGCCGGAGTCCTGGCCTCGGAAGGATGAGGGGCTGAAGATGGATGCTGCCTGCACAGGAGACATTGCAGGCTTCGTTTGCAGGTAAGTGACACATAATGGGCTACTATGCGTAGCATAGTAGCCCATTATGCTTTTACTTTGCAGGGGAATATAGAGGAAGTAAACCCCGAAGTGTGCACACTTATTCGTTTTTTATTTTTACTTCCCTTCACCTAAAAGATTTCAGTTTGTTGTTCAACTGAGTTGTACAGTTTATAGGTCACATTAAAGGTGGAAAAAGTTCTTAAATGATTCATCTTTGTCTCATTTTTCAAATTTTTTTACATCACGGAAACCTGACATTTTAACATGGGTGTGTAGACTTTTTATACCCACTGTATCTAGGCCCCCTCCTATCAGTAAAGGTGATGATATCTTTCTATTGAGATCTTGGGGAATGCCAAGTATCTTCTGAGAAGATGCTTTATGATGCTGTCCTGGGGTACCCTGCATTCCCCAGGATATCACTGGAAGTATGGTGACATCATCCTCTTGCAGTACCAATGGTATATTTACAAACTTTTTCCCCTTCTTTTCCCTTCTTTTTTTCTTTTACCTTAATGCTGTATTATATGGAAGGGGTCCTGCTATATTAAGTGGGCCTTTTTTAACCTCCCTGGCGGTCTGATTATGTCAGTATTTTTGCATGTCAAAGTAGTACATTGTTTTGCATGGAAATGTGTTGTTTTATATTGTAGGCCTGTAATTCTTAGGACTAACTGACTTAATGGCACCATAGTAATGAACACAAATAGATTTGCTTAAATAATAAATAACGACAATGACTAGACCAATAAACATTTTAACAATTTATTGTGGATAAATTGGCCGTGGTCCTTTGTTATTGGTATAAATTATCACACCAATAAATATAAGAATAATTGACGTTTCAATTACTAAAAAAAATATCAACGGGAGTGCGCATGCGCGAGGCTCGGTGATGGACGCCTAACACCAGAGCTCCGCGCCTTTCCAGCATCCAGCGTTCCCTGCAGCGTTCCGACCGGGAGCAGCCTCCTTTCTACGCCGCAACATCCTCACCCCCACACCAAGGATCATCACGGGAGGGTCCGGGGACATTTTGGGAGAAGGAACAGTGCCGGAGCCCGAAGAAGAACATCGAGGCCGCGGCTCCTAAGATGGCAGCGGTAAGGTGCTAACGCCCCCCTCTCATTCAAGCAGACTCGCAGAAGTCTCCGCGGATTAAGCCCTCACAGGGGACATTATCACCCTAAGCTCCCTATAGCACGGACACCCTGACTGTGAGACTCCCTCAGACACTACCGCATGGGATGCGGACCCTCCTCACAGATTCCCCCATTACAAGCTGGGCTCTGCCCGCCGGTCAGTGGGGCCTACAGCGTTATCTGGTCCGGGGGCTAAAGTTATCCGGCGTGACTGAACGAGTGAGGGCTTTGCTCCCGAACTACCGGAATCACTAGGAGACAGCCCATTACCTTCACCGGACCTTTTGGCTCTATCTCCCCTTGCATCTTTGGACATAGCAGGCTCATTGCCCTGCTGACAGCATTTCTGTTTTTTTTTTTTTTATTATTATTTTTTCCTCTCCGCCTCATCAGCCTACCAGAGCATACACAAGAGCCCCCGCAGCAAACCAGCTCCTCTCTCACAGCACTGTAGAGCCCCTGACTTTACACACCGCATGTGGGCCAAAACTGTCAAGCGAAACCTGCAATTTCAATACGGTCAGATTCCTCCTAACAACATGCCCTTAGATCAACATGCCGTTGAGGGGGGACCCTCAGAATTTCCTGGATCCCCAGTGTGGGACGACACATCTCATCATGCCCCCGTAGGGGGCGACGTAGATCCCTCTGTGCCTCCTTCACCAGCTTCCACTGTCTCCCTGCTAAATCACACCATTGAAGAGATTCTTCAGTCTCCTAGCTCGGAGCAAGCCACTCATGCCCTGCACCCTAGGGGCATAGACCTACATCCTTCCCAGGCTCAAGACATGTCTCTCATGTTCCAGAAGTTTGCGGCACTACTGGACAGAGGCCTGGCACAAACAGCCACTAGGATAACAACAGAGATCAAATCAGACCTTCATATGTTGGGAACCCGCATAGAGGAAATGGAATCAAAAGTGGACTCTACTGTTACCCGAGTTAATCAGAATTCTAACATCATCCAGGAACTTCACACCCGCCTGGAGGGGGCGCTAGCGAAGATTGACGACCTAGAGAACAGGTCAAGGAGGCTCAACTTTAGAATACGAGGTCTACCGGAGGAAGTCAAAAACATTCACGAAGCGGTTCACACCCTAATGAAATCTCTCATACCGGACATCCGTCCCCACAAGATGGAGCTAGATCGGGCCCACAGGGCCCTAGGCCCCCCTCGCTCGGATGGCCTCCCGAGAGATATAGTGGTAAAACCCCACTATTATAGCACTAAAGAGGAGATCATGACGAGAGCACGCGCAATTCCCCAGCTCAAATTGCTAGGCCACTCGGTGCAAATATTCGCCGACCTCTCTCCCTACACTATACAGAAACGGAGGTCCTTAAAGCCTTTACTCACTCTGTTGTCTCAGAAAGAAATCAAGTATGGTTGGCAATTCCCTTTTGGACTGAAATTTGACTTCCAAAACAAAACACACAGATTTTCCTCATTTCAAGAAGGAGAGAAGCTTCTGCAGCATTTAGGGATTCTATCCAAAGACCCCCCTTCCCCAATGCAAACCTCTGCTACGGGACTGTCCAAACGTCCTCCTCCCTCAAGTCCTCTCACCACCCTATGGCAAAAGCCTAAACTCAAGAAGGTCAAGGAAGGCCTACCGCCCTGAAATGGTTCTCATGTCGGCTTCCGTGGTCGACCACTTTACCAATCAATCCTGATGTTACTTCTCATACTGTGATGTGGCTATCTGCACTACATTGTCGCTTTTGTTTTTACGGTAGGGTGGAGGGGCTTAGACCTTTTTTTTTTTTTTTTTCTCTTTTTTCTCTATCAGGACCCCTACACCACCGAAAACTAATAGTGACTGGTTCTCTGATGGATTTGGAAGGACCCTTCCCCTCACCCGGGGGGTCCTTCCCTCATAGGTCTACATGTTGCGGCCATGTCCTCACAGGGTCAGCTTCATGGAGATCGCCACTCCCCATCCTCCCTTTTTGGTTTTTCTATTTGTTTTGTGTGCCCCCCTCCTGTTTGAGGGGTTAGGATGTTGCATCACCTTTGCCCGGGTCATGCACCACAATAACTCCACAACTCAGTTTAGGGGATGTTGTCACTTGATTCCGGTCGGAACATACATTCACTAGATGTTACCAATGTTTTCATATGTTTAATATTTTCGCTGTTTCATTGTTTGAGCTTAGCTTTGGGAGCGCGCTGCCTGGAAGGGTTGCTGGCGCCTCCTCCTGCCCTTGGTAAATGCATATTTGCTTTATCTGGGTCAGGACGCTCCCACTTTCGGTGGGGACGATTGTGTTACACCTTTGGAGTATGCCACTCATACTCACACTACCTCTATGTTATACATGCTATCAACCTCTTACTAATCTTCTCTATCTTCCTCTCCTCAGGCTCTTCTTCTCTCCTCTGGTGTCGGGAATGGATTCTCCACTCTTCAGGTACCCCTGCTCAGGTCTCATCTCCCTCGGGTCTCTCAGGTGCTCCCTCCTCTCTTCTAAGTATCAGGTAAGCGATTGGGGGTCGGGATGTCCTCCTCTTTCTAGTTCCCATGGCTGATCACACCACCACCACCAACAGACTACGCATAATCTCACATAACATTCAGGGTCTGAACTCACCAGTTAAGCGGAAAAAAACCTTTCAGTACTACGCTGCTCAGAAGATGGACGTGGTCATGTTGCAGGAAACACACTTTCCCGCCTCATATTCCCCATCCTTTGTGCACCGTTCATACACTACCTGGTTCCTTGCGAGCGCACCTAATAAGACCAAAGGGGTTGGGATCTTTTTCTCACGCAACACTCAATTCTCTTGTTCAAAGGTACTGAAGGACCCCGAGGGCCGCTTCTTGTTAGTCAAGGGCCTCCTGGACGATCAACTATATACATTCATCTCATACTATGCCCCGAACAAGGGACAAGCAAAATTTTTTGACTCCCTCTTCGCTGCCACCAGCTCCTTTGCGGCTGGCATTGTGATATATGGGGGGGACTCAAATACGGCCTTTGACAAGAGCCTTGACAAGTCGCGTCCTCCGGGCAGGGACCACATTATCCCATCGAGGCAGAGCCTAAAGGTAGCCAAAAAAATTTTTGGCCTAGGCCTGGTGGACATCTGGAGGGAAATGAACCCCTCTGTTAAGGACTACACCCACTTTTCGCACCCTCACCAGACATTTACTAGAATAGATCACTTTTTCTTACATAGCTCGCATATCCCCAGGGTTATCAAAGCGTTCATTAAAGATTCTGCTCTTTCAGACCACTCTTGCCTAGTCCTACTCCTTCACAGATCCAAAGCTACCCAGAGACCCTTTTCATGGAGACTGAATTCCTCTTTACTCAGTAATCCTACCCATGTCACAGAAATTAACAAAGCAATTCAGGAATACTTCCAACTGAATGACACCAAGGAGGTCTCTCCGCTGACCCTATGGGCAGCACATAAATCCTCAATTAGAGGATCATTAATACAACTCTCCTCAAGATTGCGGAGAGCAAAACATACAGAGATAAAACAGCTAGAGAAAGACTTTCTCCAAGCCAGCACACATTATAAAAGCTCACCATCCTACTCCTCACAAGGTAAGCTGGAGAATGCTCGTACGGCCTTGAACCTTGCCCTCACTACTAGGGCAGAAAAACAACTTAGGTGGGAAGGAGGAAAATTCTATCTCCAAGGAGATAAAATTGGGTCCATGCTAGCTCACAGATTAACTCCTAAAATGAAACTACAAGCCATACCCAAAATCAAAACTCAGGACGGTTCGCTTTCCCAAAATCCCCAGAAAATCCTGGCTGCTTTCCAGGTATTCTTTGGGAACCTTTATAAGGGGGACCGAAAACAGGAGCAGGAGAAGGAGACCAGATCTCTCTTAAATTCCCTAAATATCCCCTCTCTTAAAAAACAGCATAGGGACGAACTTGAGGCCCCTATCTCGGTGGAGGAGATTAGACAAGTTATCAAGTCATTAAGACCCAGCTCGGCTCCTGGCCCAGACGGGTTCGCTGTCCCATATTATAAGCACTTTATGGACACTCTTGCACCCTTCATGGCACGCTTCTTCAACTATCTTCGGGAGGGCCATTCACTGAACTCTGATCTAAACTCCGCATTTATATCAGTCCTTCCCAAACCTAATAAGGATCCCAGCTTAATTGAGAACTATCGCCCTATATCTCTGATCAATAATGATCTTAAGATCTTAACGAAAATTCTAGCCAACCGTCTTTCCAACTTCATAGGGCAATATGTTCACAGAGACCAAGTGGGCTTCATTCCAGGAAGACAGGGCCCGAATCAGATTAGAAGGGCAATAGATGTCATATCTCTCCTTCAGTCACGATGGGATGGAGGTCCCCCTCAGGAGGGTCTACTCCTATCTCTGGATATGTCAAAAGCGTTTGACTCGATTTCTTGGCCGTTTCTCTTTCAAGTCCTACAACGATGGGGCTTTGGAAAAACATTCATGAATATCATCAACGCCCTCTATTCCTACCCAGAAGCTAAAATTAAAATGCAAGGCTTTCACTCCTCCCCCTTCCCTATTAGATCAGGTACACGGCAAGGATGCCCCCTTTCGCCCCTTTTATTCGCCTTGGCCATTGAGATCCTAGCCATCTCCCTTAGGGATGATCCAGACTTTCATGGGGTCTCCTGTGGGGATCAAATTCATAAATGTGCTCTGTATGCGGATGACGTCCTCCTTTTCATCACGGACCCACATGTCTCAATTCCTGTGATTTGTGGGATCCTTGATGAATTTGGTCAGGCGTCCGGGTTACAGGTGAACTACTCCAAATCCGTGGCCCTCAACATCAACCTCCCAAACCGCATAGTTGACTCAATCAAAAACAATTTTCGTTTTAAGTGGGACACCGCATCGCTACCTTACTTAGGGGTGCATCTAACACCCTCCATAGCTAATCTTTACTCAGCGAATTTCCCACCTATGTATCATAAACTCCAATTGGAATTAAAGGAATGGGAGAAGTTAAGGATCTCATGGCTAGGGAGAATTAACTCCGTGAAGATGAATCTTCTCCCCAGAATATTGTATCTCTTCAGGTCCCTCCCTATAGCGATCCCCAGGGCCCCTCTGAAACAATTTCAGTCTAAGATCATTCGCTTCATTTGGGGCAAAAAGGGTCACAGATTGAGCAAAGAAACCTTGTTTAGGCCCAAGGATCAAGGGGGATTCAACCTTCCCAACCTCACATGGTATTATCAAGCAGCACAACTGGCCCAACTCTCTTCCATATACTTTAAAAATTCACTCCCAGACTGGGCTCGGATGGAAAGGATTGCTATCCCTAATAACACCATAGACTTCTTACTATGGCAACCCCCAAAAGCGAGACCCCCGATATTAGCCCCTACCTTGTCCCATTCCTTTTCTCTATGGGACAACCTGAAGTCCTCTCCCTCGCTAGTCTCTTTCTGGCATCCGCTATCTCACCTATTTCACAATCCCCTCTTTGCTCCGGGGATGGACATCACGGCCTTTCGCTGGTGGTTGGACAAAGGCATGTACAGAATCGGACACTTTGTTAACTCAAGGGGCCCCCTTACGGCAATCCATTGCACCAGCAAATTAGACATGCCCAGTACGGAAAGATTCAGACATATGCAGATATATCACTTCATCAGGTCCCTGTACAGGCGGGACTGCTCCTCTCTTCCGCTTACAGCTTATGAACAGTGGTGTGGTCAGCCCTTGGAGCAAAGGGGGGGCATCTCGGTAATTTATCGCGCCCTGGCCTCCTCTACCGGCAAAACCAGATATATGAGGGACTGGGAAGAGGAGCTCGGAGTGGAGCTGAGTCCTGAGACATGGCACAGGGCCTTTTTGGCCTCTTCGAAGGGCATATGTAACACCGCCTTAGTTGAGGCAAACATTAAGGTTTTAACGAGATGGTACTTGGTGCCTACGAGGCTGGCCAGGATGTTCCCTAGTTCCTCACCTCTTTGCTTCCGTCAGTGTGGCATGACTGGGTCCATGATTCATATTTGGTGGGAATGCCCCAAGATTAGGGGCCTATGGAATAAAATTTTTCACTTAATAAGGAAAGTTACGGGCCTCTCAATTCCAAATTCCCCCCAGACGGCACTATTTAATATGTTTGGCCCAACTATACCGAAACCTTCCAAACGGCTTATTTCTTTCATCCTGGCAGGCACCAAGTTATCAGTGGCTAGAGCCTGGAAAAAATCCTCCGTTTCTTTTCTTCAGACTAAGAGGAAAATCTCTTGGATTATGACACAAGAGAAGACGGCCAGCATTCTCCTAGACTTGGAAGAGAAACATGACGCAACATGGGAACCCTGGTTGGCCTTTTTGGCCCGGACATGAAATACGCTGTACTGGGTGGGGACCACTGACTTGATATTGAACTTTCGCCCCTTCCTGACACCTCTTTTCTCTTACTTCCCTCTACCTCTGGGCCTTCTCTCTTCACTTTCTTCGACTGCCTGATTTCCTATCTTTCTTCTTTCCTTTTTTCCCTTTTTTACCTCTGGACCGGTTAGGATTGCCCCTTAGGGGGCACGGCTTATGCTGAGCGATAGAAGGGCATCCGGTAGGTAGTAGATATTGCCAGCAGGAAGAGAATTGTCCTTCCGGGCTTCTCCTCCTTGGGCTCCCTGGGTCCCTTCTCGTTCGCTCGGGTAAGCCACAGAATTTGTTTTGTTCCACATGATGGTTGTCGTTTTCCCTAGCTCTTCGGAGGAGGTCCGGGGACTCCTAGCCATGCCTGGTGGGGGGGTCTTGAGCCCCTCTCCTTTGGGAAGGCTGCTCCATGCGGAGCACAGCGGTTTCTTCCTTGCTTCCCCTGGGCTGGAGGGCCCTCACACAGGTATGTCTTACTTAGGGCAGGGCGTGGGGGGGGCGGGCCCTCGCCTCTCTCGGGGACACCGCAAAGTATGTTCCCATTGGGGGCGTGGTCCTTGGGGGTTGGGGAGGGGTCGCTCTCGAACACCTCTGCAATTAAACGGGGGCTGAGCCCTCAATAAGATTGGGGTCCTCGCGAATGGCAGTTATTCACTCTATGTTTAATATTCGATAACCTTAAGTCTTGTTAAATGCTCCAGACCGTCTTAGGTCCAGAATTTGATATATTCTTTGTATCTGTATGTTTGGATTTGATATATTCTTCAATAAAAATCTATTGAAAAATCAAAAAAAATATCAACTATTTAATAACAATTTTTACCACTCAATAGTTCAGCCATTAAAGCTTTAACTAGATTACTACTGAATAACTATCCCCCACCATAAAGGGGGCCATCCCACATAACAAAGGACAGTGACAAAGGGAGGGAGGGTGCTTCTTCTGATGCTGTTGTCATTCTGAAAATAACCGTTGGTATTTCTCTTCTATTTATAGGTTCTTCATGTCACGTGACCACCTTGAACTACAGCAATTTCCTTTTTTTTTTTTTGCTTGAGGGGGCCCCCGTGCTTCAAAACGGTGAGCTGTGGTAATCCTCTTCTGTCTTCCAGAAGCTGTCACATCTCCAGTCAAATTAGCCGCCATTGGGAGCTCAGGGCCAGCTATTGGGACCGGCTGTGTCATCAGTGACTTCACCACTGGCAGAGCCGCACCGCTGTTAGTCAAAACTGAAGCCAAGGAAAAATTCCACTGGCTTGGCTGTGCCTGAGACAGGAAATGCAGATGAGCCGGAAGAAAATGAAGGAGAAGGAGCTGCTGAAATGGACGGAGGAATGCTGGGCTGTAGCAGGGTGTCTGGGGATAGACAGCGGCGCATCCACTCATCACCATCAGGAGCTGCAGCCCTCTCCATCATCTGCTGCAGCAAGAATTTCATTGTGAATGGGAGAACTGACGTGGAAGTGCTTCTTCTTCTGATGCCATCGTCGTTCTGAAATACATTGGTATTTCTCTTCTATGTATAGGTTCTTCATGTCACATGAGTCATGATCATCTTGAACTACAGCAATTATGAATAAAGTGTTTTTATTCAGGTAAGTAACTCACCAAACAAATCTTTGAATTAATAACTGACTTTTATTTGTGTCAATACCAGGTCCCATGGGCAGGTGTCACTATTTAGCTTTTCCCTGCCTTTCAATCTGTCCATCATAAATCTTATCATCCTGGGTATGATACAATTTGAAACACAAAATCATAAATTATAATATAATAAATTATAAATAGTTATAAAAACTAATGATATAATAATAATACATTTAATTCAATAATATAATCAAATCAAAAACACTGACATTTGTCCAAACAAGGGTGCAATATTATTGTCACTGTAATACTAGACACTGCATATTGGTTTAGTAAACCTCCAGGGTATAAAACATTTTGAAACATGGGACTGAACAACGTTCAATGTCACAATCAGGACAATGGAACCTGGTTTGCTTTCTGATTTTCTTTCTATTGTCATCTTGCTTAGAGCAACAAACCACGCACATCCTTGTAGGTGTTAACTTTTTCTCGGTTGGTGGGATGTAGTCCTTCAAGTGACGACCAGTCAGGCGTTCTGGGTTGACAACGCCAGCAGCACGATGTCCAGCTCTATTCACAGTTATTGATGGTGTTTGGTGGTTCACAAAGATACGTTCAGCAACTTTCCAAATTAAGTCAGAATGAATGAATGAATCACAGGCTTGTCACTCTTTTTTTGAGCAGAATGTAGGCATTCCACAGGCAATGCCTGAAGATCTTCTTGTAGTACTTCTTTTGCTGTTTCCTCATTGCTGGGTAGAATGTCATTGCTTGGTCGGCTCAGTCGACTATTGTAGTCTATCACTACTTGTGGCTTCATGATTTCTTTCCCACCTTTCATGCATACCATAACTGTGGAGGTATTATGAACTGTACTCATTACGCACACATCTTTCTTGTCATGCCATTGCAGTGCTATCATTTTGCCTTTCTGCCAGGCAACCATTTCTCCAGTCTTCAGCTTCTTATTGCCAAACATTGGTTCCATAGGCATCTGTTTTGTTTTGCAGAAGAAGCTCATAACGTTCAAGAGACGTATAAAAGTTGTCGGTTGTTATGCAATAGCCCTGATTTAGCAATGGCTCAATGAGTAAAAGAACGGAAGATGTTGACATTCAATAGTTGCTGTATTTTGGGTTGAATTTTTGAATTCCTTTTCCAATGTATATGGCTGAATTCCAAATGTAGCCAGTTGACGATTTGCATAGCATGTAGGATTTTAGGGCAAATCTTGCTCTCTTTAATGCAATGTATTGTACCCAGCTGAGCCTTCCCTTGTAACCAATTAGACTTTCATCTATGCTGATATCTCTTTTTGGCACATAGCTCTGTTGGAAATTCTTTAGAATCATTTGAAATACTTCCTAAATTTTCTTTAGTTTTGGTGCAGGATGAGTAGTTTTATCAAATTCTTTGTTGGTTTCGAAGTGTAAATATATCATGATCAGGGAAAATCAGTACTCTGACATGACCGTGCCAAAGAATGGAGGGGCAAGTAATTTATTAGTTGTCCAACAAGACTTCTGCAGGGGTTTCCCCACCACTGCCTGAAGTATTATTAGGCCCAGAAATTTCCAAATGTCATCTTTGGTCACTGGTTCCCACTTTCTGCTTCTTGGAAACTTCCGATGCGTAGTAGCTAATTGTTGATCTTGGTACCAGTTTGTCTCTGTAACTACTGTATTTTTTCAATAACCTCATTGGTCAGAAATAATTGTAAGTATGCCAAGGGGTTGTCGTGTTCAACATCTACTTTCATACCAGATGCTTCAGTAAATGGTAATCTTTGGAGCGCTGCCTGATCTGTACCTCAGTCAATAGAGCACCAAGTTCACACATCACTGAGCTCAGTCCCAGATTCATCAATGTCATCACTTTCAGTGTCTGATGATGAATTTCCCCACAAATCAATATTGCTCAATTCTGCAAGTGCTTCTTATTCACTATCGCTGTCTTCTAGCTGGTCTAAAACCGCTTTTGACCTCAAGGGACGCTTTTTGGATGCCATGGACTTTCTCAAGTTTCCAGGCAGAAAAAACGGTATACAGTATCTCACAAAAGTGAGTACACCCCTCACATTTTTGTAAATATGTTATTATATCTTTCCATGTGACAACACTGAAGAAATGACACTTTGCTACAATGTAAATTAGTGAGTATACAGCTTGCTGTGTAAATTTGCTGTCCCCTCAAAATAACTCAACAAACAGCCATTAATGTCTAAACCGCTGGCAACAAAAGTTAGTACACCCTTAAGTAAAAATGCCCGAATTGGGCCCAATTAGCCACTGTACCTCCCCGTTGTCATGCAACTCGTTAGTGTTACAAGGTCTCAGGTGTGAACAGGGAGCAGGTGTGTTCAATTTGGTGTTATCGCTCTCACTCTCTCATACTGGTCACTGGAAGTTCAACATGGCAACTCACGGCAAAGAATTCTCTGAGGATCTGAATTGTTGCTCTACATAAAGATGGCAGAGGCTATAAGAAGATTCCCAAGACCCTGAAACTGAGTTGCAGCACGGTGGGCAAGACCATGCAGGGGTTTAACAGGACAGGTTCCACTCAGAACAGGCCTCGCCATGGTCGACCAAAGAGGCTGGGTGCATGTTCTCAGCGTCATATCCAGAGGTTGTCTTTGGGAAGTAGACGAATGAGTGCTGCCAGCCTAGTTGCAGAGGTTGAAGGGGTGGGGGGTCAGCCTGTCAGTGCTCAGACCGTACGCCGCACACTGTATCAAATTGGTCTGCATGGCTGTCGTCCCAGAAGGAAGCCTCTTCTAAAGATGATTCACAAGAAAGCCTGCAAACAGTTTGCTGAAGACAAACAGACTAAGGACATGGATTACTGGAACCATGTCCTGTGGTCTGATGAGACCAAGATAAACTTACTTGATTCAGATATTGTACAAGTAAGAGTACAAATACAAGTGTGTTTTGCCTATAGTTAAGCATGGTGGTGGGAGTGTCATGGTCTGGGACTGCATGAGTGCTGCCGGTACTGGGGGAGCTATAGTTCATTGAGGGAACTATGAATGCCAACATGTACAGTGACATACTGAAGCAGAGCATGATGTCCTACCATCTGAGACTGGGCCGCAGAGCAGTATTCCAACATGATAACGACCCCAAACACACCTTTAAGATGACCACTGCCTTGCTAAAGAATCTGAGGGTAAAGGCGATGGACTGGTCAAGCATGTCTACAGACATAAACCCTATTGAGCATCTGTGGGGCATCCTCAAACAGTGGAGTAGCGCAAGGTCTCTAACATCCATCAGGTTCATGATGTCATCATGGAGAAGTGGAAGAGGACTGCAGTGGCAACCTGTGAAGCTCTGGTGAACTCCATACCCAAGAGTGTTTAGGCAGTGCTGGAAAATAATGGTGGGCACACAAAATATTGACACTTTGGGCCCAATTTGGACATTTTCACTTAGGGGTGTACTCACTTTTGCTGCCAGCGGTTTAGATATTAATGGCTGTATGTTAAGTTATTTTGAGGGGACAGCAAATGTACACTGTTATACAAGCTGTACACTCAGTACTTTGTATTGTAGCAAAATGTCATTTCCTCCGTGTTGTCACATGAAAAGATATAATACAATATTTACAAAAATGTGAGGGGTGTACTCACTTTTGTGAGATACTGTATATAATATAAAAGTGCAGGCAGGGCACTGGAAAAGCAATAGGGACAACACTGAGGTGAAATTGGTTGATACAGTAATGTAATCCTAACAGATTACAATGTATTGTGTGTACGTTATGTTTTGTACTTTTCGAAATTTGAATTTTCCGCCGGGCTCCACCCCCATGCATCGAGGCACTCACAGGGAATGGAGCCCAGGAGACAGATGCATTGGCCGGAGGATGTGGCCGGAGGACACCGGGGGAGGACATTGAGGGATCGTAGGGACAAGGTAAGTACATTAGAGGGATATTACAGTGTAATCCCAAGTGTGGCTCAGGGTTAGCGCTTTTGGTACTGAAAATTAACCCTGCCCCACACTCGGGATTATCACCAGGAAGGTTAATGTAAGGTCAGTCTCAATAAACATATAATGACACATAGGGGGAATATACTAAAACTGGTGCACTCAGAATCTGGTGCAGCTGTGCATGATAACCAATCAGCTTCTAACTTAAGCTTGTTCAGTTAAGCTTTGTTAATAAAAGATGGGAGCTGATTGGTTTCTATAGAGAGCTGCACCAGATTTTGCACCATACAGTTTTAGTAAATAACCCCCTTAGTTGTCCATATCACATAACGGGGAGGCCAGGGTGCTTCAACTTCTTTATCACAAATTATGGTTGGGTTATGAACCTAAACAGAAATAAAAATTGCATTTTTTTAAGTAAGCTTTTTCAGCAGGATATCAGTTGTGGTTTATCAGTAGAGAAATTTTTAGAGGCTGCTTTGTAAGGTAACAAATATCAAGGAAGCCTTTAAGCTGAAGGGTCTTATGTGCTTTGACCCTAGAACCTTGACTTTGAATATTAAGAGTTGCTTACACCATTGCGCTTTGTTTCCGCAATCCATGTTAATGTGCATTGTGTGTATTGGTGCAATGCAGTGCTTTTGAATTGCACCCTGTTGCAACTTACCAGCAGACATACATTGCAGCTCTCTGCCAGCTTGCTACATGCAGCTTTTTTGGTGCATTGGACAGTCTATTCAAATGAGTGATGTGTGTGCGATATGCAGCATCACACACATGTGCTATGGTGTGAATGGGCCCAAAGCCATATGTCACAATATGCCTAGTTTACAAAAAGTGGTTGAGTTTTGAGAGTTGGGAAACCGTGTTCAATTCAAGCTTCCAAAAGCATGCAGGAGAATTTGAAAGCCTTCACACAATTGTATGCTTGAAGTACACGGAAATTTACTTTACCCTATACAGTATTGACAGAACACTAGGTCTGTCATTGGGCTCCATTTTAGAATGATTGAAGAAAACTATGAATACCTCCACTTACTATATATTTTTTTTTTATATATAACATTTTATTTAAGTGTAGTCAAAGTACAAGAAAAGTGATAAAATGTGCGGGCATACAGGTAAATTAACAATACCTTGAACTGCAACAAATGGGTACATTGGGATGAGAGCAGCAAGGGAAATAAAAGAAAACAGAGAGAAGACTAAAGAAATGGGGAAGATACCAGATTAAGAAAGTGAAGAAGAGGGGGGAGTGAGGAGGGCATAGATAAAAGAGATAGAGATAGAGGTTCTGTCAATATAGGGGAGTACCAACAATATATGGAAAATTGTTGACCAAGGATTTAGATATAGGCTTGCATGTCACATTGGGTGATAACACAACTCTGGAAGCAAAAAGAGAAACAAATGCTGGAGTATTGAAGATAGATGATGTTACAGTGGTGAAGTGGTGAAGGGTTAGATCCATATTTCTGACTAGCCAGGTCCTAAAGCTATAAGTCTAAAGTAAGTAAGTAGCTTCCCCAGCTTAGAAGAGCAAAGTATAGCAGTTGTGGAAATAGGATTTGAAGCGATGATGTGGTCAAAGATGTCCTTTGAGGCAGATTGTGGGTGTTAGAGATATGGAGCAAAGTTAGATTTTTGGTGAAAGTGGCATGTAGATCGTACTTCATAGGTTGAAGATTGTAGATTTTATTTTGATGTTTGGGTTCGGAGTTTGGAGTCAGTAGTTTGGAGCATGAGGGGTCTTATTTTTCTGGTGCAAGGGTATTTTGTCCAGTGGGTGTGGAAAGATGGGCTTTGTTCTCCATTTGTCACGTGGCTGGGGTTGAAAGGAAAAGTGGGATGTTATGGGGTTGTTTTTAAAAGAGGGAATAAGAGGTCGCTGATTGCTTGGCTGTCTAATGGGGATAGTCCTTTTTCCATGAATGAGGCCCATTTTTTGTGAAATTGCTGGGAGTCGTGGTCTTTGGAGAGGATAGGGTCAATTTTCTCCAGTTTAAAGAGATTGAGTAAGTCTGTTTTGAGATCCTTTATTGAAGGTGGAGTAGATGAAATCCAGTTTTTAAGAATGACTCTTCTTGCAGACATGTAACAAGTGGAAATCCAAGCCTTGTTGTGTTGTAAGATAGAGGACTGTTGTTTAGGCAGGTTGGAACTGAGGATGTCTACATTTCCAAATACCAGAGCATATAAAGAGCCATGGGGGGTGAGGCCAGCTATTGAAGCTGTGTATGTTTCCACATTCTCCCAAAAGGAAGCTATTGGGGGACTGTGCCAGAGCCTATGTATAAGTGAGGGTTTATGAGCCTTACAAAGGGGGCAGTTGGGACTGCTTGGTGCATAGGTGGAGAAAATGTAAGGAACGTAGGCTCTATGGACTATTTTGAGTTGTTGTTCTCTCCAGAATTCATTAGAGATGTGTTTGTGCGTGGAGTTGAGGCCTCACAGGATGGAGTTTAGAGCTTCTGGCGAGTTCAAGTCCTTGTTCCAGGAGGCCGAGGTGGATGAGTGAATAGTTGGAACTAGCGCATTGTGAATAGGTTTGTAAAGGTCCGAAATTTTGTGCAGGTTGCAGTAGATAAAAGAGTTGAAGCGAAGGCCTCTTTCTTGGCATGTGCTGGAGACAAAGCATGACAAAGCTGTTTAGGGTTGCGGCTCTACCTTGGGTGAAGCCTGACTGGGCAGGGTGAATTGGTAGATGCATTATTGGAGCTAATCTATTGGCTATTATTTTGGTTAGGATTTCGGAGTCCAGGTTCAAGAGTGAGATGGGGCGGTAGGATCTTGGTTCTAAGGGGTCTTTACCTTTTTTTGGGGATTACTTTGATGTATGCATGATGTTCCGTGGGTGGGTATAGATTGCCGTCCATTATATGTTGATACATTAGGAAAAAGACCTGCTGCACACCGACATGGAGGAGAGTCCTTTATTGAAGCATCAAGGCATATTCCAAAAAGACATGACACACCGCAAGTGCAATAAGCTTAAAAGAGTAGACGCATTTTACACATCTATGTGTGCTTACTCATCACTACCCCAACAACTGCGGATAGAACCTAAGTACAAAGGTAGGCATCCCTCCAAAGTGAATATACCTGTGATAGGTGTGGGAATAGACCGCAGGTGGTGTGGCTGGTCAGATAGGCTGAAACGGACAGCATAGGGAATCCATTGGAATGTGTGACATAAAGGTTCCAAATGTTGATACATTGTTTGGAGAGGAGAGGCAATTGTTGTAGAGGCTAGTTTGAAAAAGTCGGATGTGAGCCCGTCGGGGCCAGGAGCTTTAGCTGGGATAGTATTGATTATTTTGTCGCTGGTGATCGGGGCATTAAATTCTGCTAAGAGTGTTGGGGGAATGCTAGGAAGGGAGACTTTCTGTAGGAAGGAGCATGCTATTTCTTTGTTTATGGGGTCTGGGCCATATAGTGAGGCGTAAAACTCCTCAAGAATTTTGTTGATGTGTTTGGGGAACATGAAGGTTTTTTCCTGTTTTCTCCTTGAGGGCTGCAATATGAGAGGATGTTATGGGGCCTTTGCAGAGTCGTGCGAGAAGTTTGCCGGATTTGTTCCCATATTTGTGGTATTTGTGGTCTAGGAATGCTTGGTGAATTCTTTCCTGGGTTCCTGCCCACAAATCGAATCGGTCCTTAGCTGGACGCCAGACTACTATGTGCGTTTGTGAGTTGTCTTTATCTAGATTAAGTTGGGCCTGACGTAAAGACCTGCTGGCTTGTTGGAATTTGTGGAGGGCTTTCTTATTGTAAGTCGAGGAATAGGATAGAATTCTACCTCTGATCACTGTTTTGCCTGTCTCCCAGAGCAGGTTTGGGTTGGAGATATGTTCAGCATTGGCGGTTGCGTAATCAGCCCAGGAGTCAGCAATGATCTGTTTGAGCGTTTGGTCATGTGCCAAATAAGCCGGCAGTCTCCATATTTTTAATACGTTTTGGGGTGCAAGATTGGTAAGGTGGATAGATATTGGAGCATGGTCCAAAATGGCACTGTCATGTATTTTGGTTTCTGTGGCATTGGTAATCATGGATGAGTTAAGAAACATATAGGCAATTCTGGATAAGGATTTATGTCGAGGAGAGAAGAAAGTAAATTCTCTGCCCTGGGGGTAGGACAGTCTCTAGAAATCTGTGAGATTGAGACTTTCTGCCCATTAAGTCAGGGGAGTTGGTGATTCAACATGGATGGAAGGGTAGCGGGGTGATTGCGCTAGTTTATCTTCTTGGGGGTTTGCTGCAGAATTGAAGTCCTCCGCAACTATGAGAGGTAAGTGTAAGTGTGGGGCTATGTGTTCAGAGAGCAATTGAAAAAATTGTTTGGAGGGTGAGTTAGGGGCATATACAGCAGCGTTAGTGCCCATTCATGGTTGTAAGTTTTAAATCTGGCAATAAAGAGACGACCTTCACTGTCTGTATGTATTGATAGGAGCTCACAAGACAAGTTTTTGTGTATAAGTAAGAGGACCCCTCCTCTGCCCTTGGCTGAGGGAGAGCCGATTACCTGGCCTACCCAGAGTTTCTTCATGTGGGAGAAGTCGTCACCTGTAAGGTGCATCTCTTGGAGTGCCACTATGTCAGCTTTAAGTCTTTTCAAATGTTGTAGGATGGACATCCATTTATTGGGGGATCTAAGACCTTTCACGTTCCAGGAGATTATATTTAAGTGGAATATGTATGGTAGAATTGATAGAGTGGTTTTGTAATGTTAAAGGGGATGGTACATGCATCAGTGGGCATTTTCTAGGAGACAGAACGTTAAAGTGTAGTTTGGTTGGGGGGGTGGTGGGAGAGATTGAGAGGGGATTGCAACTGGATGGCTAGGAGCAGGCCTAGTAAACCAATATATGAAAAACAAACATACCCAGTGAAGACTGGACTTCTCTTTTTTCCTCATGTGTACATATCATAAAGTCAAACAGAACAATGTAAAACAAAATAGTACTTCACCCAGCCTTTCTGGATGTGCACTATAAGAGGAGTAGCATGGTAGGATATTAGTGCCAGTTATTGCCGTTGGATGAATCCATTAGACATAGATTTTTAGCTGGGTCTTTTCTCAGGCTTCGTTGATTCCTGGATAAGCCCATATGGGACACGCTTGGTAGGATAGATGTATCCATGGGGATGTGGAAATGAGTTTGCAGATATTGCATGACCTCTTCAGGGTGGGAGAAGGTTTTGGATTCACCTGAAGGATCGGAGAAGCAGAGGATAACAGGATAGAGAAAATTTGACGCCTATTTGGAAGAGCGCAGAACAGATGGTTTGGAAGACTTCCTGAGGTTATTCCACGAAGAGGAGCAGCTTATTGCCTTCTAGTTGCAAGGATTTGGAGTTTCTGAAGTGTCTGCGTAATTGAGATAACGCACAATAGCGGGTCTTGGTGTGCGTCTATTATTGGATGGTGCTCCCAATCTCTGGGCTCTGTTACGTACCTGGCCGTGGAGTCTGGCTTATGCGGGGGCAACCTCTCTTGCGGCCCCAGTTCGCGAGACCCTGGTAGTGCAGACAGGGAGTTCGGGTGCACAGGGGGACACGAGGGCTGGACTAGTCTCTATAGCTGGTAGGAGTCCCCAGAAGCTTGTGCAGGCTGAAGGATAGTGGTGCGGTCCGGGTCGGCAACTGGCTGGCAGCAAAGTACAAAGGGATCAGGCAAATGGGTAGTCGGGTACAGGCTGGGTCTGTAACGTGCAGGCAGTTGAAGTACAGAGGGCACAGGCAGAAGAGTAGTTGTAAACAGTCCAAGGTCGATGCAGGCAGATAGCAGCAGATCCAGAGGGGAAGCCGGGGTCACAGGAACAGGAAGTCTCTCAGAATACACACAGGCAGGTTAGACAGGTCACAGGAACGCTGTAGAATGGACAGCACTTGCTACAGGAAGCATACTGTTTAAATATAGCTGCCCAGCCCCGCCTCCTCTGGGAGTGCGAGGAAACAACAACAAAGTGCAAACAAGTCCTCAGCACAGTCTCCTTCTAACATTGCCCCCCCCCCCCCCAAGGGGCAGCCTCCGGATGCCCAAACGGGCTCTCTTGGTCGGCTTGTTCCTCAAAAACATCCAGATAAGTTCAGGGGCATGAAGATTGCTCTCCGCTTCCCACAAGTTTTCTTCGGGACCAAACCCTTTCCATTTTACCAGGAATTGAGTGATTCCTGCTCTTGTCTTACAATCCAGAATAGCCTCCACCTCGAACTCCTCCTCTCCGTCCACCAGCACTGGTTCAGGTGGGGCGGTCCTCCGCTCAGGGAACAAATCCTTAGCAGCTGGTTTGAGGAGGTGTACGGGGAACACAGGGTGGATCCGAAGTGACGAAGTAAGATCAAGCTCGTAGGCTACTTGGTTCATTTTCTTTTTACTAGGAAAGGTCCTATGTATTTTGGCCCAAGTTTCTTTAATGGGCAGGCCAGCCTTAAGTTGGTGGTTGCCAACCAGACCCGATCACCCAGCTGTAAGTCGAGCTCCCCTCGTCTCTTCCGATCAAAAACTTTTTTATTACGTT
>BLSH010135433.1:172103-193100 GCA_018402905.1 Glandirana rugosa
AATTTGTCATACGAAGGACATCGTTCACGACAGGTAAGATGTCGCAAGGACACTGGACAGATTGGACGGACACACATAAGACTCTCTGAAGGACAAGGACACTGGGGCCGAAGGGGAGACCTAGACGACGATAGACGGACGTAGCTGGAACCTGACAAATGTTGATGAGAAGACGGACACGGGAGACATGAAGTTGACGGACGTGCAATGGCTGGGTCCGGGTCGGCAACTGGCTGGCAGCAAAGTACAAAGGGATCAGGCAAACGGGTAGTCGGGTACAGGCTGGGTCGGTAACGTGCAGGCAGTTGAAGTACAGAGGGCACAGGCAGAAGAGTAGTTGTAAACAGTCCAAGGTCGATGCAGGCAGATAGCAGCAGATCCAGAGGGGAAGCCGGGGTCACAGGAACAGGAAGTCTCTCAGAATACACACAGGCAGGTTAGACAGGTCACAGGAACGCTGTAGAATGGACAGCACTTGCTACAGGAAGCATACTGTTTAAATATAGCTGCCCAGCCCCGCCTCCTCTGGGAGTGTGAGGAAACAACAACAAAGTGCAAACAAGTCCTCAGCACAGTCTTCTTCTAACATTGCCACCCCCCCAAGGGGCAGCCTCCGGATGCCCAAACGGGCTCTCTTGGTCGGGTTGTTCCTCAAAAACGTCCAGATAAGTTCAGGGGCATGAAGATTGCTCTCCGCTTCCCACAAGTTTTCTTCGGGACCAAACCCTTTCCATTTTACCAGGAATTGAGTGATTCCTGCTCTTGTCTTACAATCCAGAATAGCCTCCACCTCGAACTCCTCCTCTCCGTCCACCAGCACTGGTTCAGGTGGGGCGGTCCTCCGCTCAGGGAACAAATCCTTAGCAGCTGGTTTGAGGAGGTGTACGGGGAACACAGGGTGGATCCGAAGTGACGAAGTAAGATCAAGCTCGTAGGCTACTTGGTTCATTTTCTTTTTACTAGGAAAGGTCCTATGTATTTTGGCCCAAGTTTCTTTAATGGGCAGGCCAGCCTTAAGTTGGTGGTTGCCAACCAGACCCGATCACCCAGCTGTAAGTCGAGCTCCCCTCGTCTCTTCCGATCAAAAACTTTTTTATTACGTTCTTGAGTCTGAGCTAGGGTTTCCTGCAGCAGCTTACTGTTGTTCTCCAGAAACTGAGTGATCTCTTTTGTCACAGGGATTGGGCTCTCCGACACTAAGGTGGGTAGGAAGGTAGGGTGGTAGCTGAGACTCGCCCAAAACGGAGATTGCTTAGTAGCAGAATGGACAGATTTGTTGTAGGCGAACTCGGCTAAAGGCAACAAGGAGACCCAATCGTCCTGAGACTAGGATGAGTAGCACCGAAGGTATTGTTCCAGGGTCTGGTTGGTCCTTTCTGTCTGGCCGTTAGACTGCGGGTGATAAGCAGAAGAGAAGGCCAACTTGATCCCCAAGGTAGAGCACAGGGACCTCCAGACCCAGGATGTGAACTGCACCCCTCTGTCAGATACAATGTTCCTTGGGATGCCGCGTAGATGGACCACTTCCTTAACAAACACCTTAGCCGTTTCGGCGGCTGAGGGGGTGCCCTTCATAGGAGCGAAGTGTGCCATCTTCATGAGGCGATCGACCACCACGAAGATGGTGGTGAAGCCTGCAGATGGGGCAGTTCCACAATGAAATCCATGGAAACATGGGGCCAGGGACGATCAGGGATTGGTAGTGGGTTTAGCAGACCCCAGGCCTTGGTTCTCTCTGTCTTGTTCCGGGCACACGTTGGACAGGCACCCACATAGTCTTTGCAGTCCTCACTCATGCGGGGCCACCAAAAGGTGCGGGACAAAAGTTCTGCCGTCTTACGGTTACCGAAATGTCCAGCCAAATGATTGTCGTGACACAGTTCTAAGGCTGTTAAGCGGAGTTCCTCTGGTACAAAAATCTGGGTACCCGACCTCCATAACCCATCTCTCATGGAAAGTCCAGGGTCAGTAGGAGCCATGGAACCGCCCAAGGTTTGCCTGATCTGGGTTAGGAGGTCCTCCTGGACCAACAGGAAGCTATGAGGAGGCAGAATAGTATCGGCTGAAGGAGTCTCCTTGGAATCATGAAACATCCTGGAGAGTGTGTCTGGTTTGGTATTTTTGGATCCCGGCCGGTAGGTAATGTGCAGCTGAAACCGGGAAAAGAACAAAGCCCAACGGGCCTGACGAGGTCTGAGTCACTTGGCAGTTCGCAGGTACTCCAAGTTTTTATGGTCTGTGAAGACCAGGACTGGGTGGATTGCTCCTTCCAGAAGATAGCGCCATTCGGATAGGGTGGACTTAATGGCCAGAAGCTCTCTATCCCCTACGTCATAGTTTTCTCCGGAGGAGAGAGCTCCCTTGAGAAAAAGGCAATAGGGTGTAATGAGGCCTTGAGTCCCCGTCTTTGAGACAATACGGCCCCTACTGCGGCTTCCGAGGTGTCCACCTCCAAAACGTAGGGTAATGTGGGGTCAGGATGCTTGAGAATAGGTGCCGACATGAACAACCTTTTCAGAGTTTGGAAGGCCAAATGTGCTTCAGGGGTCCAGGCAAAGCGGGAGTTTTGCTTGGTTAGTTGAGTAATTGGAGAGATGACAGCGGAGAATCCTCAAATGAATTTTCTGTAGAAATTAGCGAATCCTACAAAGCGCTGCACCGCCTTCTTGTCCGCTGGAGTTGGCCACTCGAGGATCGCTGACACCTTCTGGGGGTCCATAGTAGTACCTGCAGTGGAGATGTGGAACCCCAGGAAGGAGATATCCGTGCGTTCAAAGGCGCACTTTTCGGCCTTTGCATATAGCCCATGTTCTCGTAACCGGCTGAGTACGCACTTGACGTGCTTGCGGTGTTCTTCCAAGGAGGGGGAGAAAATAAGGATATTGTCCAAGTAAACTACCAAGAACACATCAAGATAGTCCCTGAAGACATCATTAATTAGGTGCTGGAACGTGGCCGGGGCATTGCAGAGCCCGAACGGCATGACCAGATACTCAAAATGGCCGAACCGAGGCGTTGGAACCAAGGGCAAGGGGTATCGATTTTTGACCGTGATCTTGTTAAGGTCCCTGTAGTCAATGCATGGCCGAAGAGTATGGTCCTTTTTCTCTACGAAGAAGATCCCCGCTCCTGCCAGGTATGTGGAGGGACGAATGAAGCCCTTGCGCAGGTTTTCCTCGATATAGGCCTTGAGGGCCACTAGCTACACTTCGGAAAGGGGGAATATTCTCCCGAAAGGGACCTCGGTTCCTGGGAGTCTATTGGGCAGTCGTATGGCCGGTGTGGGGGTAACGTATCAGCTCCTTTCTTACTGAACACGTCCAGGAAGTTGTGGTATACTTCGGGGACGGTGAGATGGGTTTCCTGGTCTAACTCAGGGTTAAGGCCGAGTAGTACTGGTGGTGCCCTTTGGGGCGACTGAAAGCAGTGGTTCTGGCAGTATGAGGACAGGAACAAGACCTCTACCGAGTTCCAGTTGATGTGAGAGCTGTGGATGCGGAGCCATGGGAGACCAAGGATCACTGGAAATAGCGGGGACGCAATGGCATCCAGCAGCAGCAGTTCCTTATATCCATGGGCCCTCTGGACCGGCAAGGGCACGGTCTGATGGGTCACTGTGCCGGACTTGATATTTGACCCGTCTGCCAACCGGATGGCCATTGGCTGTTCCCTGGGCCGGAGTGGGATTTGATGCTGGGTGGCGAAGGCGAGGTCCATAAAGCAACTACAGGCCCGGGAGTCAAGAATGGCGGGCACCTGGATATTGCTGCCGGGGAGCTGTAGAGTAATGGGGATAATAAGGTGAGACTGGAGGCTTGGTACTGATAGCACTTCTCCGGGAACTGGCTGTACCCCCTTACCTGCCTTGGCAGGGCAATTCCGTACCAGATGCCCAGCACCTCCACAATAGAGAAGGGCATGGAGTGCCGCTTCTGCAGTGGCCGCCTGGTGCGGGTCCTCGCATAGCTGAGCCATGGCATGAAACAGGCAGTCCAAAGTGGCAGTCTCAGGGGCCTTCTTCTCCAACAGACGATGGGGCCCAGGCTTGTGAGTCCTCTGACAGAAGGGAAATCACCAGACCCACTTTGGTGGCTCCCAAGGCAAAAGTGGGGGGCTGAAGGGAGAAGTACAGCTTACATGAGATGAGGAAAGCCCGAAACTTCCTGCGGTCCCCTGAGAACCATTCGGGCATGGGCACCTTAGGCTCTGAAGGCAAAGTCACTAGGGTGTGCAGGGGTGCTTACCCTCCACTGGCAGAGCCTGGCGCTGTCAGGTCCCGCACTTGATTCACTAAGCGGGTGTATCCATCCTGCAAGCTGCTCACCGCTTGAGTCAGGCCGGTGAGATGTGCACATAGTTCCTCCATGGGAGAGGGCCCCGGCACAGACTCAGATATGGCTGTCTGTTGCTGTTACGTACCTGGCAGTGGAGTCTGGCTTATGCGGGGGACAACCTCTCTTGCGGCCCTGGTTTGCGAGACCCTGGTAGTGCAAACAGGGAGCTCGGGAGCACAAGGGGGCACGAGGGCTGGACTAATCTCTATAGCTATAGATAAGGGGGAGTCAAGAGGGTTGAAACCTTCAGCTGCGGGACTGGGACAGGGGCCACAAAGTCACACTTTCCCTGATTAATAAATGTCAGTCCCAGTCTATTCATTTATTGTGCAGGCAGGGCTGAACTCAGGGTTGTGCAGTCATGAGGGAAGGGCTGAGGCAGCTTAAGCTACCCACTGGCTGAGGAGGCAGCAAGGGGTGGTGCAGCCTGTAGCCTACTTGCTTCAATTGGTAAAGTGTGCTGTCCATCACTGCAATTAAATGTTCATCCTGCAGGCTTCCTATCAGTGCAGATGCGTGATGGATTGGCGACTCTGATACGGGGAGAAGCTTGCAGACAAGCTCCCAACCTGAACTGCAAGCAGTGAGGCTTCTCTCTTTCAATGATCGATAAGGTGAGGGAGAAAAGAGCAAGAAAGCAGCATTTTACCCCAGTTGAAATTAAGGGAAACTGTGGAGCTGCTAGAAGTGCCTCTTGTACAGTGCATAGCCTGTGCCCCCCTTTAACAACACTCATTATGATGCCACCTGTATCCCTGTCCTTTTAACAGCACCACAATAACCTTATAAGTGTGAACCTGTGCAGCATAGGTGTCAGCTTACTGTCACCATGTTAAAATTACAGGAATATGGATGGCATTACAATGAGTGTTATTAGGCTGGGTTTATGCTAGCCAAAGTTCTGAAAAGTGATCCACAGTGTATCACTTTTCAGAGTATAGCTAAATGTCTGCTGTAAGTTATTCAGGAATATTCAGGAAGCCAAATAGCAATTTATAATGGTTCTAATGTACCACAACCACGAGCCAAGTATTTGTCTCATAGTTGTGGCACAGTTCGACTGGCTTGAATGGCTGAGCTTGATTGTCAACTCAAAATGCCACAATGCATTTTTTGTGGCTTAGATGCAAAGCCACACAGCCATGGCATATGAGCAGCCTCCTCCAGCTGTATTTTAGACGTGGGTGTGTAACCAGGGGGCAATAAAGCTGAGGTTCAGCCACCTGTTTTAACTGTCCCATGATCATCCATGTGAAAGAGACCTTAAAGTTGTAAAATTATTTGTATGCAAGAGCTGAACCTTTTAAGAGCAGTAAATGATCATGCATTTCGTGCTTTATACACTCCTGACCCCTGCACTCTGTACAGTACATATTACCTGACCTTTGTACTCTGTGTATTACACAATTCTGACCTCTACACTTTGTACATTACACATTCCTGTACCTTACCCACTCATGAGCCCTGCACTCTGTACATTACATACTTCTGATCCCTGCATTTTGTATGCAGGCTTAAGTGTTAAGCCTCTCCCACTGTTAATGCAAAAACCACACACCATCTCATAATTCTCCTCTGGTTGCCCAAGAGGGGTCCTTACCAGGTAGTCTGTACATGATTTCTAAAGGTAGCCCTGCTAATCAGGCAGTGTGGAGGGACAGGAGAACTCTGATTCACTGCATCAGCAGCCACCCACTGACAAGGAGAAAGTGCGGGAGGGGGAAGCAGTTTGAGAAAATAGAGGTTATTAATGGGCCAGCATGAGTTGGGCCATGTGGCCTGCAGTAAAGGAGAAGCTGGGTGGGGAGAGAGGACTGCAGCAGAGAGCACTGAATACAAAACCAGGTAAGACATAAGGAGCGTTGAGCCAGGTGAAAGAGCAGCTGTGCAGGGATAACACAAATTAAATAGAAGCAGAAGAAGATCCTGGGGACACACAGATAAAGGAAAAGCAGCCCTGTCTATACACAGTTTGGACATCCCAATTATCCAGCAGCCTGCAGCTTTGCCAATTATATAAAACCAGACAGACTTTGAAAATTCCATGTTTACTATTTGCTTCACTAACAGATGTGCCTGCTGAGGGTGCTGTATAAACTGTATGTAGCATCAGCTACACACTGTGTTCCAGCAGCAGGATGGAGACTTCCCATCATGCGCTCAGAACAAAACTGGGTCGGGTTGAGCACTCTGCTATTCACAGGACACCTTGTATTTTTATCAACCAATACAAAGCTTCCTCTGATTAACTAAGGTGGGTGGATAATGTCCCAATCCCCACCTCAGCTAATCAGAGGAAGCTTGATGGGAAGTCTCCATCCTGCTGCTGGAACACAGCACTGTAGCCTGTATGTAACTCATTCTACATACAGTTTACCCAGCTCTGACAGCGAGCACATCTATTATTTAAGGAAATAGTTCATTTGTGCCACACCCACAATTTGTCACAGCGTGGCAGGCACGCTAATTATTGTCCTCTGGGTACCCAAGGCTAAACCACCCCAGGAAAAAAAATATCTATGGCCCTGTATACATTAGCCATTTTTTTCCAAAGCTTCTAAACTCAACTCCATAAAAGCCTATGTGTCACTGTACACATAGGCTTTTAGCAGAGATTAGGAGCTGCCGCATTTAGGTGAGCGTCAACCTCCCTCTCCTGAACGCAGAAGAATCGTGTGCAGGATAGGACTGTTTGGACCACCGACAGCATTTGCGTTTTCCCTGCGGCCGTGGTAAATGTAGGCCAGTGTACATGAAACCTTACACACGATCAGAAAATCTGAAGAAAAATTTCATCCGACGAATGATCTGCCGATTTTCTGATAGTTAGTATGGTGCTTTCGACAGCTGATTCCGGATTTTCGGACGACAAAAACTGATGTGCAGGCTCAAAAAGTTTTGTTGTTTTTGAACACAACGTCCAATTTTCGTATAATTAGTACAGTTTTCGTCCAAAAAAAATCGCTGGAGCAAGACTACGCATGCTCAGAAACAAAAGAACACATACAAAACTATTCAACACATTACGTCACTTCTGATGTTGCATTTTGTCGTACAAGAATTTTCAGATGCTTAGTAACCTCTTCAAATTCGATATGAGACTAGCATCCAAAAAAAAACGGACAAAAATTCACCCTATAATCTGATCCTGTGTACCCAGATTAAGTGTTAGAATGTAAAATGTCTTCTAAAATACTTATAAAGGGAGCAGGCTTTTTAATTAGAATGAAAAAAAGTTATTTGTCATGGGCTGGCAGTTGTCAGAAATAGCACTCTCCTATTTAGCAGATTAATGCCATAAAATGCTGCCATCCTGCTACAGGGAACTAGTAAGGGCAGATAGAATTAGATTGGGGAGGGGGGGGGGGGTCATTGATCTATTATATCTTGCTAGAGGAGTGGTAGGGGAGATCACACAGACATTTAGGGATTGCACCTAGAATACCAGTACCAGTGGAAATGGCAGTGAAAAAATGTTACAGTCTCCTATTCCAGATTAGGAATCTTGGTGGACAAAGCAAGAACGTGCTTGGGTGTCTGCAGAGTGACAGTTGGATCATCAACAATAAGCAGAGGTAACTATTGAAAAGCCACAGTGGCAATAAGGAAACATTTTTGAAGAATTCTATAGAGGAGCTACATTTCAACACTAAAAACCACACTCGGTGCTAAACTTTACCAACATTGCACCTATCAAAAGAAAGGCCTTTCTTCACCAGAAGGGGAAAGACCACCAAACAGTCTGCATATTTTCACAAGTAATTTCATGCTGACACCACCACAGAGGTGCCAGGCTGAAGTAATATGTAATAGATTGACAAGATAGTAACAACTTTTCTTAAAATGTATGTCAAGGTGAAAATCTATTAAACAAAAGTTTACAATAGGTTGACAGCTGCAAAGCGACAAACGGAGTCACAGAGATCTGAGTACTGAAATAGGTGATTTTTGTTAAATAATGTGTGACACAAGAATGTCTATATGGTAATTTTATGATACGTATGTTCTCTCTTACAATAAACTTCACTTGTTCTGCAAGGAGAAAATATTTATCTGGTTGCTTATGAATTAAAAAAAATGTTTGGTATATCTTTGCAACACATGCCCCAAATAGTTTATCCTTTAAACATACTGTAAGTACTGTAAAAACATGCAGTTGCTGTACCAATTTATATTTATATTTCTGGAATATTCCTTGCCTGTAAACAAAATGCAAACAATGGGGCCTGGGATAACACTCATTTTATTAACCAAATATGGCAATACTCGTATATAGGAAATTATTTGTTTCACTAGGTGGGTGAATCCAGATAGGGACTAAGGCCTGATTCACACCTATGCAGTTTGCAGTTTGCATATTCCATGTGCATTTTTCATTTTTCAATACACATTTTGATCCATTGAAGCCTATGGAACTAAAAACCATAAAAAAATCCCTAGCCCTTTCCAAAACATGCACAGATGAGAACTACATCCATAGGAAACCATGTTAAATGGACTGTAGTGGGTTTCTGCAAAACTGAAAATGCACTAAAAAATGCGTAGGTGTGAACCAGGCCTAATTCCCCACCAGTTATGCTTTACCTCTAACTAACAACACGTGGCAGTGGGTGGATTTGAAAGTCACTATTGGCCTAAATAGCAGCTATGGATCTGCCCACTGCCATACACTGTAAATCAACAGCAAGGTGGACCTGAGGGTGAAATTGTCTCCCACTTCCCCATCATGCTCCGCCCACCCTCACTACAAAACTCTTTGGCCACACACCTATTTTTGTGATGTATGTAGTGGCTAGCGAGTAGTGGTTTCAATTTGAGCAGGGTTCATCGAACGTGAGTAATATTTGGAAGCCTAATACAAACTACAGGTAAGTGGGAGCTGAGAGTTATAAAAGAGTTCTGGCTATTTTTTTGGCTAATAGGCAAGGGATTTTCAAACAATTTGCATTCAGGGCTGGGTATTGCCCTAGGTGACATGTGCCAACGTAAAAAAAAAAATATTAAACTAAATTAAACTGGCTGGGAGCAATGATTTTAGAAATGCTTAACGTGTGCAGCAATCAACTCTAGAATGAGGAATTGCTCCCTTCAATCTTCCTTGAGCAAACTGGTTCTGACAGTAAGCTTGACCCACTGCTGGAGTAAAGAAAGCTTAAAAGTGTTTGAGATGCCATCAAACCCAGGCCACTGTGGGGACTGCTGCATTCATCAATACCCTCATACAATGCCTTGCTGATATCAAATGACTTGTCTTCAGAGAGTGGACCATCAAGATCAAGAGGGTTATCTTCTTCTGTGGAAGGAATACTTTCCCCACTGTCGTTTGAGACTTCCAGAAATGACCTCTGTGAGGGAACTAGCTGGCTCTTGCTGAAGATGAGCAACCAACCAAAGCTCTATAGCACCTCCAAAAAAATTGTTAAAAAAGTTAAAACAATTGATTAAAAAAAAATATTTATTTATTAATATTTTCTTAACATACTGTCACCAGTCAGCATCCCTGATCACTGCTACACCAGTCATATGATGATGCTGTACTGCACTGGTCACCGTATGTAAACAAAATTCAATTTCTTAATTTTCAAAACAATTGTGACAAAAAATTACAACTTTAAAAAACTCACCATGCCTCTTACTAAATACCTTAGACAGTCTAATTTCTCATTTCTAAAATTGGGTCATTTGGGAGGTATTCGTACTGGCATTTTAAAGGCCTCACAAAATGAGATTGGCCCTCAGTACACCAGGGCTGATCAATTTTCAAATATAAATACTATAGTTTGTAGATGCTATAACTTTCAAACAAACAAATAAATATACACCTATTGGGATTTTATTTAACCAAAGACATGGAGCAGAATACATTTTAGCCTAAATTTATGAAGACTAGGGAAAATTGTTATTATACTTACTGTAATTTTCCTTTCCTGGAGGCTCATCATGTCAGACTATGTATGGGTCAGGTCCTCCCCTCTGACCCCCATATGACAACCTACCAAATGAATAAGAGGAGGGCCTCCCTATACCCCTACGTTCCTAACCCTCCTCGTGAAACCCTAGGCTGACATGATGAGCCTCCAGGAAAGGAAAATTATGGTAAGTATGATAACAATTTTCCCTATTCCTGGAGCTCATCATGTCAGCCTACGTATGGGATCTAACTAGCAAACAAAAAACAGGGTGGGAAAAAATAACCACACATCACTCCAACTGAATGCCAAGAAAACCTGTATTATATTAGGCAGAAAGAGCGGAAGTCAGCACCGAAGTGCCCAATGCCCGAGCCGGGCCGCACATTATATCTAAGTGATAATGAGCAATGAAAGTGTTTGAATACTTGGATTACCAGGATTTGGATATGGATTACCAGGATTCTAGGTGGGGCCATTTGATCAATTTTAGGACATACTAATAGATAACAAGTTATTTGCCAGCTTGAAATTCTGCGTTCTCTGCAGATACGTTGAAAAAAAAATGACCTAAAAACTGCGTAGACCTTTGACCAATCTTCCTGTCCCGAAACTGCAGACAATGAAGGTTGCACCACTTCCCAACTTATATGAGAAAAGGTCCAACCTTTTGAAGAAAAGATGGAACTGGATTAAGAACCACTCTGTCTTGAAACGGCTCAAAATATGGAGACTTGGCTGAGAAAGCTTGGATTTTTTCCAAGACACTACTGGTTGTTGATTTAGCTATAAGGTTGCTCGCATGAAACATGATCTTCTATGCAATGAACAGTTAGAGCTGAAACACTTGACAACTGGACTGAACTGTAGCCAAGCCCTTTGTCTAGGGCAGATTGCAAGAGTGCCAAGACCTCAATACGAGAGGAAGAATTAGGATTGAATTGAATAATCACTGCCAAAAATCTTTTCCACATGCAATAGTACCTAGCATTCAATGATATCTTCCAAGATTCAAGCAGCTTCCACTGGACCTCTTCTGCTATGCCCACCCGGGCAAGCCAGCTTCTTAAAAATAACCAGGCCGTCTAATTGAGCCATATTGGGATGAGGCATGCTGTCCAAGTACAAAAGATCTCTGCAGTGTCATTAGCAGAGCTATCAACAACTGCCTCAACAGTGGAAACCATGAACAGATCATGTTCAGGATTAGGGAAGTTTGAGGAAAAAAAAATTTATACAAGCCAGAAAATCCAGTGCTGGAACAGAGCATCCTGACCCCTGGCTCTCGGATGGAAGAACGAGGAGAAGAACACTAGCAGCTGAGCACTGACAGGAGATGCCATTAGATCCACTTGCCCCATTGAGCAAACAGTAATAGGAAACATGCATTTGTTTAGATTCAGAAAGCGTGTGCTCAAAAAGTGTCTACTCACATATTCTCCACCCCAGGTAGATAAGAGACTGACAGGGACAACAGATTGCACTCCAGCAACCAAAAGATGTGTGCCCCAATCTGCCCAAGGCTGCTTTCCTCCCTGATTTTCGACACATATGCTACTGTCTGAATCCTCACGATGATCTTGAAGCAGCGGTACAAAGATCGGTAATGTCTCCTGTGCAGCAATCAACTCTAGAATGAGGAATTGCTCCCTTCAATCTTCCTTGAGCAAACTGGTTCTGACAGTAAGCTTGACCCACTGCTGGAGTAAAGAAAGCTTAAAAGTGTTTGAGATGCCATCAAACCCAGGCCACTGTGGGGACTGCTGCATTCATCAATACCCTCATACAATGCCTTGCTGATATCAAATGACTTGCCTTCAGAGAGTGGACCATCAAGATCAAGAGGGTTATCTTCTTCTGTGGAAGGAATACTTTCCCCACTGTCTTTTGAGACACCCAGAAACGACCTCTGTGAGGGAACTAGCTGACTCTTGCTGAAGATGAGCAACCAACCAAAGCTCTATAGCATCTCCAGGGCCCTTGTCCGACGATTCAGAAGCCCCCTAACTTATTTCCACTGCTTTCCATTTAAAATGCATCTCATCAGCCTTAGAAAGGAGACATTAAAAAGCAGACATAGGTCATCCTCCTACATATATTCTTCTTTGGAAGAATCTGAAGATTGGTCGGCGTGAGAAAGCTATTGAGCCCATTTACTTTGGGAGGAAAACTGGACCTTACCAGAATAGATGACCCTTGCAGAAGGCGAATACAAACAGCTCTTTTTAGAGTGCCTTGATCTCATGCTTAATGAATTGTGACAATTTTGTCCATCATCATCTTAATCCCCGACTGTCTGAGCAAAGCAGGATTCATAATTCATGCACATCTTGGCAGAGCCTGAAGAGGTCTGCCTTTCCTGGGAAGCAGATGGGCACGGTCCCCTACCTTATTTAGTAGTGCTGGTCTTTATTTGGGGTTGGCATTTGCTTTCCTGCAGAAAGAGAAGGCAAGCAAAAACATTGAGCTTGTTCAATGACTATTAAGCAGCAGTGCAGTGCTTTCTCCATACGGAAGCTCAGTAAACCAGTAATAAGGCAAAATATTGATATTGCACTGCTTCTACATTGAGAGTGATTTACACTCATATGCTGCCCCAGAGACCAGCAGAGGGGCTCCCTGATAGATGATGCATTTAGCATGTGAACACAGGGACCACATCCCAGTGGAACAGGAAGGACAGCCCAAAGTTTATTCAGGCTAGGTAGGAAACATGTGCGAATTTCCTTGACCCAGTCCCTTCCCTGGGTGAGTGGAAACTCCTTTAGAGTGTATTTACATGTTTACTGAATGTGACAACCTGTTAGGTGTTGCCATCTTGTCTTTGGTTGCTTCAACCAACAGGATTCACACAGTTCTATTCCATCTGCATCTTCTCTTGGAAGAGTCAAGAAAGAGTTGATTTGCCCATAGTGTGAGTGGAAACCACTTCTTTAGAGTGTATTGCTCACATGTTTAATGAATGTGACAACCTATTCAGTGTTGATATCTTTGTCCTTGACTGCTTGAAGCAACAGGATTCATAGTCACATTCATTCGTATCTTCTCTTTGATGAGACTGAAGCTGATTGTTTGCCTGGGAAGCCCCCGAAACTGCATATTATCAGAATAGGCAATCCCTCATTAGGCCAGTGGGCACATTCTTTAGATTGTATTGACCACAGGCTTAATGAACGTCACAACCTGTTAGCTGCCGTCGTCTTCATCCTTGGTTGCTTGAACAAAGCAGTATTCTTGCCGTCATGTTCATCCTAAATCGCTCTTAGGAAGCGCCTGAATAGGATTGGTTTGTCTGGAAAGGCTTGGAGACTGTTTAATGTCGGAACAGGTAACCCCTTTACAGAGCGATTGGAAACATGCCTCTATAGACCATATGCTTAAACAAATGTGACAGCCTGTTAAGTGTTGCCATCCTTATCCTTGTCTGCTTGAACCAACAGGCTTCATACATCACATTCATGTGTATCCTCTCTTGAAAGAGTCTGGAGAGAGTTGATTTTCCTACAGTGTGAGTGAAAACAACCCCTTTAGGCTCCGTTTCCACTAGTGCGACTTGTCATGCAACTTTTGACACAAAGTCGCATGACAAGTCACAATCCATTGATCACAATAGCACCCGTTCCCATCTATGCAACTTTGAAAATCTGTGCACCACTTTGATGCGACTTTGGAATCACACCAGCGGAAACGTAGCCTAAGATATATAGGTGTCATCAAGATGATTACAGTGCTTTGCCTGCCAAGACATGAGTGGCACAGGACCAGTTTAAGGCCATGCTTGATGCTTGCCAACTGGAGGGACTAAATGGTAAAGCCCATAGTTAATTTTTCAACACCTGAAAGAAAACTTACTAGAACGGTGCCCCTTACCTCCTAAGCAATGACTGGCTACCAGAAAGAGTTGATGCTCATGGCTTAGCAAGATAAGCAAATGGCTCTGCAGCAAGCTGACAGAAAGACAAGGTAACCATACACAGTCTTACTGCCCAAGGACCTCTTGACCTCACTTATGTCTGATAAACAGGATACTAAGCAAGAGTCATTTGGCAATTTAACCAGTTCCCTACCGAGTCATATTAAAATGACGTCGGCAGGAACCGCTCGTCGATCCGGGCCGACGTCATATGACGTCACCCGCTTTTTGGTGCTACTGCGGGCCCCTGAGCGTCCCTAGAGCGGTGATCGCGGATCGATTGTGTGCCGGGGGGGCTCTTTACCACGTGACCGGCTGTGTCCAATCACAGCCGGTCACTACCGACCTCCACGTGCACTCTGCTCGTGCACGCCCCCAGGGACGTGCAGCGTAGCAATCGGGGCTGAGGCTTGTCTCTCGGACAAAGCCCAGCCCAGCCCATCAGAGTACCCGAGTACCTGTCACCTGCCCATCAGAGCACTCAAGTACTTGTCACCTGCCCATCAGAGTACCCGAGTACCTGTCACCTGCCCATCAGCGTACCCGAGTACCTGTCACCTGCCCATCAGTGTACCAGAGTACCTGTCACCATCCCACCTGAGTACTCAAGTACCTGTCACCAGCCCATCAGAGTACCCGAGTACCTGTCACCTGCCCATCAGAGAACCTGAGTACCTGTCACCAGCCCAGCAAAGTACCCGAGTACCTGTCATCTGCCCCTTAAAGTACCCGAGTAGCTGTTACTAGACCATCAGCGTACCCGAGTACCTGTCACCAGACCATCAGCCTACCAGAGTACCTGTCACCTGCCCATCTGAGTACCCAAGTACCTGTCACTAGCCCATCAGCATACCCAAGTACCTGTCACCTGCCCACCTGAGTACCTGAGTACCTGTCACCTGCCCACCTGAGTACTCGAGTGCCTGTAACTAGCCCATCAGAGTACCCAAGTACCTATCTGCAGCCCATCAGAGTACCCAAGTACCTTTTACCAGTCCATCAGATTACCCGAGTACCTGTCTCCGGCCCATCAAAGTACCCAAGTACCTATCTGCAGCCCATCAGAATACCTGAGTACCTATCTGCAGCCCATCAGAGTACCCAAGTACCTATCTGCAGCCCATGCCCCATAGAATATACCTTGGGTGTTTGCTTTCCAAAATGGGGTCATTTTGTGGGTAATTCCACTGTCCTGGTGATCCAGGGCCTTCAAAAGTGTGATAGGTTTGAATGAAATTTTATGTGTAATTTATGCTCCTAGAACTCCTGACTGTGCTCCCTGCATGTTCGGCCTCTGTACGTGGCCAGGGTGTGAAAAAGTCTCACACATGTGGTATCGCCATACCCGGGATGAGTAGCAGAATATATTTTGGGGGGGGGTAATTTTTGCTATGTACATGCTATGTGTTAGAAATATCTTATAAATTGACCACTTTGTGTAAAAATAAAAGCGTTTTCATTTTCTTTCCACGTTTTTCAAAGACTTGTGGAAAAAAATGAACCATTCAAAAGACTCATAATGCCTCATAGATTATACCTTGGGGTGTTTGCTTTCCAAAATGGGGTAATTTTGTGGATAATTCCATTGTCCTGGTGCTCCAGGGCCTTCAAAAATGTAATAGGTCGTTAGGAAATTAGAATTGAAAATTCTGCTCCTAGAATGCATAACGGTGCTCCCTGCACGTTGGACCTCTCTATGTGGCCAGGCTAGGAAAAAGTCTCACACGTGGTATCGCCATACTCAGGACGAGTAGCAGAATGTATTTTGCGGTGTAATTGGAAGTATGCATATGCTGTGTGTGAGAAATAACTTGTTGTTATGACAATTTTGTGCAAAAAAAAAAAATAATTTCTTAATTTTCCCAAGAATTGTGGGAAAAAAGTACAACTTCAAAAAACTCACCATGCCTCTTACTAAATACCTTGGAATGTCTACTTTTCAAAAGGGGGTAAGTCAGGGGGTATTTGTACATTCTTGACATTTCAGCGCCTTAAGAAATGAGATAGGCCATCAGTGCATCAGGTGTGATCAATTTTCAATGATTGGCACCATAGCTTGTAGACTTGTAGACTTTCACACAGATCAAATAATATACACTTATTTGGGTTATTTTTACCAAAGATAGGTAGCAGTATAGGTTTTGTCCCAAATGTATGAACAAAAATTACTTATTTGCAAAATTTTATCACAGAAACTAAAAAAAAGTGTTTTTTTTTTCAAAATTTTCGCATTTTTTTCACTTATGTCACAAAAAATAAAACACCCAGAGGTGATTAAATACCACCAAAAGAAAGCTCTATTTGTGTGAAAAAAATTATAAAAATTTTGTTTGGGTACAGTATAGCATGAGAGAGTAATTGTCATTCAAAGTGTGAGAGCACTGAAAGCTGAAAATTGGTCTGGGCAGGAAGGGGGTATAAACGTCCTGTATTAAAGTGGTTAATATATCAAAAGTTACTCATCTTCTTCAAATGATAGCCCTGCAGATTAATAAAGTAGTTCAAAACAAATTTTATGCAATATGAATTAGCTTGTTTGGCAATAATCCTCTAAGGGGTTAACCACTTCTAAAGGGGGAGGTTAATGCAATAGGAATTAGCTTGTTTGGCAATAACCCTCTAAGGCAGTGGTTCTCAACTCCGGTCCTCAGGACCCCCCAACAGGCCAGGTTTTCAGTATTACCTTGGGGAGATGCAGACTAGAATACGGCAATCACTGAGCAGCAAATGATATCACCTGGGATGAATTTCAGTTATCCTGCAAACCTGGCCTGTTGGGGGGTCCCGAGGACCGGAGTTGAGAACCACTGCTCTAAGGGGTTAACCACAGCTAAAGGGTGGCTGACAGCAGATTCCCAGACCTGACATTAGTACCAGGCGCTGATTGAAACAAACTCAACTATGCCAGAAGCAGGACAAGTATAAAAAAAAGCTTGTTCAAGTCACAATAATATTCAGCAAAGTACATAGCTTACCTATAGCTAGTACAGAATTTTTTTTTATCAAAAGTAGAGTGAGGTTGGCCATACATTACACAACTTTCCAACTTCTCCCAGATCCACCTTCCACCATGCAGGGCAAGGGTGTGCCTGATTGCACACAAATTACATGGGTTATGTTTGATCTCACACTACATGGTTTTGGTAACCTAAAGGAACGCCTAACAAGAACTGCACAGTGCAAGGCCAGTCTCCCACCCCAATAGCACACATGCAGCCAGCCATGTGCCCACATTCCACCGCAAGCTGCCATGGAACTCACACATCCCAGCTGCCATATTGGGATCTGTACAATCTAGAGAAACATCACTGAACAAAGGCAGATGTATTACAGACAAAAAAAGGTAAAATCAGACAGAATGAACATGACATGCCCTGCTAATAACGGTTCTAACACACCATTTAGGCTACATGGACTTGCCCGGGCACATGGGCTCTCCTACAGGAGAGGGTTTATCTACATCCAGGAGCCCTCCACTTGGTGAGGCTAAACCAGGTGAGAGAGGTAGGAATCTTCAATACTTATCACTTCATAGTAAGATCCTAGTGGTGTTGTCTCCGGAGCGAGGACAAAAAAGGAACGTAGGGGTATAGAGAGGCCCTCCTTTTATTCATTTAGTGGGTTGTCCTATGGGGGTCAGAGGGGAGGATCTGACCCATACGTAGGCTGACATGATGAGCTCCAGGAAATTAGATTTTCTTGGATAAGTTTTATAACTGAAAGTAGAAAATATTGGGGTTTTTTTTAAAAATGTTTGGTCTATTTTCATTTATATAGCAAAAAAAAAAAAAAAACAAAACAAAAAAAAAAGAGCAGTGGTGATCAAGTATCCCCAAAAGAAAACTCTACTTGTGTGAACAAAATTTTATAAATGTAATTTGTGTACAGTGCTGTTTGACCACGCAATTGCCAGTTAAAATAGCAAAAATTGCCTTGGTCATGAAGGCTGTAAAACCTTCTGGTGGTCACCTAGATAAAATACTGGCAAAGTTACAGCTCCCATTTGATCACTTCTGTTTGTAAACAAAGTAGCTGGGGATTCCATTCCAGGAGGCCCTCCTGGAAAAGCACCTTGTACCCAAGAGGACCAGAGCCTCTTGTCCACAACCCTGGCATGGTGATTGTGGAGGACTGTGAGCAAAAACAATAATGTCCATATATAGACATGAATAGTCATGTCCATATATGGTAAATACCACAACCACCCAGGAGACCCCGTCCCTTTAAATACAGTATCTCACAAAAGTAAGTATACCCCTCACATTTTCATAAATATTTTATTATATCTTTTGATGTGACAACACTGAAGAAATGACACTTTGCTACAATGTAAAGTAGTGAGTGTACAGCTTGTATAACAGTGTAAACTTGCTGTCCCCTCAAAATAACTCAGCACACAGCCATTAATGTCTAAACTGCTGGCAACAAAAGCGAGTACACCCCTAAGTGAAAATGTCCAAATTTGGCTCAAAATGTCGATATTTTCTGTGGCGACCATTATTTTCCAGCACTGCCTTAACCATCATGGGGATGGAGTTCACCAGAGCTTCACAGGTTGCCACTGGAGTTCTATTCCACTCCTCCATGAAGACATCACGGAGCTGGTGGATGTTAGAGACCTTGCGCTCCTCCACCTTCCGATTGAGGATGCCCCACAGATGCTCAATAGGGTTTAGGTCTGGAGACATGCTTGGCCAGTCCATCACCTTTACCCTCAGCTTCTTTAGCAAGGCAGTGGTCGTCATGTTGGAATACTGCCCTGCGGCCCAGTCTCTGAAGGGAGGGGATCATGCTCTACTTCAGTATGTCACAGTACATGTTAGCATTCATGGTTCCCTCAATGAACAGTAGCTCCCCAGTGCTGCCAGCACTCATGCAGCCCCAGACCATGACACTCCCACCACCATACTTGACTGTAGGCAAGACACACTTGTCTTTGTACTCCTCACCTGGTTGCTGCCAAACCCACTTGACATCATCTAAACCAAATACGTTTATATTGGTCTCATCAGACCACAGGACCTGATTCCAGTAAGACATGTTCTTAGTCTGCTTGTCTTCAGCAAACTGTTTGCGGGCTTTCTTGTGCATCATCAGAATAGGTTTCATTCTGGGACGACAGCCATGCAGATCAATTTGATGCATTGTGCAGCGTATGGTCTGAGCACTGACTGGCTGACCTCCCCACCCCTTCAACCTCTGCAGCAATGCTGGCAGCACTCATACGTCTATTTCTCAAGACAACTTCTGGATATGGCGCTTAGCACTTGCACTCAACCTCTTTGGTCGACTATGGCGAGGCCTGTTCTGAGTGGAACCTGTCCTGTTAAACCGCTGTATGGTCTTGGCCACCGCGCTGCTGCTAAGTTTCAGGGTCTTGGCAATCTTCTAATAGCCTATGCTATCTTTATGTAGAGCAACAGTTTTTTTTTTTTCAGATCCTCAGAGAGTTCTTTGCCATGAGGTGCCATGTTGAACTTCCAGTGAATAGTATGAGAGAGTGAGAGCAATAACACCAAATTTAACAAACCTGCTCCCCATTCACACCTGAGACCTTGTAACACTAACAAGTCACATGACACAGTGGAGGGAAAATGGCTAATTGGGCCCAATTTGGATATTTTCACCTAGGGGCGTACTCAATTTTGTTGCCAGACAACAACAATGTTGTTGTAGACATTAATGGTTGTGTGTTGAGTTATTTTGTGGGGACAGCAAATTTACACTGTTATACAAGCTGTACACTCATTACTTTATGTTGTAACAAAGTGCCATTTCTTCAGTGTTGTCACATGGAAAGATATAATAAAATATTTACAAAAATGTGTGAGATAATGTAGATGTTAATCAGGGAACCACACACAAAACACATGTGCATGAGGCTCACCCTTAATTCATACCAAACCCTTTAGGACTAGTATGATAATCCACCCAAAAAAAACAAACCAGCATGAGATCCCCCAAATTCTATACCAGACGCTTCTGTCAGGTATGGATTTTAAGGGGGGACCCATGCAAGAATCAAGAAAAAAAATTAGGTTCCCCCCAAATTTCATATCAAACACATATCTCATCATGCAGCCTGTCAGGGCGGGAAAGGGAGGTACGAGCATGTTGATGATGATAAGGGCCTCTTCCCCCCAACCATGGCTGTCTTCTGCAAGGCTGCAGGTGGGGGAAGCATATTGGTATCTGGAAGCCCCTTTAACAATAAGGGGACACTCAGATACCCCACTAGGGATGGGACGAACACCCCCCCCCCCAGTTCAGTTCACACCAGAACATGTGAACAGGCAAAAAATTAGTGCGAACATTCAAACACCGTTAAAGTCCATGGGACCCGAATATAAAAAATCAAAAGTGCTCATTTTAAAGGTTAATATGCAAGTTATTGCCCTAAAAGTGTATGGGGACCTGGGTCCTGCCCTAGGGGAGGGGACATGTATCAATGCAAAAAAAAGTTTTTAAATTGATTGTTTTTTTCAGGAGCAGTGATTTTAATAATGCTTAAAGTGAAACAATAAAAATGAAATATTCCTTTAACCACTTGATTACTGGGCACTTAAACCCCCTTAACAACCAGACCAATTTTCAGCTTTCAGCGCTCTCACACTTTGAATGACAATTACTCAGTCATGCAACATTGTACCCATATGAAATTTGCGTCCTTTTTTTCACACAAATAGAGCTTTCTTTTGGTGGTATTTAATCGTCGCTGGGTTTTTCATTTTTTGCGCTATAATTAAAAAAAGACCGAAAATTTTGTAAAGAAATGAATTTTTCTTCGTTTCTGTGATAAAATTTTGCAAATCAGTCATTTTTCTTCATACATTTTGGCCAA
>BLSH010135433.1:229644-251207 GCA_018402905.1 Glandirana rugosa
GGACCTCGTGGTCCCGTTACCTTTGCGGGGTTTTTACTGGGGTAAAACTTTTTATTTGTGGGGTTACATATAAGATACTCCGTATTACTCAGAAAATTTGCCAAGTAAAAAAAGGTGTTCAAAAACCTTTTACACCTTTCTTTTACTTTTGCGTAAAAAAGATGGTGTTCCAACAGGTAAATATGTTATAAAGATTGTGTGTCGTACATGTATCGTTTTTACCGTGGGATTTTATATAAGACGATGAAGGACCTTCAAAAGTGCAAGAGGTAGTCAGGAAATTATATGTGTAATTTATGTCCTTAGAACACCTGATGGTGCTCCCTGCATATTGGGCCTCTGTATGTGGCCAGGCTGTTTAAAAGTGTCACACATGTGGTATCACCATACTCGACACGAGTAGCAGAATATATTTTAGGGTGCCATTTTTGCTATGTACATGCTGTGTGTTAGAAATATTGTATAAATGGACAACCTTGTGGTAGAAAAAATGCGTTTTCATTTTCTTTCCACATTTTCCAAAAACTTGTGGAAAAAAATGAACCGTTTAAAAGACTCATTATGCCTCATAGAATATACATTGGGGTGTTTATTTTTCAAAATGGGGTCATTTTTGGGGCGTTTCCATTGCCCTGGTGCTCCAGGACCTTCAGAAGTGCAAGAGGTAGTCAGGAAATTATATGTGTAATTTATGTCCTTAGAACGCCTGATGGCGCTCCCTGCATGTTAGGCCTCTGTATGTGGCCAGGCTGTGTAAAAGTCTCACACATGTGGTATCACCATACTCAGGAGGAGTAGCAGAATGTGTTTTGGGGTGTAATTGGTGGTATGCATATGCTGGGTGTGAGAAATAACCTGTTAATATGACAATTTTGTGAAAAAAAAATACTGAAAGAAAAATCTTAATTTTGCAAAGAATTGTGGGAAAAAATGACAGCTTCAAAAAACTTCTTACACAGGAATGGGCCCTGCTGTTGTAATATGTTTCTAAACTTGTAATGAAATGCCCCAGGCAAACAGGTGCAGAAAAATTTGGCCTTGAGTGTTGGTGGTGGCAGATCACTATAACCCCTCACAATTACTCTTGTTGGGCACAGGAATAGGCCCTGCTTTTGTAATTTATTTCAAATATTGTAATGGCATGTCCCAGTCAAACAGGTGCAGAAAAATTGGGCCTTGAGTGTTGGTGGTGGCAGAACACCATAACACCTCACAGTTACTCTTGTTAGGCTTAGGAATAGGCCCTGCTGTTGTAGTTTAGGAAAATAGGTGCAGGAGTAAAAAAAGACAAGTGTGTCTTGCCTACAGTCAAGCATGGTGGTGGGAGTGTCATGATCTGGTACTGCATGAGTGCTGCTGGCACTGGGGAGCTACAGTTCATTGAGGGAATGCCAACATGCACTGTGACATACTGAAGCAGAGCATGATGCCCTCTCTTCAGACACTGGACAACTTTCCAACATGATAATAACCCCAAACACACTTCCAAGATGACCACTGCTTTGCTAAAGAAACTGAGGGTAAAGGTGATGGACTGGCCAAGCATGTCTCCAGACCTAAACCCTATTGAGCATCTGTGGGGCATCCTCAAACCGAAGGTGGAGGAGCGCAAGGTCTCTAACATCCATCAGCTCTGTGATGTCGTCATGAAGGAGTGGAAGAGGACTCCAGTGGCAACCTGTGAAGTTCTGGTGAACTCCATGCCCAAGAGGGTTAAGGCAGTGGTGAAAAATAATGGTGGCCACACAAAATATTGACACTTTGGGCCCAATTTGGACGTTTTCCCTTAGGGGTGTACTCACTTTGGTGCCAGAGGTTTGGACATTAATGGCTGTGTGTTGAGTTATTTTAAGGGGACAGTAAATTTGCACTGTTATACAAGCTGTACACTCACTACTTTACATTGTAGCAACGTGTAATTTCTTCAGTGTTGTCACATGAAAAGATATAATAAAATATTTACAAAAATATGAGGGGTGTACTCACTTTTGTGAGATACTGTATATTCTTACACTGTCTGTATATAGGCTACACTGCCTGCACTGCCTGTATATAGTCTACACGGAATGCAGCGTACTATATATATATATATATATATATATATATATATATATACAGGCGGTCCCCAGGTTACAAACAAGACAGGGACTGTGGGTTTGTTCATAAGTCGAATTTGTTTGTAAGTGGGAACAGGTACATTTTTTAAGTGTAGCTTCAGCCAAAACAAATATTGTTAAGCTTTTTGGATGGCATAGGGAAGGGGTAACACCCCTGTAATGTTTGTTTTGCTGTCTATGTTTCTGTTCAGAAGATTTCACCTCACTTCCTGTCCCAATGATAATTGGATTTTGACAATTTTGGGTTGTTGTGGAAAAAAACCTTGGTGATAAAGCTTCAGTGGAGACACCTTTTTCCCATAATAACTCTTACAGGAGTGAATTCCCCTTCCTAAGGGGAGATTTCCTCTCACTTCCTGTTGTCTCCCTCCGTTTGTAAGTAGGAGTTGTTCATAAGTCGGATGTTCATAACTAGGGGACTGCCTGTATATATATATATATGAACTGGGTTCATTGAGGGAACCATGAATGCCAACATGTACTGTGAAATACTGAAGCAGAGCATGATGCCCTCCCTTCAGAGACTGGACCACATTCCAACATGATAACGACCCCAAACACACTTCCAAGGTGACCACTGGTATGGGGCACTCAAATTTCCCACAAATGCCCCATAATGTTTGGGAAATAGTGAACGGGCGAACACCCAATGTTCGAGTCAAACATACGTTCCAGTCGAACATATGTTCGACTCAAACCTGCAGCCCATTCCTACAATCTAGAAATGTAGTGCAAAAAGCGCTATACATACACTTTTCTGCAGCCGCTCCGGTCTGATCCCACACTGAGCTGTCAGCGACATCTTATGTTTGTAGGCATGTGCAGGAGAGGGAGGAAAAATATTAAAGCACGCCGCTCCAGATGAGTAGGATCAGCCTAATGGACTCCCCACACGGTTGCCCGCTCTGGCTCACCTCCGTGATACATGTAATCTAAGAAGAAAGAGATGCACACCACCTTGTACCATTTTTTGTGAAATCTTCACATACAAATAACAGAACCAGGACACAAAGAAGCTGTAGCTAGATGACACGTTTTACACAAACTTTGTGCTTAATCATAAGCACAAATTAAGCACAAAGTTTGTGTGAAATCTCATAAACCCATATTTTGTTCACAATAGAAAATATTAAACATATTGAATATTTAAACCAAGAAAATGTAAAATTATAGATAAAAATAAGGTCAATTTGAAACAGCAGCACGTCTCAGAAACGTTGAGACAGGGCAACAAAAGGCTGTGAAAGTAAATAGTACTAACAAGAAAGAGCTAGAAACATATTCTGCATTTAATTGGGTTAACCTGCAATAGGTCAGTAACATGACTGGGTATAAAAAGAGAGGTTCACCAATCTGTGAAAAGCTGAGTTTAAGAATTGTCATACAATTTCAGAAGAATGTTCCTGAATGTAAAACTACAAAGACTTTAAATATATCATCATTAGAGTTGAGCGAACACCTGGACGTGTGGGTTCTGCGGGTCTGTCCGAACTTTGGGAAAAAGTCCGGGTTCGGCTTCCGAACTTTGCCCGAACGTTATCCCGGACCCAGAACCCCATTGAAGTCAATGGGGACCCAAACTTTTAGGCACAAAAATGGCTGTAACAAAGTCCTGGCAAGTGCTAGAGGGCTGCAAAAGGAAGTAAAATGGGGGTAAGAGTGGGGCAAGTGCCCTACAAAAAAATGGGGATAGGGAAAATAAATTAAAATCAAATAAACTAGGAGATGATTTTTGAACAATAATGTGTCACTTACAGCTGCAGCTAAAACCTCTCCCTTTAGAACTAGGAGATGATTTTTGAGCAATAATCTGTCCCTCTACCTAGTGCAGTCAGATCGCTCAAAGCAGCAGTATGTGAAATCTCAAATTACTCCCACAATCTGAGCGTTGTGTACGATCCCACAATCTGATCGTTGTGTACGATCCCACAATCTGATCGGTGTGTACGATCGTAACGATCGTTGTGTTAGGCAGAGCTTAATCCACAATCTGCAACTAAGCAGCAGTATTTGAAATCTCAAATTCCTCCAACAATCTGATCGTTAAGCACGATCGTAGCGATGGTTGTTTTATGCAGAGTTTGATCTGCAACTCAAAGCAGAGGTATGTGAAATCTCAAATTTCTGCTATCTGTCCTCAGAGCAACAACACAGCAGTAGTAATCTATCTCAGGATGCAGGATCAGATGTTGTTAAAATGTCTCTAATCTCTCCCTGACGCCGTCAGCTTCCTCTCCCTACAGCTAACCCAAGAGCATGTGACTGCAGCATCAAGTGACTCCAGCTTATAAAGAGGCTGGGTCACATGATGCACTGGCCAATCACAGCCATGCCATTAGTAGGCATGGCTGTGATGGCTTCTAAGGGCAAACCAGTGAAACGCTTGTTGATTGGCTGCCCTGCAGCTTCTCAACACGTGGAGTAAAATACCAGAACCCCAGACCCGAACCCGAACGTTTTTTGAAATGTCCGTGTAACGGGTCCGGGCCCCGGACACCCGAAAGTTCGGTACGGACCCGAACCTTACAGTCCGGGTTCGCTCAACACTAATCATCATCTACAGTGCATAATATCATAAAAAGATTCTAAGTATCTGGAGAAAAGGGACAAGGATGAAACGCAATATTAGGTCCTTAGTTGGCACTGTATTAACAACAGGCATGATTCTGTGATGAACATCACTTTATGGGCTCAGTACCAGAGATGGGCTGAACACCCCCTGTTAGGTTCGCACAAGAACGGTGAACCCTATTAAAGTCTATGGGACCCAAATTTTAAAAAGAAAAATCCCTACGTTAATGGCTTATATGCAGGTAAATGTCCATACAAAGAGTATGGGGGTCTGGGTATTGACCTGAGGGACATGCAAAAACTTTTTTTAAAAAGATTCTTTTTTTCAGGAACAGTGATTTTAATGATGCTTGATGTGCAACAATAGTGCCTGGGGGGATCCCCATAGTCTGCCTGTAAAGTGGCAAATCTGTAGCATGTGAAGATCATGCTGCAGCAAAAATGACATTTCTAAAAAAAAAAAATGAATGAAATGTCATTTAAATTGCTGACAATATAATGCCATTGCCGGCAATAGAAAAATGGCATAGGGTTTCCCCAAGATTCATACCAGACCCTTATCCAAGCATGCAGCCTGGCAGGCCAGGAAAAGGGGGACGAGTGAGTGCCCCCCCTGAACCATACCAGGCCACATAATGTCAGGAAACAGCAGCTTCATATTCTGGAATTCGGGCTGGAATGCCCATTCCTGTGCGAAGGCAAGCACGCAGCAGATGTGCACGTGGGTGCATGTGCGGCAGGTGCACACCGTCACTGGCGCCAAACAGCCTATTTGAACGGGCAGCACCATGTAGCCGGTGCTGTCTGTTCTACAGTGTTTAGAGTGCCTGACGTATCTGATTATCTGTTCCTGTTTCCTGTGACCCAGCTTATCCTGACCTTGCTTGATATCCGCCTGCACTGACCCACGGCTACCCACGACTACTTTTCTGCCTGACCCCTTGTACCTCTTCTGCCAGCCTGTTAACAAACTCAGCCTCTACCTGACAACTCTCCTGCCTACTCCTCCTGTACCGCATTGTCAGACAGTTGCCGACCCAGCCTGTACCACCTTTCTACCTATCTGCACAAGCCATAGTAGGACATCTCACGCTACCACCTGTGAATTAGTCCAGCCCTCATGCCATCTTACACTCCCAAACAGCCTGTCTGCTCTATCAGGGGTTTTTGAATCAGGGTCATAAGAGTGGTTGCTCCCTGCATAAGTCAGATTCCACCACCAGGTGTGTGACAGTAACAGACAGCCATGTCTGAGTCTGCGCAGGGAGCACCCTCCGCTATGGAAGAGCTATGTGCCCATTTAGCTGGCAGGTCAAGAACCTGCAAGAGGGATACACCCAGCTGGAAGAACGGGTACAAGAGCTTGTTGCACCTGCTGCTCCCGGGGCAGGAAAATACCACTGCCCGCACCATTGTGGCTCTTCCCTGAGAACCAAAGGTTCCCCTACCGGATAAGTTCTCTGGGGATCCCAGCAAATTCCAGGCTTTTTACAACTCCTGTGAGCTCTATTTTGGTCTGCAACCCTCCACCTTCTCTCTAGAGGCCACAAAGGTGGGACTGGTGATTCCCTTGCTGCAAGGCAAACCCCAGTCCTGGGCTCACTGGCTATGGGAATAGAGTGCACCAGAAGTCTCCACCCTTGCTCTGTTTTTTGATGCTATGGCTCGCTTATACCAGGATCCTCCCCAGGCTGCAACAACCGAAGCCGCCTTACATGCTGTTAGGAGAAAATTGGCACTTTTTTGGACTTTGGCGCCTATGCGCGTGCCTGTGCAACGGCATCAAGCGGTGCTATTTGAACCCCCTGTGCCTGTCGGCGGGTGCTGTCCATTCTACAGCGTCTGAGTACCTGTGATCCCCAGCTCTGTTCCTGTTTCCAGTACCTGTGACCCTTCCTGTTTCCTGTTCGACCCGGCTTGACCTGACCTGCTGATATTTGCCTGCACCAACCCCGGCTATCCACAACCACCACCTTGTCTGATCCTTCTGTATTTCTGCTACCCACCTGATAACGAACTTTGCTTGCACTTGACCATTCTCTTGCCTGACCCCTTTGTACCGCACAGCCAGCCAGTTGCCGACCCAGTTTATACGACCACTCTTCTGATCTGCACGACCACCTGGAGTATCACATCACTATCAGTGACCATCCAGCCCTCGTGCCATCCCGCACTCTTGGACTTCCTGTCTGCTCTACCAGGGGTCCCTGAATCGGGTGCACAAGAGTGGTTGTTCCCTGCCTAAGCCAGACTCCACCACCAGGACCGTGACAGTAACGGACAGCCATGTCCGAGTCTGTGCAGGGAGCACCCTCTGCTATAGACAAGTTGTGCGTCCACTTGGCTGGGCTCATGTAAGCGGTGAAGAACCTGCAAGATGGCTACACCCAGCTGGAGGAGCAAATGCATGAGCTCTTCACTCCCTCTGCACCTAGAGGGGGAGCTGCAGCGGCCCCGCACCATTGTGGCTCTGCCATCTGAGCCTAAGGTCCCCCTTCCTGACAAGTTTGCGGGGGATCAAAGAAAGTTCAGGGTGAGTTATACTTTGGCCTACAGCCCCACACCTTCTCATTGGAAGCCACTAAAGTGGGACTAAAGTGATTTTCTTGTTACAAAGTGAACCTCAGACCTTGACTCATCAGCTCTGGGAACAAAGAGCGCCTGAAGTTGCCACCCTGAGCGCATTCTTTGACGCTATGGCCAGGTTGTACCAGGATCCCCACCTTTCCGCCACAGCCAAGGCCACCCTGCACGCCCTGCAGTAGGGCTGGTGAACCGCTGAGGACTACGTAGCGGACTTCAGGCACTGGAATGCTGACACAGCTTGGAACTCTGCTACCAATTTTGCCTGGGACTGTCAGAGCCGTTAAAGGATGAGCTTGCTCGCGTCGGGGTGCCCACGACCCTGGACACCCTCATAACCCTGGCTATTCAAATTGACCGGAGGCTCAGGGAACATTGGGCCAAGGGAGCTTCTGGAGCATCTGCTGTCCAACGTCTGGCATGGATGATGCCCCGGGTCCCCAGTCACACTGCTCCTGCACCTGCCACGTCTGCATCAATTAACCCGCCTGAGCCGATGCAGATTGGCCTTCTGTGCCCGTTGCAAGGCACATAAAATGACCATCCGCCTGGCCGACATGACGGGCAACAAATCCGGCCAGGTAACCCTTGAAACCCTGCCTATACCTGTGTCCACAGCCGGGGGACACCAAGAACTGCTTGTCCTTGATGTTAGCGTCTCACCACTTTTCCCCATTATCTTGGGGCTTCCTTGGCTCTGGGCGCATAGCCCTACATAGACTTGTCCTCTGGGCATATACAGTTCCTGTCCCCGTACTGTGGCCAACACTGTCTGCTCCCTTCCCGGGATGTTGGTCCCTCACTACTGAGACTGGACTCTGAGCCTGACCCGGAAACACGCCAAGCTGTGCCTCCAGTCTACCATGAATCCAGTCCAGTCTTACCTGGATGTATTTAGCAAAAAGGGGGCAGACGAACTACCTCCGCATAGGTCCTACGACTACCCCATTGAGCTGCTCCCTGGAACGGAGGTCCCCTTCGGCCGTATTTACCTTTTGTCTGAACTTGAACTGTCGGCCCTCAAGGCCTATCTAGATGAAAACTTGGCCAAAGGGTTCATCCAACCGTCCACATCCCCTGCCGGGTTTGGCATTTTCTTTGTCGAGAAAAAAGACCATGCTCTCTGTCCTTGTATAGCCTACAGGGATCTGAACCGAATCACGGTAAAAAAACATTATCCTCTCCCGCTTGTTCCAGAATTCTTCCAGAGGCTAGGGTCGGCCACCGTGTTCACCAAGCTGGACCTCCAAGGGGCTTATAACCTGATCCGCAACCGAGAGGGCGACGAGTGGAAGACAGCATTCCAGACTCGCTTTGGCCACTATGAGTACCTCGTCATGCCCTTCGGACTTTGCAACACCCCAGCCACATTCCAGCACCTGGTCAATGACGTAGTCCGAGACTATGTGGACCTCTTCATCATTATTTATCTAGATGATATCCTAATTTTTTCCTGCTCCCTGGAAGAGCATCGCCAAAATGTCTGCTGTGTCCTCAGCCGCTTGCGGCAACACAGATTGTATGCCAAAGCGGAAAAGTGCGCCTTTGAGCGCTCCAGTATCCCATTCCTTGGACTGATCCTGTCTGTTACTGGAGTTACAATGGACCCTCAGAAGGTCACAGCTATATTGGACTGGCCAGCACCTATGGATAAAAAGGAGGTCCAGCACTTTGTAGGTTTCTCCAATTTCTACAGGAGATTCATCAGGGGATTTTCGGCCATCATCGCCCCCATCACCCAACTTACAAAGCAGGGTCAGCGGTTCCACTGGTCTTCTGAGGCACAAAACGCCTTCCAAGCTCTGAAGAAGCTCTTCACCACAGCACCCATCCTTAAACATCCAAACGCCACTCTGCCCTAAGTCCTGGAGGATGACGCCTCCGAGACAGCCGTGGGAGCTGTACTTTCCCAGAAGCAGGGAGCTAAGGCACTTCTTCACCCCGTAGCCTTCTTCTCCCGCAAACTCTCAGCTCTGGAGAATAATTACGACATCGGGGACAGGGAGTTGCTGGCCATCAAGGCTGCTCTGGAGGAATGGCGCTATCTGCTTGAGGGAGCCCAGCACCCCATCCTGATCTATAAGGATCATAAAAAGTACCTCAGAACTGCCAAAAGGCTCAAACCTCATCAGGCTTGCTGGGCACTCTTTTTCTCTAGATTCCAATTTCACTTGACGTACAGGCCTGGGTGGGAGAACATCAAACCTGATGCCCTATCCCGTATGTTTTCTGAAACCGGAACATCTGCTTCTCCTGACACCATCCTTCAGCCTAGAAATTTCTTGCTTACTCAGGACCACCTACTCTCCCAGATTCGGAGAACCTCAGCTTGCTCTTCTGGATCACCTAGCCAAGGGCTGACCTGGAAGGATGGTCTCTGGTGGCATAAGAACCAAATTTTCATGCCCAAGGAACTGCGCCCTGCCATTCTGAAACTCTGCCACGAACATAAACTAGCTGGGCACTTCGGCACACAAAAAACCGCCAAACTCGTGCTACGCACCTTTTGGTGGCCATTACTTGCTGAAGACTGTCAGGCCTACGTTCGCTCCTGTTCTACCTGTGCCAAGAACAAAACAGACAAAACCAAGGCCTGGGGGCTGTTGAAACCCCTTCCTATCCCTGAACAGCCATGGTCCAATATCTCAATGGACTTTATAGCGGAGCTGCCCCCAGCCAACGGGTACACCACGATCTTCGTAGTTGTGGATTGACTGACTAAAATGGCACATTTCCTCCCAATGAAGAGCACCCCCACTGCAAAAGAGACCTCGGAGATCTTTAGCAAGGAAATTGTCCGGCTACATGGCATCCCAGACAACATAGTGTCTGACCGGGGAGTTCAGTTCACCTCACGGTTCTGGAGAGCCCTCTGTTCTGCCCTGGAAATTGACCTTTGTTTCTCAACGGCCTACCACCATCAAACCAATGGCCAAACTGAAAGGACAAACCAAACTTTGGAGCAGTACCTCCACTGTTTCTCGTCCTACTCCCAAAATGACTGGTGCAAGCTATTACCCCTGGTAGAATTCGCCTATAATAATTTTGTGCATTCCGCAACAAAACAATCACCCTCCTCGGCCACCTACGGCTTTCACCCCACCGTGCTTCCCAGTTTAGCAGGTGAAACTGCGGTACCAGCGGTACATGAGTCCACCCAATTCTTCAGAACCAACTGGAAGCTGCTGCAAGAGACACTTGCTAAAACACAAAAACTAAGCAAAGCCGCTTTCGATGAAAAGAAACGCGGTGAACTCAACCTTCAACCTGGCGACAAGACCTGGCTATCTACAAAAAATCTGAGACTGTCATGTCCATCCAAAAAGCTGGGCCCGCGATTCATCGGTCCCTTGTCTGTTAAGAGAAAGATCAACCAGGTCTCCTATGAGTCTTCCATCATCCCTGTGGATACACCAAGTGTTTCATGTTTCTTTGCTGAAGCCGGTGACCCCAGATCCCTTCCCCAATAGAGCTAGCGCTCCCCCTTACCCTGTCCTGACTGATGGAGAAGAGGAGTTTGAGGTCGAGTCAATACTTGACTGTAGAAAGAGGGGTGGCAGGATCCAGTATCTTGTAAAGTGGAAAGGGTACAGCCCAGAAGAGAGCTCTTGGGAGCCGAAGCCAATATCCATGCAGATGAGTGTATTCAAGCCTTCAAGGACAGCAATCCCACCAAGCTGGCCAAGTTGGGCATCCGGAGGCTGCCCCTTGGAGGGGGGCAGTGTTAGGAGAAAACTGACACTTTTTTGGACTTTGGCGCCTATGCGCACACGTGTGCGCGTCCGTGCGCTCACTGGAAACAGCGACAAGTGGTGCTAAATGAACACCCTGTGCCTGTCGGTAAGTGCTGTCCATTCTACAGCGTCTGAGTACCTGTGAGACCCAGCTTTGTTCCTGTTTCCAGTACCTGTGACCCTTCCTTTTTCCTGTTCGACCCGGCTTGACCCGACCTGCTGATATCTGCCTGCACCAACCCCGGCTATCCACGACCACCCCATTGTCTGATCCTTCTGTACTTCTGCTGCCTGCCTGATAATGAACTTTGCTTGACCATTCTCTTGCCTGACCCCTTTGTACTGAACAGCCAGCCAGTTGCCGACCCAGCCTGTACGACCACTTTTCTGATCTGCACGACCACCTGAATATCTCATCACTATCAGTGACCATCCAGCCCTTGTGCCATACCACACTCTTGGACTTCCTGTCTACTCTACCAGGGGTCTCTGAATCGGGTGCGCAAGAGTGGTTGTTCCCTACATAAGCCAGACTCCACCACCAGGATTGTGATACATGCTCTCCAGCAAGGCCGCCGCATGGCGGAGGACTATGTTGCTGAATTCAGGTGCTGGAGGGCAGACACGGCCTGGAATTATGTGGCACTCTGCTGTCAGTTCTGCCTAGGTCTGTCAGAGCCTCTAAAAGACGTGTGTCGGAGTGCCCCAAACCCTGGACGCTCTCATTAATCTGGCAATCCAGATAGACCATTGTCTCAGAGAATGAAGAACTGAGAGATACCCTGGAACCCCGTGTCTCACTTGGATTATGCCCCCTGTGCCTGGCTACCCTGCTCCAGCCACCTCTGCTCCAGCAGCTTCTGCCTCCACTCCTTTGGACCACCCTGAGCCGATGCAAATAGGACTTCTTCATCCAACTCTCGCACATGAGGAGAGAAAACGACACTGTGCCCACAACCTGTGCTTGTACTGTGGAGAGCCTGGGCACGTGGTGAGAACTTGCCCAGCTAAGTTTGGTAAGTGTCCTACAAAGGACATAAAGGAAGAGCCTCCTGAAACCAATAATGTTTCTCACTTTACTCACTCAATTTCCTTGCAGCTTCCTGGAGGGAGTATCCAGGCTCCGGCAATTATTGATTTTGGAGTGTGTAGCTGCTTCATGAATCAAACCTTTGCAGCCCAACACCAGATTCCCCTTTGTCCCAAGGCACACAAGATGACCATCAAATCCGGCACTATCATGCATGAGACTCTTCCTGTACCTGCTGTGATGGCTGGTGGCCACCAAGAACTACTCATCTTGGATGTCATTGGGTCCCCTCTCTTCCCTATTATCCTTGGACTACCTTGGCTCAGGGCACACAGCCCCTGCATTAACTGGTCCACTGGGGACATCCGGTTCCTATCCACCTACTGTTCCCATGATTGCCTGCACTGGTCCCAAGAAGTCAGCCCTACAATCCTAAGCTTGAACCCTGATCCTGATTCTGAAGTCCGCCAAGCCATTCCTTCAGTTTACCATGACTTCTTAGACGTGTTCAGCAAAAAGGAGCTGAGAAATTACCACCACACAGGCCTTACGACTGCCCAATTGAACTCTTACCTGGGGCAGAGGTATCTTTTGGCAGGATCTATTCGCTGTCCGAACTGGAACTGTCGGTCCTCAATGCCTGTCTAGATGATAACTTGGAGAAAGGCTTCATTCGGCCCTCCACATCTCCTGCAGGTGCTGGGATATTCTTCGTTGAGAAGAAAGACCACACGTTAAGGCCATGTATCGACTACAGGGAACTGAACAAGATAACGGTCAAGAACCGATACCCCCTGTCTTTAGTTTCAGAACTCTTTCAAAGACTGGGGTCAGCCACGGTTTTTACCAAGTTGGATCTCCGTGGGGCATACAACCTCATCCACATTTGGGCAATGAGTGGAAAACCACCTTTCAAACCTGTTTTTCAAATATCTCGCCATGCCTTTTGGGCTCTGCATCACCCCAGCGACCTTCCAACATCTCGTCAATGACGTGTTCCAAGGGTACCTGGACTTATTTGTAATCATCTAGCTCGATGATGTACTCATTGTCTCTTCCTCCCAGGAAGAGCACCGCAGTCACGTCCGCAGTATTCTGAGCAGCCTCCGGCAGCACGGACTGTATGCCAAAGCAGAAAAATGCGCTTTAGAGTGCTCCAGCATCCAGTTCCTTGGCCTTGTCATTTCAGTCACTGGCATCACCATAGACCCACAAAAGGTTTCCGCCATTTTGGATTGCCCAACGCCAGTGAATAAAAACGGGGTCCAACACTTTGTGGGCTTTCATAAAATGTCATATAGTCGTTTTCTGCTATTATAACTTCGATCACTCAACTCACCAAGCAGAGCTTGCGGTTCCGCTGGACCACAGAGGCCCAAACGGTCTTCCAGACTCTAAAAAAGCTCTTCACCTCCGCACCTATAATGAAGCACCCTGACTCAGCTCTGCCCTACGTCCTGAAGGTGGATGCATCCGAGACTGCTGTAGGAGCTGTTCTATCTCAGAAACCAGGTTCCAAAGCCCTGCTCCATCCCATTGCGTTCTTCTCCTGCAAACTCTCCGCACCGGAGAAGAACTAGGATGTAGGGGACAGAAAGTTGTTGACCGGCAAATCCGCCCTTGAAGAGTAGCGATAACTATTGGAAGGGGCCATGCATCCCATTTTGATCTATACTGATCATAAAAACTTAGAATATCTGAGGACAGCTAAGAGACTTAAACACCGTCAGGCCCACTGGGCACTCTTTTCCTCTCGATTCCTATTTCAAATTACGTAGAGGCCTGAGTCGAAGAATGTCAAACCGAATGCCCTGTCTCAGATGATCTGTGAGCCTGGAACTCCTGTTCCCCCGGATACCATTCTTCACCCATGAAACTTCCTATTGTCCCAGGAAGACCTGCTTTCACAGATCAGGCAATCCCTCACTGGTTCCTCCAGGCCATCTGATCCTGGATTACTAATAACGGACAGGTTGTGGTGGCAAGGTAACAAGATTTTTGTCCTGAAAGAACAATGTCTAACTGTCCTTAAACTCTGCCACGATTACAAGCTAGCTGGACATTTTGGCATTCAAAAAGCTACCAAGCTCTTGCTACGTTCCTTCTGGTGGCCACTAGCTGGTGAAGACTGTCAGAGATATGTCAACTCATGTCTCCCCTGTGCACGGAATAAGACCAATAAGACCAGAGCTTGAGGCCTATTAAACCCGCTTCCAGTACCTGAACGGCTCTGGTCTGTGATATCAATGTACTTTATTGTTGAGCTGCCACCAGCTGAAAGATACAACACTATTTTTGTGGTAGTTGACCGGCACACAGTGGAAATCTTCATTAAGGAGATAGATCGCCTTCGTGGAGTTCCAACCAACATAGTGTAAGACCGCAGGGCCCAGTTCACCTCCCGGTTCTGGAAAGCCCTTTGTTCAGCCCTGGAAATTGAATTATCACTCTCCTCTGCTTACCATCTTCAAACGAAAGTCTAAACTGTGTATCTCCACTGTTCTTCCTCTTTCTCTCAGGATGACTGGGTCACATTGTTACCACTGGCAGTTTGCCTACAACAACACCATCCATTCAGCTACCAAACAGCCCCCTTTCTGGTCAAACTACAGCTATTACCCCACAATTCTACGCAGCCTGACCTCTGAAAGTGTGGTACCAGCCATGCACGACACCACAAAATTCCTTGAAAGGAATCAAAAACTGCAGGAAACACTCTCCAGAACCTAGGAACACAACAAAGATGCATAAGACAAGAAAAGGCGAGGAAAGTTGGATCTTCAGCCAGGCAACCAGGTGTAGCTGGCCACAAGGAACCTAAAATTGACCTGTCCTTCAAAAAAGTTGGGACCTAGATTTATTGGTCCCTTCCCTGTGAAGAAAAGGATCAATCTGGTGGCATATGAACCTGACCTTCCCCCTTTTTTATGCATCTACCCAGTCTTCTATGTCACATTGTTGAAAGCTGTGACCCCTGATCCCTTTCCAGGACAGACAACTGCTCCATCAAAACCGATTCTGGTAGATGGGGAGAAGGAGTTTGAAATCAAAGCCATCTTGGATTGCAGGAAGAGAGGCGGTTCCTTGCAGTACTTAGTCAAATGGAAAGGATATAAAAATTCCTCGGAAACTGAAGCAAATATACATGTGGAGGAACTGATTATCTCTTTCAAGAGAAACCAGTCTGAAAGAAACGCCCGCCTTGGCATCCGGAGGCTACCCCTTGGGGGGTAATGTCAGGAAACAGTAGCTGACAATACTGGAATTCGGGCTGGAATGCCCATTCCTGTGTGCAGGCGTGCACCATCACTGGCGCCAAATGGCCTATTTAAACGGGCAGCACCATGTAGCCGCTCTACAGCATTTAGTGTGCCTGAAGTATCTGATTATCTGTTCCTGTTTCCTGTGACCCAGCTTATCCTGACCTTGCTTGCTATCCACCTGCATTGACCCTCAGCTACCCACGACTACTCTTCTGCATGACCTCTTGTACCTCTGCTGCCAGCCCGTTGACAACCCCAGCTTGTACCTGACAACTCTCCTGCTTACTCCTCCTGTACCGCATTGCCAGACAGTTGCAAACCCAGCCTGTACCACCTTTCTACCTATCTGCATGAGCCATAGTAGGACATCTCAAGCTACCACCTGTGAACCAGTCCAGCCCTTGTGCCACAATGCACTCCTGAACCACCTGTCTGCTCTATCAGGGGTTTCTGAATCAGGGTTGTAAGAGAGGTTGCTCTCTGCATAAGTCAGAGTCCACCACCAGGTGTGTGACACATGCCCTCAACATGAAGGTAGGTGCTTGTCACCATGTTGATGGGACAAGGGCCTCATCTCTACAACCCTGGGCTGTGGTTATGGGGGTACGGCGAGCAGAGGGCTTATAGGAATCTGGAAGCCCCTTTAACAAAGGGGCCCCCAAATCCCACCCTCCCCATGTGAATGAGTATGGTGTATATAGTACCCCTACCCATTGACCACAAAAAGTGTAAAAAAAAACTATGAAAACACAGAGACAGTTTTTGACAATTACTTTATTAAAAAATAAAAAAACAGTGTCCCCTAATGTAAATCCATCATCAATCATAATGCCCGACACACCTCCGGACCAAAAAAAGGAAAAAAATCGCTCTGCTGTCAAGTGCCAAATGCCTGGCTTGCCGTTTGACAGTTCTTATATAGATAGGTAAGGGCAGGACCACGTGGTGAAATCACCTGGTGGCACTGCCCCCATGTGACATCACCGACCCAGCATGCAATGGTTGGTGATGTCACAAGGGGGCGGTGCCACCAGGTAACGTCGCCCCTTATCTACATAAAAACTGTCAAAGAGCAAGCCAGGCAATTGGCTGTTTGCCTTAGTTAATGCAGGGCAATTTTTTTTCTTTTTCAGGTCCGACGGTGGCGTCGGCATCATGATTGAAAATGGATCTACATTGTGGGACAGTTTTTTTTATTTTTTCATAAGGGAATTGTCAAAAACTGTCTCTGTGTTGTTATTACTTTTTGACACTTTTTGGTGATTGGTTGCTCATGGTACTCATTCACATGGGGGCTGCAATCTGGGGCCCCCTTGTTAAAGGGGGCTTCCAGATTCTAATAAACCTCCTGCCAGCAGACCCCCATAACCACAGCCAAGGGGTGTGTGAATGAGGCTCTTGTCCCCATCAACATAGGTACAAGGTGCTTTGGGGTTTGGGAAAGGGGAAGAGCTTTTTTCACTTTTTTATTGCCGGCAATGTCAGTTGTCAGTGGGGAAGCACATTGACAGCTGATGGCTCACCGGTTGTTAAGGACACCATGGCCAGCTTCCAGTCCCGCTCCTTAACAACCAGCTATTCATTGTGCCTGATTGGGCAAAGCTTTGCACTGAGCAGTGCCCCGCCGAAAGCTCTGCAAATTCGGGTGTTTGCCAAATAGGCGTACAGGCGATGTTCGGGCTTCTTTTATTCAGGACCTTCCAAAAATCATTATCTGTAAACACAGTTGATGATGCTATCATGTTAAGTTAAAGGTCTATCAAACAAAGAAAAAAAACATATCTGAGCATGATCCAGAAAGACTTCTCTGGGCCAAAGCTCATTTAAAATGGTCTGTTGCAAAGCGGAGAAGGAGGCATGGTTTGGCCTCCCGCATTGTTATTTACATTTGTATTTTTTACTCTAATTTTCATAGTGATATAATAATGTCATATTCTTTACATAATAGATTTTTTTACCTCTTTATAAGTGATGTTTTTATATGCTATAAGGTTAATTACAGTCCCACCTTGTATAGGCAACGATGGGTTAATGGTATTCTGGGTCCGCAGCTTCCTCTGCCCACTCCCCGACCCCATGGTAACAACCATGTGCTTATATCTGTTGCTGTCTATTCCGTGACATGATAAAGTGCATGTGCCCAAAACACATTGCCACGGCAACAAATTTTAATTGCGTTCCATGCTGGTCAGATCATCAATAATTCCGATCTTCTGTGTGATGGTCACGATGACATCACTAGGGAGCACTGACAGACTCCGACTTGGCTCCCGAGTGTTTTGGACTTGCTCTCAGCGGCTCATTGCCACATGCCACACTGTACTCTCTCACTCCTCAGCCTAACTGACCCAGTGGACAACCACCAGCATGGTATCGTATAACCCATAATGGGTTTAATTTTACATTGTGTACAAGATTGTATTGAGAACATTAACATTTTACCTTGTAGCCTTTACCATTGGCTTGTATTTTATATACTTTGAGGATCTATAGTCATCTACTCCCATCCAGATAGCACTGTCATCCTTTCTGTTTGTGCTTATGGTTACCGTGTGTACTACTCCTGATGGCTACATTAGATTGACCTTTGGTCAGTGGACAGTGTGGGTCTCCATAGGGCCAAGCGCTTGGGACATACTGTGTTTTTGCTTTAAATGAGTTGTGATTCCCGGAGTTGGTAGGTGGAGTTTCCAATCTTGGTGGACTGTGATTGGCTGCGTAGTGCTGACATTGCTTGAAAGCCATGCCTACTGGCTCCTGATCATCAATAGTTGACCACTGTCACATTCTAGCCTGCAGGTTTTTTTGTCAAATTCTTACCTACTTGCTTCAGTGGTTCTGCTAGATCTGTGATTCCATTCACATGTACTGCTGGCTTCTGTGAGAGCAACATGAGGGAGCACAGCTCATGCTGAAGAGTTCATCATCTCAGCTGTTTCCTGTTGGAGGTGTCTAGAGGCTGATCTGATCCGCAGAGGGTCGGATAGATAAGGTGAGGGGCTTGACAAACCTTGGTGGTGGAGACTATCTGCACTGTGTGAATATCTGGGAGTCAGTCTATGCACACTGAAGAGCCGCCCTACACTTGTATTGCCTTTCCCTGTTTTTGGATTTTTCTGGCCTGACTCTTTCCCATATTTTGATCAAAACCTATGGGACTCTGATGGATACATATATGTTCTTTCATCAGTTTGGATTATTACTTATAGGACTTTGTTTGATACATATGGTTCATGTTGTTTATATGAATGATTAATCAGTGATAGCGCTGCACTTTTTATTGCTTATACAATCTTGGGACCCTAAATCCGCGGGGCCTCAATACCGATTGCAGCCTACAACCCTTCTTAGAGGAATAACCCCTCCTAATTTGTTTTTCATTATATATTTTTGTATATATATATATATATATATCTAAATATATATATATTTTTTGATACCCCTGATATGCTTTCAAAATATCTCTTTACCCTATGGTGTGTGATGGCTCAGGTAGACTTGGTTGGTAATAGTAAACACTAGATGGGTACCTTGCCCTCGATGCCAGCTAATCCCTAATCTAAACCCAATATAGCAGGTGCTGCTTAGCTAATAGTATTCTTATCACCGGGTGGTCTCCTAACCTTCTGTCTCTTATAAATGGGCTAATATGGAGATGCTATTTCAGTCTGTTGGTGATCCCTTTATTTCTCCAATTTTTATTGTTTTTTGTGTGATGAATGCTAGTGTGTGAGAGAGGTTGCTGTTGAGACTGATTGCTAAAGGCTATTTGTCTTCAGCATTTGATTACATATTGACCTGATATTATATATACTTGGCCCTCTGACTAGTGATACCTAGTGGTCATGAAGTACAATTACATGTAATTTGCCAAATGGTATATATAGCCCCGGTCTCCAGCTCCTCCCTAGCTCTGAGGAAATTGGCATCCAGCCAATGAAACGCGTCAGCGGTGCGTCATCACACACGTGACGTGGGAGGGGAGTGAGGAAGGGCGGAAGTAACTCTTGACGATGGCCCGTGATCAGGTGACCAAGTTCGTGGTCAGTCCCGTCGGCTGATGGATGCACGATCGCTTGGACCCGCTCGGATTTGCCTAGGAAAGACCTGCCAGTGCCTGCTGCCAATCGATGTCATCTCCACTGTGGGACTATCCAGGAGCATAGCTCCAAAGTCACGTTCGGTTTGGTGAGGCAATTCCTTTTCAGACTTTCCTATGCTGTGCTCTCCATGACTTACAGTGATGCCTTGGGTATGCTCATTTGAAGTGAATTGAGCTGCTGGATTTAAGCTGCCGGTCTGCTGGGTCACCTATGCTGTGACCCATACATGAGATAACCTCTGTCTCTTTCCTACTTGATGGCACCTATGCAGTATTTTCCATGTGTTAGCTCACTGAGTCACCCTGTTCATTCCTTTATGGAGAGTCTCACCATCCCTGCAATATGTGATTAATCTGGGCTTCCGTCATTTGTCATTTTGCAATATTGACTGTTATATCCAACACTTCCAACCTTCCCAGTCAGGCCACATCCAATCACCCGGATAGCGCTGTATCATTCTATGAGACTACCAGTTGGTCATTTATGAATGAGTGTGTCTGGGTTTTATGTTGTTTGAGATGTGTGAGCAGCTGCTATTCCCCTCCCTGTCTTAGACAACGTTGTCTTTTTAACTATTTTTATTTTGGTTAAGTCTTTCTCTGATCCCATGATTATTTTTGTTGGTTGTTCCCTGAATATTTTTGTATATTAATAAACACCTTATTTTTTCACATTTCTGCTTTTTGCTGTCTGTGTTGCATTGGCCCCTTTTCCGATTGGCTCTCTGGGGGTCACTTCCCCTCCATCGGGCTTTTCCTTACATTGATTGTTTTGGTCATTGGTCTGCAATTGGATGACCTTTTTCCACTCAGTGATTCAGCAAATTTAGCTTAATTAGTATATTGGGACAACATCCTTGCATACAGCAGAGGCTCATTTGTAGTAGATCCGGGTTGGGTTTCCCAAATTTCCTTTTTATGTATGTTACATTTAATGGCAGTCACCTCATATAAAAATGATTGTGCTAAAACTTAAATTTATATAGACAAATGCGCTTTGGGAAGAATGGTCAAACATTCCCATAGACACACTCCTAAACCATGTGGACAGCCTTCCCAGAAGAGGTGAAGCTGTTATAGCTGCAAAGGGTGGGCCAACTCAATATTGAACCCTACAGACTAAGAATGAGATGCCATTAAAGTCCATGTGTGTGTGTGTAGTACAATTACATGTAATTTGCCAAATGGTATATATAGCCCCGTCGGCTGATGGACGCACGATCGATTGGACCCGCTCGGATTTGCCTAGGAAAGACCTGCCAGTGCCTGCTGCCAATCGATGTCATTTCCACTGTGGGACTATCCAGGAGCATAGCTCCAAAGTCACGTTCGGTTTGGTGAGGCAATTCCTTTTCAGACTTTCCTATGCTGTGCTCTCCATGACTTACAGTGATGCCTTGGGTATGCTCATTTGAAGTGAATTGAGCTGCTGGATTTAAGCTGCCGGTCTGCTGGGTCACCTATGCTGTGACCCATACATGAGATAACCTCTGTCTCTTTCCTACTTGATGGCACCTATGCAGTATTTTCCATGTGTTAGCTCACTGAGTCACCCTGTTCATTCCTTTATGGAGAGTCTCACCATCCCTGCAATATGTGATTAATCTGGGCTTCCGTCATTTGTCATTTTGCAATATTGACTGTTATATCCAACACTTCCAACCTTCCCAGTCAGGCCACATCCAATCACCCGGATAGCGCTGTATCATTCTATGAGACTACCAGTTGGTCATTTATGAATGAGTGTGTCTGGGTTTTATGTTGTTTGAGATGTGTGAGCAGCTGCTATTCCCCTCCCTGTCTTAGACAACGTTGTCTTTTTAACTATTTTTATTTTGGTTAAGTCTTTCTCTGATCCCATGATTATTTTTGTTGGTTGTTCCCTGAATATTTTTGTATATTAATAAACACCTTATTTTTTCACATTTCTGCTTTTTGCTGTCTGTGTTCCATTGGCCCCTTTTCCGATTGGCTCTCTGGGGGTCACTTCCCCTCCATTGGGTTTTTCCTTACATTAAATGTAACATAGTTGTAGGTTTTGCTATTTAGTTTTAGCCATGAAGACTCCAAGCTGTGATGTCAATCACATATATTAACATACCCTATTGGTCTTAAATTGTATCTAAACTCAAACACAAGTGTAAACCCCAAAATAAATTTGTC
>BLSH010135433.1:256911-268858 GCA_018402905.1 Glandirana rugosa
AAAGACCTAAGACTCAGTACTCCTTTCGTTTTCTTAACAGCTTCCTAGACGCCCTTTTCCATCAACTTGACATATTTTGTCCCTTCCCTATATTTTTCTATAGGTTACTTAACTCTTACGGTTAGTCGTCACAAGTTTAAGATTAGTTCTTCACCTTTTAGTCCCCAAAACAACTTTGGTTTGGTACCAGTCCATCTGGTTGATTTTGAAGTTGGTTTTGACGGTCCTTTTAACAAACCCTACGTTTCTTTTTGGGTGTTTATCGAAGTCCGGAAAGACTTTTGTACACCACACCAATTCATTGGATATCTTTTTATATCCCTTCCCTGTTTTATACAGTTCAACTACCTTTTCCCGCAGATCCTTCGACAATTCTTTTGCTTTCCTCATGACTCAGAATCCAGAAACGTCAGTGCAGCACTGGATGAAGGATGTAAGTGTCTGTCAGGAGTCCAAAAACTCATTGACTTTTTATACACACACATTAATTACAAGCAAACAGATCACAGGTGAGGATGGTTACCTTCAATAGTCATTCAAACCCCTTTGTGTCAACTTGTGTGCATGTTATCAGGCCAAAATCACCAGAGTATGTAAACTTTTGATCAGGGTCATTTGGGTTGTTTCTGTTGTCATTATGATTTAAAAAGAGTAAACACAGTTGATTAATAATAAATGGCTTCAGCCAAACACTAACTATGAATGAAAGAAAAGTTTTTGTGTTCTCATTCATATTCTCTAAAAATTTCTCTAAGAAATCATAAATTCTGCCAGGGTATGTAAACTTATGAGCACAACTGTATTCATGGCCATTTTGGAGACCGGTGATCAGAGCTTTCCTCTAGTGTTTTGTATATGCTTCATATCTGCTGGATAATTGTAAGTGCAATACTTTTAATAAATCTTTCATTGTATAAATGGGACTTCACTATGGTTAGCGTTTATGTTCCATTTTCATGTCCGATGATTGATGAGATGGAATAGTCTGGCTGGGAATGGCTGCCCTGTTCGGACAAACAGGAGTCCAGGAGATAGACCTTAAGGCTATATGACTGATATTGGAATATATGGTGAAGGATCTGGAGGTTTGTATTATCAATCAAAAGTGTGTGTTGACGATTTACTAGTGGTCATATATTTCTGGTAAGCCTTCTGTTTATTATACCTGAGAGGCATGATCCTCTCTTGGGCTTTTGGATAACTTTTCTTATGTTTACACCCCTTCATTGAATTTTTGAAGGGCTTCTCCTTTATGATTGTGAACCATTTCCATTCTCTATTTGGAACTGACACTCATATCATACTCCGAGAATTTTTCAGCTGTACAATGAACTTTGACATTCACTTGGGTTTTACGTTTTTTGTGTATTATAAATAATCACTTATATGCATATACATTTTTGGAGTGTATTGCATGTGATTTGATGTTTTTTTGTATGAGATTTATTTTGCATATGCTCATCTTTAGAATATTTTTTTACTTTCTTCACTATGTAATATGTAGGGCTGCACACATTTGTTTTTTCACGTTGTTATACTCTATACCTGAGTCTTGTGCTGGCAGCATTTTTCAGAGTTACAACAGCCACAGTGCGAAAGATTCCATTTTCTTTCATTATTGAGACTTGCCTGACCACCTTGACTATGAAAATTAGGATGAGGATTGATGTTTCTTTGCTGTACCAGGACATGCAGACTCTCCACTCCCATGGGTTAGAGGCTGAGATGCGTATTAGCCACATTTTGAATGAACTGCCACCATGCTATTGACCTCTGATGTTCGCCAGGTTCAGAACACAATCACTGCCCTCCATCATGCACCAACAAGTGCAAAAACTGAGGAAACAAGAGATCTAACAACTGAGTGCTGGGACTCCCAAACAAAGCAGAGGGGGAGCAACCCGAAGCCTTTCTGGAAAAGCTACTAATTACATTGCTTGGACTCTACATGTTTTTGGAGGATTTTGTTGCACAACAAGCACACAGCTTTTCACCTAGACCTTCCCCTTGGGCTTCACTATACAAGTTCATTGCCAAGTTGCTCAATTTCCAGGATTGAGATGTTGTGCTCTATGTAGCATGAGAGAAAGTCCTGCTCAGGTATGAGAACACTTTCATCTCTTTCTCCCTGATGTTTCTCTGGAGGGTCAGTTACCAGTACCCAATTCACATAAATGAAATTTTAAAGATATCATTATCCCATACAGTACACAATGGTTTACCTTATGAAACCCTGAGCAAAGGATGGGGGATGGGGGGGGGGGCTGTAGTGGGTTGCATTTACTGCTTTAAATCTCACTGTTCTACATTTTTTTTCTACTACTGCCATTTGGTTTCCTGTTTTACTTTCTAGCATTTGTTATATCCCTGTTCCAAAGCAGTCAAGACATCACTTTACTTCCTTGTTGTGGTTTCTTATCATCATTTAATGACCCCTGATTTTCTTGTAGCATTTTCTTGTAGAACAACAATGCTATATGCTTTACCCTGTTGTGGCCTATATTTCTGGAAACATTATTCTACCTTTGAACCTGAATGTGGACTTTCGTATACTGCACTTCAGTTGCATTCTCTGTTGTAATTGTTTTTTTCCCATTTGGGACTTTGTATTACTGCAACTCTTCAATGTTGCTTTTACGCTGGGTGCTTTCATTTTCTATATTCTCATTTCAATCATTTGTATTATGTTTTTTAAAGAAAGTGTATAAAACATTGCAGGACTGGCATGTAAGTACAACGTTCCCACTAGCATGTAAAAAAATAAAAATTAAGGTGAAACCTTCTACCTTCTTCACAACTATTTAACAGAAACAGCCACATTCTAAGATAGCTCCTGACTGTCAGTTATTAGCCTATTTAGCCATTAAGGGATCAAAGTTTGGGTTGCCCTTGTTATTGGGACTGTGAAGTATTTGTTCACTTTTATATGTTTATGTTTAATTGTTTCCCTTTCACCTGACTGCCTGCTGGTCCACTGCATATCTCACATGCCTGTAGCCATATTATGCCTTTGTTTCTTGCCCTTATCCCTACATGTTGTTTTAAATGCTTTACTAACCATATGTCACCTCTGCATATCAAGTGTTTTGAAATGGAGTGTGCAACATTCCTTAACAACAAATGTAAATGCTCTGTGGTCTGTGAATTTATTAGAAAGTAACTATTGTCGAATTGCTGAAGACATAAGCATGGTCCTGGTGCCGTGGAGAGGCTGGATTGGCTGGGTATACCATGCTACTTACTCCCAATTTTCTGGAGAGGTTACTCTACTTACTAAGTGTACAGTTAATTTTGCTTCAGTTGACCTGAAATTGGACTATGGTGGATGTACATTATTTTGCATGGTACATGCAACTCTCACCTTATTATCAAACTGGTGTTTTACATTCCTCTTCCCTATTTTACCAATACCATAAAAGAAGATGATATTTCTCTAACAGTACATCTGCATTTATTTTACTTTGTGCATTCTTTTATGATTGTATTTCTTTTGGAAAAGGGTTAAAACCCCTGCAAGGTTTTTTTTTTCTGTTTCTGTACCATTAGGGAAATGTCTCTTCACAGCCTGTCCCAGAGAGGCAACAGGAAATTAGAGGAAATGTCTCAGTCTAAGGGAAATTATCTCTTAGACAGTTGCCCCCAACACAGAGGTCCCCACTGCAAAATTTCCCCATACCTCTTGATTTGAAGACAAAATGTGGGATTCCCTATAACTTTCTGTCTTTGCTACAATGGTCACCAGGACAAATAGAGTGGTAAATCTCGCCAAGGGGAACACAGGCAGCAATAAAAACTTGTCAGAATCTAACCCTTACCTACTCTATCCAAAACTATAATAAAATAAAATAAAAGTTTTTCTAGAAATACACTTTAAAAAATTGTGTTATCAGAGTGTTGACAGATCCCCATTACCCAGTCCTGGATTTAGCCTTGCTGGTCCTCTCCTTCTCAAATTGGCCAAGTTTTTAAAGGAGTCGGGTTGACAGATGTATGGAGTATTAAGTGCAAGATAACAAATGGACATTTGTTTGAATTTTTCATTCATTAATTTATTCTGTGCGCTACTGTGAATATTTTGCTTTAGTAATTCACCTATTTATGTATATTCATGGAGTAGTCTCAATCCAAAAGCTAAGCAGTACTCTTGTTTTTTTTTTTTTCTCACATCAGCTTCGCTTAAGAATTGACCTAGCTCTGACCAAACCTAATCTACTCCAAATTCCTGCTGCCATTTTTCTCCCTAGACTTCTTCAAGGGCATGTTCCCTGAAATGTGTCAGTCTTCCAACTGTGGTGTGCATGGTTAGATGATATTGCCCTACTGCTGGAATTGTTTTTTGAAACGCCTGTTCCATTTTATGTTTGTAAGTATGCTTTTGTCTTGACTCAATAAATATTTATGGTGGTAATGAACTAGGTCCTCCTGTGCATTTTTTAAAAGAATAAAACTCTATTCAAACTCCCACCTGTAAAGGAGACATAAAATACTCAACTCTACTGCTGACTCCAACACTTCTCGGAGGGTCAGATTTCTAATTCCTTAAACTTGGTGGTTCACTTTACAAGCCCTTAGATCACTACTGTGTAGTGACATAAGGGCCAGCAGGAGGAGCCCCAGAGTGACAAGGGTTCTTCAAGTATCCAGTGTTCACTACCGCAGAGATCAGCAAAGTGGGCAGCAGAAGAGGTGAGTAACCAATATTTTCTATGCAGGGAGCCCTTTATCGTGACATTTTACTTTAGTGACAAAGTTGCTTTAAAGTGTATGTATAGTCAAAATGTATAGTCTCACTGGAGAGAGTTTTATTTACTGCCTGTTTTTGAGGATGTGAGGAAATACAGTTAATTCTTATCCTATTTATCATCAGAACATTTGTCTGTTTGAAGATTTGAAGACCTCTTGCTCTAATGACAATTTTGGATCTCCCCTCACTTTACATATCAATGAAGCAGGTACATAGACGGAAATAAAAACTTGAAAGAAAGAGACACAAGGTGCTTAAACTAGTATTGTCAAGGACAAGTCCAATTTCAGACGCTCATTGGTTCCGGTTAGGCAGCTCTCATAAACCAGATGACCTTTAAGAACACCCTGGATAAAGTCAGAAGTAAAGAATGCAATAAGTGTGACGCTCCAATTGTTGTAAAATCCAGGAAGATTTTTAAGGTATTATAACAAATAAACATATTGGGGCAGTAAAACAAAACCAAAAAAACTCAATATAATCTAATCTAGTTAAAAAAAATTCTTGGACTCCACCCACAACTAAAAAACAAAAAAAGAAACTTTGCCTTTACATACACTTTAAGATTTAACAGAAAACTGTAATAAAGATTGTGCCATGTTATAGTAACAAACAACATTACAAACAACATATTATTATAAGGATGTGCATGTCCTTATTTCTCTGCATATTTTTAAAGCAAATACAGCTTATTTTTTTTGTTACAGGTAATGTGTTTTTGTTAATAACATAGTTTGCTTTTTAAACATTACACAATATACAATGAGCCTTGGTGCATTTTTAATAAAATGTTTCCTTAACATATATATGGAAAACTAGTAAAAAGACACTGAGCTCCCAGCATTTTTCTTCTCCAGCATTTGTTTCAGTTCAGATACGAGAGCAGCACTGGCACTTGGAACTTTCTCTTTCATTTGCTGATCAATAATCTTGGGTGTCAAAGATCCAGAGACGGTGGGCACGCTCCATTCAGTCTTACTCTGTCTTGGTATTAGTCGTGGAAGTGGAGGCGGGCAGGGGGCATGTGGTGGGATTGAGATACATTGACTGTTGTTATTACCATTTTCATTTTGAAGACTGACCTCCACATCTTGCATGGCAAACTTTTCGGAAGAACTTGAAGACTTCTTGAACTTCAACCATTCTGTCCTAATTGTCCTGGAGGGGTGGTCTGGTCTTCTCCTTCTAATTATTTTCCTCAGGGGCATGACTTTATTAGATTTTTTGTTGCGCCAAAACATGGCAGTAGAAATTAAGACTGTAATGACCACCATAATTGCCATGACACCAGCTAGAACCCCCAAGGCTTTCATGGGGTTATCTTTACTTTGCATCAAAAAGGCAGCCACAGGCCCCTTGTGTAGAAGGGTCTGTAAAAGAGTACAAAGATAACATGTGACAGATTCTACCCATGCCGTATGTGTGCCATTTTCTGCAACATTTTATAGCTATGCAATAAGGCATCACACTAATGAGTAGTCAACTCTAAAACTCAAATCGTATTGCTACAGTTCACAGCTTAATGACATCAAGGCTTATCTGATCATATAGTTTTAAACATACTTGTGCTTATATAACCTTATACTCTCATCCACTTATGATTTTCTGAAAGATTAATAACAGTATCTAAAGTGATTTGGGAAATACAAACCCGTTCCAATCTATAAAAATGTTATTTTATGTGCAAAATCCTCCTTCTAAAAATATGTTTGTATAAACTGTAAAGATACACTATCATGAATAAAAATGAATACTGATAACTGCATGTGATTACTTTGTGCACTATGTATTTATTTTTTATAGCAGATGACTTTGCTTATGTTTTTCTTTATACACTGACCCAGATGACTAACAAAAGTAACAGCGACAGGGGTTCAGGCAAACAGTTTTTTTTTACAAAGATTTAAACCCCATTAATAAAAAGGTTAGGTAACTGCTGTGAGTACTATTGGCAGTGTAATGGTTCTTTACAGTCTCTGTCTTTATTGCTTTTTCTGGACAGCTTTGCTGGCAGGTAAATGTTGATAAAAATATAAATAACAGCACTGGAGATAAAAAAAATAATTATTATACTACTATCTGTGCATACAAAAAAGTGTATGTTATCAGAAAGCAATATCGTTCTAGTGAGTACTAAAGACGGGGAGTAACTGGGAGCATTGTGAGCTCTGAGGACTGGAAGTAACTGGGAGCATTGTGAGTGATAAGGACTGGTAGTAACTGGGAGCATTGTGAGTACTGAGGACTGGGAATAACTGGGAGAATTGTGAGTGCTGAGGACTGGGAGTAACAGGGAGCGCTGTGAGTAATGTGGACTGGGTGTTCTTGAAAGTGGCCCTTTAAATTATAAAAAAAAAAAGAACTTAGGGGTGTCAATGTCATATATGCTGGAAAGCTTAGGCTAAATGTTAATGTGGATAAAATGTTAATAAATGCATGATACATTAAACCAAAAAGGAAAACAGATAGAGAATGCTGTCATATCATGTATTTACTGCATCCAGTTATTAGAATACATTGTTTTTCAGAAAAATGGTACTTTGACAACAACAAGATGAATTTAAACTAAAAATCATTTATTATGCATGACATCAGTTACACATAAAATTAAAACAAACATAACGAAACTCAAAATAACCTTTTCAGAACACTGCAAGAACTGGGAATTTTCATGCACAATAGATTTACTCTCCTTCTTCTAAACCCTCTTTCTAGTAATATGCACAGCTTCCACTATCACTTAACCCCCCAATTCTGAAGACATCTAATACAAGGCACTTAAAAAATAATATTATATATTACTGGTAGGGGTCCTGTACCAAACATCACCAGCAAGTGTAGTTGAAGGTGAAATCTGGAAGTGCCCAGGGCCTATAGGAAAGTAAACAGTGATGAAAAGGAAAACAGTTTCCAGGACAGAAGAGGGGTTTCAGGGGGATTATGGAACATGCATGCTTTGAATTAGGTATGTCACTCACAGACATTTATATTTTGTATTCTTGTACTCTTTTACAGACTATATTTGCTATAATATATAGATTTCATACATTAAAGTTAGTTGGGTCATTTGGCATCGTGTGGAGTACATTGAGAAATGCTCGCTCAATTAATGAAAGGCTTCTCTTGGTGGACCCCTAACAATCTTTTTGACTCTGCCTCTGGGATGAATTTTGGATCTTTTCACACTTTTCCAGTACATGATGGTGGAAATCACTATAGTAACAGAAATGCTGGAGAGGACCGCACTCATGCAAATTACAAATATCATCCATGGCCGCTTCCTGAGACTCAAAACATAGGACTTTACCCTCGATCTGATCTGGAAATGGTAAACATGAAAACAGGTAATGTGGGAATGGAAAAGTGGAGGAAAATAGGATTATGAAATGCAAAGCATATGGTGATTAATAATTACTAGTTTCCCCTACACACAAACATAATAATGATGTAGACATCTATTGAGCAGTGGATCTTGATGTAAAAAAAAGTTATAGGATGAAAGAGGAAATGTGCAAAAGTCTTTTCCTGGCTCCTATTTGTTCTACCAAACATGCCATAACTGAAAATGCTGTTCTGTTTGTCATGGGGTCTAAAGGTTTAGGTTGACACCAGAACAGTAGAGTATCACTGTTTACATTGGTATGATGTTTATAAACAATCCAACTCAATCTGAACACCAGGCAGATATAAAAGAAAAGCTAACGTCAACCATGTATGCATTAACTAATCATTCATATTTTTTTAAATGAAACTAGTGTAGCTAGCTGAAATTTCCCTTGGCATAAGTCTTGCAATCCCTAGGAGAGAGTGGGGCAAGATTGAGAGTCAATCAGGTGTGTTGCATGCAAATTATTATTATTATTATTATTATTGTACAGGAATGATGTAGTGCCAACAGTTTGTGCAGATGAGCTGACAAAAGAACATGCTAACAGTAAAATGGAAAGTAGTAGTATGCACCTGGCCGTGCCATTAGGCAGGGCTGTGAAAAACTCAGATGTGATCAATTAGAAACACAAATCATTTGATAGGTAACACAGTTCCCATACATCAGGGGTAGACAACCAGTAGCCCTCCAGATGTTGAGGAACTACATTTCCTATGAGGCATTGCAAGGCTGGTAGTTACAATTACTCCCAGAGGCATGATTGGACTTGTAGTTCTGCAACAGCTGGGGGGCCCAGGTTGCCTACCCTTGCCATACATGCATTAAATGTGTGTATTTAGCTGTTGGCTCAGAGTAAAGCTTTAAACCATTAGGTTAATGCATGGCTATAAAAAAGCTCTGTAAATAACCAAAATCAGCATTCATGGAGAATAAACAGGCCTGCATTTGTTAAAAATGTGATCTGTAATAAAGTTCTCCTTGTTTTAATACTGACACTTGATCAATATGACCAAAATAAACATATAGAAAGTCATACTGTATTGATAATATTAATATGGTTGTCATTCATACTTAAAGTGGTTGTAAACCCTCACATATACCGAGTGAAGTGAACAACCTAAGGAGATAGACAGAGATGAAACAAATCCTCCTACATAGGCTTTATTAGCTTATCTGCAATCTTCCCCTCTCTACACCCTTTTCAGAAGTGCATATCATGTTAAAAATCTTTTTTTATCTGTCTCAGCACAGAGCAGGGGGTGGAGAGACTGCTGTTACACTGTGTGAGAGCTGATTGGAGGAAAGGAACACACGCCTCTCCAGACAGCAGAAGAACTGGGTTGTGAATAGACAAGCTCCATTCTGAGCACTCGCCCCTCCCCCCCTCCCGACACAAATTTATCTTTTGTGTTGGGAAAATTTCTCAGAAATTACACATTCTGATAACAGAGGAACAAAGCACCAGAGAGAAATGACACTTAGAGCTTTGGAGAGAGATACGTAAACATTGCAGATATATGTGCTTAGTTCAAAATCCATGACTGGGGTTTACAACCACTTTAAGTGTGGATAAATATGATTCAATAATCATTTTTATCCATACTTAGGTTTAAGATGTCTTATTTTTGTTTTTATTTTTGATCAAAAACAAGTGAATAATTCTGGTTAATACCAGCATTAAAGAAACCTTTACTGGGATAAATATGGAAGGTGCCATTTTCTTCTCATCTGCAAATGTCAGTTGTCTAAATCAGTGGTTCTCAACCCTGTCCTTAATTACCCCCAACAGGCCATGTTTTGGGAATTTCTCTTAGACAAAATAGCCATCCAAAATACCAAGCCATTGACTCTGATTTAAAGCACCTGTGCAAGAGAAAGCAAACCTTGCAAACATAGCCTGTAGGGGGTACTTGGACTGGGCATGGTTGAGAACCGCTGGTCTAAATGATATGCTGATCCAAGCATCAAAACTTTAAATAAAGTCAGAGCTCTTTATCTGCTAACGTGTTCTAGGTCAAGGATTTAAACTTTCCTGAAGCCAGTGGATCAGCATAATAACCAGACAACTAGCATTTTCAGAATGAGGTCAGTTATGGCAGCCTCCGTGTACTGCTAAAACATATTATACAACTATGCAACTAAAATTCGCAATCAGCCTCGGACAATAGGACTATGCTCCATATACCTTCCAGTTATCAGCAGATTAGGTCTAAAATAAACTTGTATCTGAGAGTACTCAATTATATGTGTCATTTTTTAATATCCAAGAGTGAAAGACCATATAAGTAAACTACTTTGGAAGCAGCTGTTGAGAAATGAAGACCTGGACTATCCCTGCAGATTTCTCTCAGAGCACCTCAAAAACCTGAAACTGAAGGAAGTCTATTATGTAATTACTGCACACTAATTCACCACTCCCCTTCCTCTTCTTTGTGGTCCAGCATGTTCATGCCTGTCACATTGCACTGGAACTTCATTATTCAATATTTAATTTTATTATCAAAAAATAAAGCAACTTCCTGTTTAAAATTCTTACAGTGTTTACAACTCTGGGCTTTGTTCTTCTGTTTCCTTTTTTATAATCCATTTACATTTTAAATTTTAAAAAAGCCATTTACATTTTATGTTTTATATACTGTTTACAGAATATGTGTGTGACATAACCATGTTTCTTTAAGTCACATACGTTGCCTGCAAAAATATACATCTAGTTGTTGTGACTCCTTCAGCCACCATTAGATTGTATCACAGCGCTTTATCAAGTCCACAAATTAGTCCATAAATAAAGGGGTGAAGAAACAGTCCCGGAAATACACCCGTCTTGCAGTGGGGACAGCAGACAAGAGAGTAGGTTACCAGTCACCATAGAAGGTATCTAATCCACCAAGTGTGACACCCAAATCCACAATCTGCTTACCAGAATTCTGTAATTTAAGAGCCTGTATCAAAAAGATTGACACACATCCTTGTGATAAGAAACCCGACTCCCATGGATTCCAGTCTATATCCGTCCCTCAAGATTAGATCTCAGATCCGGTCACTCAGTCATAGGAGAAAAAAGACTCTCCATAGTGTAATATTGCCAACAACTTTATTGCCAACCCCCTTTTTAAAATTGCACTTACAAAAAAATCACATATACAATCGCATGTAAAATCGGCTGGAAACTCAACATGTATTGGCGTCTCACCGCTCCAAGGATCGTCCCGGCATGCCTAGCTACCACTAGCACCTCGAGTCCTGGACCGCAGACATCACTTCCTGTCGTGGGGTCACGCTCTGACGCGTTTCGTCATCACAACTTCTACGGAGGGCGTGACCCCACGATCAGTGCCTTCTCAATATAAACAGTGACCGAACGAGGGAGGAGCCGCTGACCCCGCCTGCTAGGAGGGTCTACGATACTGCCGTCAAATTTGTCCCACCAATACCAATATATTCTACATTTATGTCTGTTAATTGATGTGTAATATTCACCTTAACGGAATGTGCCAAAACTTTATAAGCAATCCTGGTGGATATTAAAGGTGGCCAATAGAAATCAGTATGACGGTCAACGGCTACTCCCCTAGTTCCAATAATGTGAATGGTCACATACAGTTTCAACTGTATGTGACCATTCACATTATTGGAACTAGGGGAGTGACTCAGTGTCCTGGGCTGGTGTGGTTACACTTGGTCTGTGACAGTGAGGCCGGTTGGATGTACTGCCAAATTCCCTGAAACGCTTTTGGAGACGGCTTATGGTAGAGAAATGAACATTCAATTTAAGGGCAAGAGCTCTGGTGGGCACTCCTGCAGCCAGCATGCCAATT
>BLSH010135433.1:290924-307526 GCA_018402905.1 Glandirana rugosa
AAAAAAAAAGGGGGCCTAGTCATAGCGGAATCCAGATAAGGAGCCCGGAAATGATGTGAAGTCATCCCACAATGACACGCTGAAAGTGAAATCATAAGTGGAGGTAAGAGGTCAACATAGAATAGACCTAAGGCGATACTGATCCGGGGGAAAAAAAAAAAGAAAAAAAAAAGAAATTGGGTTATTCTGTATTTAGTTTCTGGAATAAATATAATAGGCTTTTTGCAAGCTTTAGCAATGATCTGCTTGTAAACTGTGGTGAAAGTAATAGATTAAATTGTGCAGACATCAGATCTTGGGTACATTTATTCAACAATGATATAACAGGGTTCGTCAATATTTGGGTGCCTAAAAGATCAGAGAGCATAGCAAATACCTGAGCCCAGTACAAAGAAACTACAGAACAGGTCAACCATACAATACATATGTGTGCCCATTTCCTCGCATCCCCTAAAACAGTTTGGGGAGTAAGTGGGAAGCATTTTTGCAATTCTAGCCGGAACTAGATACTAATAAAGCCAATATGTTAACAGTGGACAATTTAGTGGAATGCCAAATATCCGGCCAACCCTCAGGTTTCAGCTGGACATCGAGGTCAAAAACCCAATGACTGATATAGGCTGGTTGTGCTGTGTTTGGGGTGGAGATCAAGTGGGTGTATATTTTAGATATCAGACCAGGCACCCTTGGGTCTGTAGAGCATGTATTCAAAAAATGTTTGGGGCTGTAGATCTGTTTAGTCTCTGATATAGGTGGAGAAGAAATGCTTAATTTGGAGATATCTAATATTTCCAAGTTCGGGATCTGTAATTATTCTTGTAAGGAGGCAAATTAGTGTAGGGAGGCATTCGTAAGCAAGCGACCAAACCGATGGAGGCCCTGGGACTTCCATGTATAAAATGAAGCTGGAGCTACTCTGCCTGGATAGAAGGGTTGTTCAAAAATGACAGGAGGGGGATATGTGGAGACTGCAAGGAGCAGGTCGTTTTTAAATGATCCCACACAGCCAAATAGTGCTACGTAATGGGGTTAGTTATCACCTTATGTTCCTGAGCATGAAGCCAAGGGAGATTATCAATAACAAAAAGGTCACAGTCCGCCCCAAGCTGAGCCATAAAGGGGGCTCCTTAATGTGTGGTATTGAGCCAGGTTAGCCAGCTGAGATGCCTGATAATATTTGAGAAAGTTGGGGAGACCAAGGTCACAAGTCAATTTTGAGCAGGTAAGAACCGCCCTAGGTAACCTTGGTCTAACTTGACCCCAAATATAGGTACTGACCTGGTGTTGTAGAATCCATAGATAATTTGGTGGGACCATAACTGGTAATACGTGAAAGAGATATAATATCTTAGGGAGTAAGGTCATTTTGACCTCGGTAAAATGGCCAAGCCAGGAAACCCTCAACTGCGACCAACGAGTCATTAATGATTTCAGAGAACAAAGGGGGAACCTCTAAGAGTCGCACATCTAGGTATCTTGGAGTGGTGAGCAGACTGGCACCCTCAGCCAGGACAGGTTCCATCCCCTGTCAGCACTCTAGCAGCAGCTGCAGAAGCATTGACTACATACCCATCACCACCGAGCCTAAGCGGCGCACACACATTCTCTGAGTCATTAATGGTGATACATGAGTTAGCATCGAGGTGTAGATTGCCTGAAATATTAATGAGGGCTGTGAAGTTAGTTTTATACCTAAATATTTGAGGGTATGTAAGGCCCATTTAAAGGAGAAAGAGGATTGTAGTTGGGAAAGGACAAATTCAGAAAGAGTGATGCTAAGGGCATGCAGTTTTTGCTGATTTACTTCCAAGCCTGATATTGATGTAAAGCGTTCCAAAATACAAAACAAATTGGGAGTATTTGTAAGAGGGGCAGTATAGAATAAGAGAATATCATCTGCGAAGAAACACAGTTTGTGGTGATAACCAGCCACCTTAACACCTCGGATGCCAGGTTGAAGTGAATCAACGATCTTTAGCTAGGGAGAAAAGGAGTGGGGACAAAGGGCAACCTTGCCTTGTCCCACGTGAGATAGCAAAGTGGTCAGATTTATATCCCACATACTTAAGATACGCCTGTGGCTGTGCTTAGAGCGACCAGACCCAGGCTAGAAAATTTGGACTGAAGTCCCATCTCTCGAGGATATAACGTAAGTAGGACTAGGACAATGCTTTTTGCACATCCAAGGACAAGTAGAATGCAGAGATACGACAATGGTGTGCTATATAAGACAGAAGAGAGGCCCTTGGCACATTATCAGCTGCCCGCTTGTGAGGTATTAAACTAAACCTACTTTGTCTTTTTGAACTAAAGGGGGGGTTCAGATGAAGAGAGGGAATTCTGACTAGGATCTTAACACCTAAGTTTAGCAATGATATAGGCCTATAGTTTGACCAAGTGGAAGTATCGGGTGTGGTTTAGGTATCATGGCAGTTATTGCTGTAAGGGTCTCCAATCCAAATGTATGTTGTTTAACGCATTAAAGGAATTTGCTAGGAAGTTTGCAAACTTTTTGTAATTGGAGGTAGGTAAACCGTCTGGTCCAGGTAGCTTGTTTGTTTTCATAGACTTGATGACATGCAGAACCTCCTCATGATCCCTATGTGTTTTCAATGAAATGACTATGCTTCTAAAATTGCACTGGACCAATAATATGTAATATAGTGTGTATATATATATATATATATATATATATATATATATATATATATATATATAATACTACAATTTAGATGAAAATAGATCTTAGCCTAGGTTCCCACTATTTGGGTCCTGCATGCCGCTTTTGTGCAAGCACAGAAGCCCCTGACCCTTTTTTAAAAAAAATACAGCTGCACAGAACTGCATGGTGCTTTAGCAAACCATGGAGGTGCCATTTACAATTAATGGCATGCTTGTGTGCAGCACTTTTTTTCTGCGAGTCAGGAAGCACGTGTAATTTTGCATGGTTTCCAAACCCTCACAAAATGTGAACCTAGGCTTAGTGCAATTCATATTTAATAAAGTATGCACTCTTACCACTAGGCCGAATGGCAAACTTAAGAATGTAACTGATGTGCTTTCAAATAAAATTTTATTTTACTGGGTATGTTTCTGTCAATTGCATCAAACAATTACCTGCCTTTGTTTCTAGGTTTCTGACATCAGAATTTATTTGAGAAAGACCACATACACTTGAGAGTTTTTAATGATAATCCATTAGTGTTTCAAGAGTATAGAGGTAGGTGGTACATGTCAAGTAACATCTACATGAATAGCAGTAACCAAGGTTCCCCAGCAGTATATTGCCCAGAGCATCACACCACATCAGCTGGCTTGCCTTCTGCACATAATGCATCTGTTCCCCAGGTAAACGAACCACAAACACCGAGCCATCCACATGATGTAAAAAAAACGTGATTCATCAGGCCAGGTCGCCTTCCATGGCCCACGTCTGATGCTCATGTCCTCATTGTAGGTACTTTTGGCTGTGGCGACAGGTCAGCATAGGCACCCTAATGGGTCTTCAGTTACACAGCCCCATACACAACAAACTGTGATGGACATTTTTCTTCTGCTTTCAACACATTAATTTCATGGACAACATGTTTACTTGCTGCCTAATATACCCCACCAACTTCCAAATGCCTATGTAATTAAATAATCAGTGTTATTCACTTAACCTGTTAGTAGTCATAAAGTTATGCCTGATCAGTGTATGTCTAGTACACCGTAGGTTGAACATGCTAAAACAGGTCAGGAAACCCATTTTCATTGTACAGATGTGAAGCTTTTAGCATCCCCTTCCTAGAAACATCAAAACTCTGTGCATTGTACTTGTTCTAGTAATGCAACTAGAAAAATGTCATCATTTATACTGTACCATGACATACCTCTATTTTTACTGGGGATCCAATGACCATGGTCTTCTCCTGAATGTTCTCACTGAACTCTGGGCAATGATCATTGATGTCTAGTACAGTTACAAACACTTCAGCTAAGCTATACTTCCCTTCAGTGTCTTCAGCTTTGACATAGAAGTTATATTTAGAGTTATCTTCAGCATCAAGTGAGGCCCAGGGTTGAGTATAAATAATACCAGTTGAAGGGTGAATCAGAAAGCTGAAAGGGAAAGTACAACATTGTGTGCATTTTATATAAAAGGGCTTAGGCAACAAAACAAGTCTTGTACATTTATATGATAAACTGTACCTGTAGCACTTGTTATAAATCAGAATTTGTAAAGAAAACGGAAGTACACATTTTGTTTATTCAGGAATACATAGCATTGCTTTGTAGAAAGGGCGTGAAATGCTGTGAAGAAACACAGTGGCACTGTATGTGTTCTGTGCTAGAACTGCATGTCGTGTAAGAGTAAAAAATGAAATGAATGTAAGAAAATGTAGCATTGCTGAAACAGACATCTCTAACAATGGACTTTCCTCCAACAACAGGCACTGTTTTTGTAGTATGATCCCTCTGACAACATAACACAAATTCTGGGAATAATGCCCCTCTGGCAGAATTGCAGAGATTTTAAAAACAAGGCTCCACTGGCAAAATTGTGTAAGTTTGTCTATGGTAGCATGGATCTAGCCTCACAGCAATTGTTTACAGCTGAAAAAGAGTCCAACAAAACAGGAAGCCTAAGTACCTGAAAAAAAATGGTTAGAGCCTAAAGTGATTGAGTAAATTGTATACTGTTGTCACTGGAAAGGCATGTTTGCATTATCCAAAAAGTGCTCACTGACCTTAAATTGGACTGATGAGCTACTCATTTCCACATTATTTTTTCAACTCTTGGCTAAAAGTATGGTCAAAGACAGAGGTTTTGTGCCTACTAGGTCCTGAGAGTTCCTGAATGTGACATACATATGGACACGAAAGTCAATACTCACTTGTGCCATCCACTAAATTCACTTTTATTACTGACATAGGTAGGATAGAGCAACAAGCACGTTTTGACCACAACTGGTCTAAAGAACAGCTTTAATTAAAGCTCAACTTCAGGAATTAGGCAAAATCTACAATGCTGTGCCCTTGCAGTGGGTCTCCCCTGCACTGCAAGGGTTAAAAACTTGGAAGGCTAGGTGGAGCTAAGGAAGCTGCATTGCCAAAGTCACTTCGCCTCCAGCCAGTTCCAGCACTCTCCCTCCAGGTTGTGGGAGGTCCTTCAGTGTCATCATGTACAATGCAGGGCTATTAACTCTGCATTGTATGTGGAGGATACAGGAGTGCAGCAACAGCCGAAAGCACCTTAGAGATGAGGCTTTACTGGACTGGTCAAACTGACAGTGGCTAGTGTCTATATTGTTGCTCACTTTGAGTGATGCTATCTATTAGCAGCATTTATGGGGTTACCAAGCAGGGTGACCTGATCTTTCATCTACAGTACTGTAGTATGCATACAAATGTTCAACATAAATACAAATATTCACAGTGTAGCGCTAGTGATAATATAAATGAACAAGAAAACACAAATAATAAAATAATCAAACACTCATTGCAATGCAAATTAAACAGTGCTCCAAAGATTAATATAATAATTTGTGCATCAATGTGTATAAACATAAATAATAAATGTCCATAAAAATCCGTGCATTGACCATCAAAGATAGTAAATACAATGAATGTGTGAAAAGCAAAATCGTGAATAGTTCAACGAATCCACATGAGCATAAGTATGAAAGCGGATCGATCCATACAGTCCAAGACGGACAAGGTCCCGATAGTGAGGAGTAGAGATGAATCCACACGTGGTGATTATATATCCTCCACCAGCCTATTAAGCCTCTCACCTCATAGACAAGTTAAAAACGCCCTATGAGGTGAGAGGCTTAATAGGCTGGTGGAGGATATATAATCACCACGTGTGGGTTCATCTCTACTCCTCACTATAGGGATCTTGTCCGTCTTGGACTGTCTGGATCTATCCGCTTTCACTCTTATGCTCATGTGGATTCGTTGAACTATTCATGATTTTCCTTTTCACACATTCATTGTATTTACTATCTTTGATGGTCAATGCACGGATTTTTATGGACGTTTAGTATTTATGTTTATACACATTGATGCACAAATTATTATATTAATCTTTGCACTGTTTTATTTGCATTGCAATGAGTGTTTGATTATTTTATTATTTGTGTTTTCTTGTTCATTTATATTATCACTAGCGCTACACTGTGAATATTTGAATTCGTTTTTGGTGAAAGTGAATCACTGATTTGTGTTAGCAGCTTGGTTTAGTAGGTGTTTCTTTTTTGCGCTGATTTTTTCTCTTCACTGAGTTCAACATAAATAGACTATGACACTCATTCTAAAATAAAAAGCATTTTTATTATGCATTACTATACTGTACATGCTCTTTTTTGCTAGTGCATTACCATGTTTTTTTAACTTCTCTTTACTCCAATATTTTAGTACTAATAGTGAAATCTACTCAAAATGAAAGTGGAATTTTCACCGATAAGACATGCGATGTAGTCTGTCAATAGCATTAACACAGCAATCTTTGTTTTTCTGAATCCTCCCTACTACCTATTTTATCCCCTGTTCATCCTGCCAGTAATGTTTTTCTTTCTTTTTTTTCAGCTTCCTTAAAGGCCCTATTCACACCCCATTCAACCATGGGTTGCAGGAAAAAATTCACATGATTCCCCCATCAACACAGACAGTGTTGATGTGGGAATCCCTCCTGCCCGGCCATTGTCTTCCCGGGGAAGGGGGAGGGCTGGGAAAACTGTCCCTGCAGGAAGAAGCCAGTGATTATCTCTAGCGGCTGTAGCAGCCACTAGTGATAATACTAAGTGAATCCGGCAGGCTGGCTGTACCCAAGTTGATCGATCAATCAACTTTGTACATTCAGCATGCCCATTAATGGTTTGAACCATGTATGGCTGGCCTTAGCTGAAGTAAGGCTCTAGATATAGTAAAGGAGTGAGTGTTACCACCATAAGACACAAAGTGTTACTGGTCGAATCGTTAGGTGAAAATGAGAGAAACAATTTCCAAAACAAAAAAGGAATGCAGCCACCACATGTAAGGATTGGTAATATATTAATGTTCTACTTTGGGTTTAGATATGCTTAAACTGTGTTTTTTTTTATACATTGTGGAATTAGTGCATTTCCTTCAGTTATCTTATATTCCATTTCAAGCATTGGTAATTTAGGGGGCAAATACTCTAAGATCATCGTTGTGGAAAACTGCCCCAGCAAGTGCTGCTTTTGTAGTTCAGTTGTCACTCTTACTTGAGTTCAGAACTTCTAAACCTCTAAGCTAAGCTCCACTCACTCAGTTGCAAGAGAATTGGCAAGTGTACTTTGTTTTTTGTTAGACATTAGCTAATATAAAAATATCTCTAACAACAGAATACTTGTAAACTGCAAAAATATTATAATATCCTTTATTTTTCGATTAGATCTCCATGATACAGAAATATTCCTTGGGTGTGAAAAAGGTAATTTACACTTACAGGTTTGTTCAATAAATAATGTCAGAACCATAAGAACAACCAATAGGAATTTGCTTGGAGTAGGACCAGCACAAGATGGATTTTGATTGGTTGCTATGGGTATTGCAGTTTGGACTTAAAGTAGAACTATAGGCAAATGGTCTTTTTTTTCAATTTGGGTAACATAAGGATGGGTTATAACCCCTGTAAGGTTTATTTTTTCCATCTTTGTCCCATTGGAGAGATTTACCTTTATTTCCTGTCCCATATCCAAACAAGAAGTAAATCTCATGGGGACCCCTGGGTCACCAGAACTAGTGCCCCCATTGGAATATCTTCACCCTATTACTTTTCTGGGGACAGCCCAAAATATGGGATTTTCTTTTACTTTCACTTTCAATAACAATAGTAAACAGAGCAAATAGAGAGGGTGAATATCCTGAACGGGGGCACAGAAAGCAATAAAACCTGACAGGTGTTCTAATTAGGGATAGGCCCCGCGGTTCAAGCCGAACGTAAGTTTGACTCAAACATCGGGTGTTCATCCGTTTGTCAAATTTAGAACATTATGGGGCAATTGCAACTTCGCCACTGCGGAGCGCCCCATAATGCATTGCGCACAGATGGCACACACAGATCCCCCTCCACAGGAGGGCTGCCGCCATCTGCACTGGCGTTTTATTTATAGTGCAGGGCGGGGGCCACCGGGTGACGTAGGGGTGACTCCACCCCTTCTGATGTCATGTGATGTCAGAGGGGAGGGTCGCTAAGTCAGTGGGCGCCCTCCCACGGAGGAGGAGCTGTTCATTTTTTTGTTTTGTTTTTTTCCGGTCTGTCGCTCACCGTGATTGACGATGGATTACAATGGGGGACACTTATTTTTATTTTTTATTTTTTAATAAAGGACTTGTCCCTAATTGTCTCTTGTGTTTTTTTTTCTTTTTAGACACTTTTGGTGAATTAGTGGGGGTACGATGTACCCAATACTAATTGACATGTGGGAGTCGGGATCTGGGGGCCTCCTTATTAAAACCCCACAGCCCAGGGTTGTGGAGAAGAGGCTCTTGTCCCCATTAACATGGGGACAAGGTGCTTTGGGGTGGGGGCACAGAGCCCCCCTGCCCAAAATACCCATACTCCCCATGTTGAGGGCATGCAGCCTGGTACGGTTCAGGAGGGGGGGGCGCTTGCTTGTCCCCCCCTCCTGGCCGGCCAGGTTGCATGCTCGGATAAGGGTCTGGTTTGGATTTTGGGGGGACCCCACGTCAATTGTTTTGTAAATTTTGGCGCAGAGTTCCTCTTAAAATCCAAACCAGACCCAAAGGGCCTGGTATGGACTGGGGGGACCCCACGCAATTTTTTTCAGTAATTTTTGTGTATATTGCTGGAAGTCAGCAATACATTAGAGCCGTGATTTTATATGATAATTTTTCTTTCACAAATGTAATTTTGCTCTGGCTTTGTTCTAAACATCACAGAGGTGCGTCCTTTTACAGGCAGACTAAGGGCCCCCAGGCATGATATTTAAAGGAATATTTAATTTGTAGTGTTTCACTTTACCTGTTCCACACCGCGTGCAGTATATTTACTGCGGCAGTGTGGATGCATCTCGCGAATCGCCGTAAAATGGCGGCGATTCGCGCAGGCGCAGCTGGGGGGCGAGCGCGCCGGTGGCGACATGGTCTTGTGCCCGACACACTCCAGAGGCGAACCGCGATGAGCTGCTAGAGCCAAAGAGCAGGGAACCTCCAATGTAAACACGGCGGTTCCCCGCTCTTTCATTGGGGACATAAGAGATCTACTGATCCCTGTCACTGGGATCAGTTAGATCTGTTATGCCCATGGTAGCCAAGCCCCCCCACAGTTAGAATACACCCAGGGAACACAGTTAACCCCTAGATCGCCCCCTGCAGGTTAACCCCTTCACTACCAATGACATTTATACAGTAATCAGTGGACATTTAAATTTCTGATCCCGGTATAAATGTCATTGGTACCAAAAAAGTGTCAAAAATGTCCGACAAGTCTGCCCCAATATCACAGTACCGCTAAAAATCGCAGATCGCCTCCATTACTAGGTTAAAAAAATAAAAACCCCAGAAATGAATTCTCATCATCCGTAAACACGGCAACTTTTGTGCAAACCAATCAATAAATGCCGATTGCGATTTTTTTTTTTTACCAAAATAATGAGGAAGAATATAAATCGGCCAAAACCGATGAAAAAAATGTTTTTTTTTATAGTTTTTTTTTTATTTGAATTTTAGCAAAAAGTAAGAAATATATATATTTTTTTTTTTGCAAAATTGTTGCTCTTTCTTTCGCAGCGATGATCAAATACCACCAAAAGAAAGCTCTATTTGTGGGAAAAAAGGACACAAATTTAGTTTGGGTACAATGTCACATGGCCGCGCAATTGTCAGTTAAAGCGACGCAAAAAGTGCTCTGGTCAGGAAGGGGGTAAAACTTTCCGGGGCTGAAGTGGTTAAGCATAATTAAAATCACTGCTCCTGAAAAAACGATTGATTTAAAAACTTTTTTTTGCATTGTTACATGTCCCCTAGGGCAGGACCCGGGTCTCCATACACTTTTTAGGGCAATAACTTTCATATAAACCTTTAAAATGTGCACTTTTGATTTTTCATGTTTGGGTCCCATAGACTTTAACGGTGTTTGAATGTTCGCACAAATTTTTTGCCTGTTCTCATGTTCTGGTGCGAACCGAACCGGGGGGGGGGGGTGTTCGGCCCATCCCTAGTTCTAATCCATCTCCACTCCATATCCAAAACTAAAAAAAAGTTTTGCCTAGTTTAGTTATACTTTAACCCTTAGCTTCTTGCATTATCTTATTAAATAAGCCTGTTTATTTCTAATCCGTTGCATTCTCCAGAGTGTGTAGCCAAGCTGGAGGAGGAGAAAAGTGTCACAAAACATTTCTTCTCTGCTAATTCATGAAAAAAAATTTTTTTTAAACTTGGTAGTTAAACAATGCTTTGGAAATCTCAAAACAAAGTCTGCAAATCCCTCATATCCCCCTGCTGATTTCCTGAACTTACTAAATGTCATTAACACAATGTTCAATGCCAAAGAAAAAAAAACAACATGCCTATATTTAGTTTTGCCACCTCTAAAAAGTGAGAAAATCAGAATAAATTGCCAGAATGATCTGCTCTTCTCTACCTTATATTCTGTGAGCGCAGCTGTCATATTCAGTTATCAGTGTTCCAACTGCGTAGACAACCTTCCCCCTCTCTGATCCAATTAACAGCTTGTTCCAAGGATTTAGTGAGAAACCAAATTTAAATCACCAATGAATAGCAGTGTGGTACATAATTCTTGTAAGATATGCATGTCTTAATCACTATAAATCTTTTACAATATGACATGTATTCTACTGAATAAAGGAGCAACCATGGTAATTTTGGTTAACAAAAATCTGCAGCATTCTAAAAGCCCACACACACGATGCAACAACAACGGTCTTACAACAGCTTGTTGTATGATAATCCGACTATTAGTACGCACGAATACAACAGCCAACATTCAACAGCCGTATAACAGATGTTGGCTGAGCAGACTAGAAAACTATTACTAAATACTCGACGCCTGTCAGCTACAGTCAACAGCCAATTTTGGGCAAAAATTTAACGTGTTACGACCATTGCACCATGTGTACGAGGCATACGTATCTAAAATAGCTTTAGGATTTTGCAAGGAAAGTGTCTGCATTTTGAGTAGAATTGGAAGGCTAGCCCTGTCTTATGCAATGCCCCCATATATTCCTGTTTTTCAGACCACAGGTAGACCCCTGCTCTATCCTGCAACCTGAAATTAGATAAGAATTTGCTACTGTCCACTCAGCTAATTACAGATGCGTAGACTTTCAAACCCCTTCTTTTAGTACAATGTATTAGGAAGCACGAAGATCAAGAGTGCAAAGATCCCAGCCTTCCAAGTGTCTGTAATAATGATTAGGAGCAATCACATGCCAGAAATCAGCACACTCATTAGGATACAAGACTGCAACAGAAGGCTCACTTTAAAGTGGAACTCTATGCAAATAGCTAAAGTTAAAATGTATACAGGTCAACTGTTCTAATTCCCAATTGATTTATAATTCCCTCTAACTAATCTGATTTACACACCACTCTCAGATTGTATAGGTCACACACTTTTTTTCTTCTTCAGCAATACACAATGTGAATCTGAATAATCAACTCATGGAACTGGCTCCTTAACCCAGCCCTACTTATCAATCTAAACAAAATCAGGTCCACTGTAACTGCTATTACCATTTTTTCTAAAATATTGTATCATTTGATCCCTAGTATCTGAGAAGCCCACAAATGCATAATTCAGGGTCAACCTATTTCCTTCAGCACCACACTTAAAAAGGAAAAACAGAACATACTGAGCACACTAATGACCTAAGTCTAAAATATTGAAGCTTTCCAGAAACTATCATTGGACCAAGTGGTAGCATTAGAACTGTTTGAAGCATGCACAAAATTTAAACAGATAGATACTAGACTTTTGTATAAAAATAAAAAATCTTCTTACAAATTAAATTCTATTATGAACATACTAATAAAGGGGACAGAACTCTCTCTTAGAATTTTCTAATGATTAAATTACTTACCTTAGATGAGGCTTCCGCAACAGTGTTGGAATCCCTATTTACATATATAAAACAGACCCTAACCCAATTGAAACAAAGAAACTGTCCAGATTCAGAAAAGTTAGATAAACCTTTTGATCCATTGGATCTATCCTAGGGCCTGAAGCTTGTTTTGGCAAATCACACTAGATAACAATAGCTCTGTGTTCACAGTCATTGTATACATTGATATTGTTTTGTGACATTTTGTGGTGTATACCTAGATCATAAACTCCATTACCCATGGCGTTTGTTCTCGGTGATGACATAGAAGAAGAGATTAGACAGACATTCTCAGCCAATGTAGGGGAATCTAGACCCTCTGATGAGGATTCTATCAAAAATCTATTCAAACAACATAAAAAGCTGACCATCAAGCAGCTGAATAGAAGGTGGGACATTCAATCACAGGAATGCTATATTGATAAGAGCATTATCCCTAGAGGACTACGAGAAAGGGTCATACCAGCAGAGCACCTGCATAATGAGAGGTTCGTTAAAAAGTGGAAGCAGGAGTGTATTAATCGTGGCCTAGAGGTCATGAAACTGATCATTGAAGAAGAGAAACTACAATCCATGGAGCTGCAGTCCCAAATAGAAGATAGTTTAAAATCACTTGAACCCTATAAAGGTAATCTGGAATTCAATAAACAGAATGAAATACTGAAAAAGGATGTGACTAAAACACAAAAATATCTACGCTCAACAAAACAAACCAAGTTTCAAAGAGATCTTGACGATTGGGCAAAAGACGAGATTTTTGATCTGACACGAACTAGAGGGCGAAGTGGTTCACATAGGGGCAGAAGATGGACACACTCAGGATCTCGAAGAACACCAAATACATCAGAAAGCGAGGAGGATACACGTCAATCCATTGTTTTTTTTAGGAGAGGAAGAGATGTTCCCCGAGACTACGGCTCCTTCGAAGGGAATTTTAAAGACCAGAAAAGAAAAAGGAGAAGGAAACAGAAAAGGAACATGACCAAAGAGGAGCAAATCAGGAAGAAATAGTCAGAACCAATATACGGAGCCAAGAAAAGAAATAAAATCGATACTCACTGTGGAAGACTACATTCAGGCTGGTACCCCACAGAATGACAACATCACTACCACCATCATTAACCTGTTTAAATTTGAACTCCATGAAAGACACAAGAAGCTTATCACCCACTGCCTCAATTAATCAATTTGAGTTTTTTTAAAGACATCACTTTATTTGTACGCAAAGTGTTCCTCAGACAGGTCCACAAAAAAACGATCAGGATCAAGGGGCGACTCCTCGGATGGATGAACGACATGAAGGAGGATTAGAAATACTAATTTCACTTATGGCTGAAAACAGCAATGATGAAATTCCACCCTCTGCCCCCACCCCTCTCAGCCCCTGGAAGAGAGAAGTAAAACTCCCCATCAAATCTCTGAAGATGCCACAATTCAGATGAAATAGATGGCTAAGGGTTTTCTTGGATCTAGTCCAAGATGACCTAGCTAAGATTGATTGGAATAAGACTGGATTAGATGACAACCTTGACCCTTGCCCTTCAAGAATTAAAAGAAGCTCCGAATGTAATCATCAAAAATGCGATAGAGGGGGGGCAATGTTGTGCTGCTGACTGCAGACTACTGTGAGATGGAAATAAGGCAACAATGAAGTGATCTCCATACCTACAAATGCCTAACCCATAATCCATTCCCGGAAGTGGTGAAAGATCTAAATTTCAAGCTCTTGCTGGCATACGAAGCAAGTCTGATCTCAAAAAAAGAATATGAATTCTTATGTGTCGATGACTTTAATACCCCAACAATATATATTATTCTGAAAATTCACAAATCCCTGGAAAGACCACCTGGCAGACCCATCATTTATGCAGTCAAAGGGCCACTTGAGAGAATTTGGAAATACAAAGATGAACTCTTGAAAGAGCTGGTTACCAAGCTGACATCCTATGTTCAGGATACCACGGATGTGTTGATTAATATTCAAGATGTACAAGTCCCACCTGGAACTCTACTCGTGGGGGGTGGACGTGGAATGCCTGTATACGTCCATACCCCATGACTGGGGCCTTGCTGCAGTAGCTTACTTTTTGGACAAACACTTTCCACAAGTAAGCAGTCAAAATGAATTTATTCTGGAACTGCTGCAGTTTCCATTAGACAACAACTTCATCCAATTCCTAGGAGTTAACTACAGGCAAATTCATGGCACCTCTATGGGCGCTCCTTTGGCCTCCGCCTATGCATGCCTGCACCTGGGATTCTGGGAGAAGGAGGTGGTTTACTCTTCAGAAATGTATCTTGGCCACACCAAATTGTGGCTAAGGTACATAGATGATGTGCTCTTATTATGGCAGGGCTCCACTGACACATTGGAAGACTTTATGTCAGAGCTAAACACCAATAACTGGAATATTCGACTGACATTTTGGCATGACATCAATCAGATTTCCTTCCTAGGCCTATCAATGTGGAACGTGGAGGGGCACTTGGTGTCCAAGACTTACCAAAAGCCAACAGCAGCGAACACGCTACTTGAAGTCACCAGCCATCACCCAAAGGCACTCATTAAAGGCATTCCCAATGGCTAATTAATGAGGATTCATCGGAACTGTGCATTGGAGTCTGACTACCATGAAGAAGCAAGCCAGATGTACCAACAGTTCAGAGATAGAAAATACTCACATAAGTGTCTCAGAAAATCAAAGAAATGAGCCTCACAAAAGAGACAGAGTGAGCTGCTGATGAGTAAAACCAAACCACTCTCAACCAATGCTTCTACGGACCCGGTGAGAATTATTATCCCCTTTGGGTGTCAATGGAATATGGTCTTCACAATCTTGTAAAAACACTGGTATGCGTTAATTCGCTCGCGATTGGCTGAGATAGTTGGCCTCTGACCAGCTAGGACAGCCAAAAGAGCCAAAATTTGGCAGACGAACTGGTGAAATCAGAATTCTTCAAACAGGTCCCACGGACTTTGTTAATGGACTTACCACCATTAAAAGGGAGGTGCGCTAGTGGCCGATGCCATATCTGCACCTTTGTTGAAGAAACTGACCACTTCATGGATACCAAAGGGATAAATACCTACCGGATTCTAAATTTCATGAATTGTAATACCACCCACGATCGGCCTGATGGACTTATCATGCCAGATCTTGCAACCAAGTCTGAGCAGGGAACCTATGACAGCGTCAGCCTAACTTCCTTAGATGACTGGATGCCTGCGTTGTCTATCAGAAAATGAAACCAGAAGTGGCTGAACGGATCACTTGTCATGTGTTGCTGACACCCAGCTTGTACAAACCACCAGAGGAAACATTGACTGAGTTCCCCCCTGGGGACGACACTTCACACACAGGGAGTATCTTCAGGTGAGATCCTCTGATTATCTCCACAGGATCGACTACTGCAGTGGGATATCTCTGACTTACAAGCAGCTAAACGTGAGTTTATCTCTTCTAAGCAACAAGCTATTTGATGCCTTCATCTTTGATGTGACTGAATTGTTCACTACTTATTTATAGATCCCTGACACTGATGTTGCTACCTGCCTCTTTTAACTGCTGTACACTGGAGATCCTCCCTTGGATCCTCTGATACTTTCCCATATCCCCCTGAGTCATCCTATTGCCATACAGCCCTGCCATTTGCTTCCAGAGATGATTTGTGATTCTCCCCACCCTGGCTGGAGTGGACTTGCAGAAAAATACAAAAAAGAGAGGGGCGCACCGACCTTGTGCAATACCATAAGACCATTTATTAAAAATTAAAATAAAACATAAAATACACTCACAAGCGGAGCAATATAAAAGGCCTATAAGTAGTAGACAGTGACTTCAGTCTATCTCCACCACAGCTGGGGGATCCAGATGGCATCCTACGCAAGGCTAACTCATTTCCAGGGCGAACCCTCTTCTTCAGAGCCTCAGGGGCTTGTGAGTATATTTTATGCTTTATTTTCATTTTTAATAAATGGTCTTATGGTATTGCACAAGGTCGGTGCGCCCCTCTCTTTTTTGTATTTTTCTTTAGTTCTATTCGGATTCCCATGGTCCTGAGGAGGGCAGCAAGACCATCTAGTGCATAGAGAGTGGAACATTTATAAAGGATTGTGTCCTTGGTCAGGCCACTACTATTGGTTGATATATCTGAGTGCAGGAGTTGTGTGGTGTTTTCTGGAGTGGACTTGCAACCACTTATGGCCATCTATGGAGGAACAACCCTCCCAATACCAACCAATGTTTAACCACATTATGCTCTGAAATGTTTTAACTGTAATCTTGAAACTACTATTACTTGGGCAAATAGAGATCCTGGATGTCTTCACAATTGCAGACAGCCCTGCGGCGTGCAACAGTTAAGTTTTCCAGGTAAATTTTCAGCACATGCCTGTCATATTCTAAATTGATTATCAGTTAATGTTTCCTGATGTTGGGATTGGACTGTGAGGGTGATATTTTTAATAAGACAACATTGTCTTCTATTTTAACCATTTGCACGGTTA
>BLSH010135433.1:315832-326111 GCA_018402905.1 Glandirana rugosa
ATGAAAGGTGGGTGGGAGGGGGGGGTGGTACACAAAGTGCATGTACTTTCTAGACTTCTGTGAGTGGTTGTGCATTAATGGTTAAACATAGATTTTGTAACATGGGATGTATTGCTCCATTGCATTCTTAGAGAGCATTGTGATGAACTTGTGATTCATGAAAACTAGCATGGCAAGTACTCCATAAATGCTATACATACGTATACCATATTCTTACAAGAAAATTCTTAGGGAAACCTATTGCCTTTTTGTAAATGTTTTTTATTTTATTTTTATGTGTTTTGCTTGTTTAATTTTCCTAGTATTGCATTAGTCACACAACGAAAGAATGGTATTCTTTCATTTGCAAATAACTTAACAGGCCTTGTACCAGAAAAAAAAACTAGTGTTGTTAGAAACAGGACAAACTGCAGAATTATATATGAACCTTTTATAGACAACTTTGGTTCACAGATGGAAGAAAAAAATTTACCATGTTCACTATGCTCACATGCCAAATATTAAGAAAATACATAAAAAATCCACCCGTGCAGACAAATATAAGGTGAGTGCGGGGATGGCTACTAAATTGCCTTATTCTCCGTCACCTATGGCAACACCCGAATCTGGGTGCAGTTCCTAAGTACTAACACAAACTGCAAAAAACATGTGATTTAGAGATCACTAAAGCACTTAATACACAGAACCTATGTCATTAAAAATTAACCTTTATTGAGATATTAAAATTCAAGTGAAAAATAGTTCAACCACTGGTGCAATGAATGTAAAATCTGACAACGTTGTCATATCACAGCCTCGACGCGTCTGATACCCATCTATCAAACCACCACTCACAACATCTTGCACACTGGCCAATAGAAGCAACCATATGTAGACAGTAAAAATATACATATATTACTGGTTGCTTCAAGCATACAAACAACAGAACATTTTCAGCATATTGGAAATCCTTATGTTCTGATGTGCCTATTTGTAGTCATTAACACACAATATATACTGTTAAATCTGTAATCAGCAAGAGAGGTTAACTTTCTGTTGGAGTCTTAACCACTTCATATCCAAGCCATTTCTGGCACTCCTCTCCTACATGTACAAATTATCATTTTTTTGCTAGAAAATTACTCAGAACCCCCAAACATTATATATGTTTTTTTAGCAATGATTCTAGGGAATAAAATGGCGGTTATTGCAACGTTTTATGTCATGCGGTATTTGCGCAGTGATTTTTTGAACGTTTTTTTTGGGGGAAAAAAAACAGTTTCATGAATTAAAAAAAAACCAAAACAGTAAAGTTAGCCCAATTTTTTTTCATAATATGAAAGATGATGTTACGCCGAGTAAATAGATACCCAACATGTCACATTTTAAAATTGCACAAACTTGTGGAATGGCGCCGAACTTTGGTACTTAAAAATCTCCATAGGCGATGCTTTAAAATTTTTTACAAGTTAGGTGTTTTGAGTTACAGAGAAAGTCTTGGGGTAGAATTATTGCTCTCACTCTAACACACGCGGCGATACCTCACATGTGTGGTTTGGATGCCGTTTACATATGCGGGCGCGACTTATGTATGCGTTCGCTTCTGTGCGCGAGCTCGCGGGGACGGGGCGCTTTACTTTTTTTTATTTTTTTTTTTATTTCTTATTTTACTTCTATTTTTTTTTATTTTTACACTTTCACTTTAATTTTTTTTGATCACTTTTATTCCTATTACAATGAATGTAAACATCCCTTGTAATGGGAAAAGTGTGTGACAGGTCCTCTTTATGGAGGGATGCAGGGTCTATAAGACCCTACATCTTTCCTTTAGACTGGAAAGGCTGAGATGAGAAAAAAACGGACAATCTCAGCCTTTCCTTCTCTTTTAACTGGCATTGTTTACTTCGGAGACCCAGACGTGACGTCATGACGTGCGCCCGGGCCTCCGAGAGCCATAGAGATGACCGAGGGCCATCTGTCCCTCGGAAATCCTCTGGTATCTTGTTCCGGCGGCAGGCGATTCCTTCTCCTGGTCACCGATCACTCAGGTGAGTCGGGAGAAGCACCGGAGGGTGACGGGAGGGGGGATGTCCCCTCCCGTTGCCTGTAAGAACGATCCAGCGGCTGAACTGTCGCTATGATCATTCTTACGGTGATGGGAATCGCCTGCTCTAAAAAACGATACCTCAATGATGCCTGCAGCTGTCGGCATCATTGAGATATCACCAGTGAAATCCCAGGACGTCCATGGATGTCCTAAGGATCTGAACTGGAACCTGAAAATTAGGGAAGGAAAAATGGAATACAAAGCAACAGGTTTACACAATATCTTACTAGTAAAAACACCCATGTTTTTTGGCCATACACAAAATTGGGCAAATTTAAAGATTTAGCCATGTACATGTATACCAAATTTTCAAAGGCTAAATGTTTGACCTCCAAGCCATATTTTTTAGATTTGTACAGGTGATAAAGCAAGCAGACTTTTGGTCATATCAGATTTCATATATATATATGAAATATGATGATAATATAATAACTTATTATGTAATATATTAAGTATATAGTTACATAGTTACATAGTAGGTAAGGTTGAATAAACACAAAAGTCCATTCAGTTCAACCTGTGTAGGTGCAAATGTGTCAGTATCTATAATTATGCCCATATCCCTGTATGTTGTGGTCTTTAAGATGCACATCCAAGAGTCTCTTAAAAATATTCATACTCCCTACAGCCACCACCAATTGTGGAAGAGAGGTCCACATCCTTATTGCCCTGACAGTGAAACCCCCCCTGCACAGTTTAAGGTTAAACTGCTTCTACTCCGGTCTTATTGTGTGGCCTCGTGTCCACTTACACTCCTTGAAACTGAATATTTTTTTCCTATGCTTGGATCGCCTTTGAGGTATTTGTAAATCACTATCATATCTCCTCTCAAGTGTTGTTTCTTCAGCGACAATAGATTTATTTGCAGTCGTTCCTCGCAATCGAGGTCCTCCAGTCTGTTTATTAATTTTGTTGCCCTTCTTTGGACTTTCTCCAGTTCGAGAGTTCCAGCACATCCCTTCTGAGGACTGGTGACCAGGACTGGTCTGAATACTCCAGATGAGGTCTAACCAGAGTTTTTAATAAAGTGGTAGGATTATAGTTTTATCCCTCGAGTATATCCCTTTTTTATGCATGCTAATATTCTGCCTGTTTCGGTAGCTGCAGCTTAACATTGAATACTATTGCTCAATCTGTCATCTACTAGAGCCCCCAAATCTTTCTCCATCCTCAATTCCCCCAATGGTTAACCCCCTAGTGAGTAGTGGACACGCCCCTATAACCATTTTTTTTACCCAAGTCTATGCCTGCTTACCTCAGCTTGTAGATAAAGTACACCACATCCACAGGCCTCTCCCTATCTAGATGGCAGCTCACTTCCTCATAGAATGTTGGCAGATTGGTCTGGCAAGAACGACCTTTCGTAAACCTATGCTGATTACCACTAATTATATTCTTTTCCTCAGTAAATTTTTGTATATAGTCCCTAATCACCCCCTTCAGTATTTTACCAACAATTGATGTTAGGCTGACTGGCCTGTAGTTTCCAGGGATTTGTCTCTGTCCTTTTTTGAATATTGGTACCACATTGGCTATTTCCTTTTTTCCAATCAGCTGGTACAATTCCTGTCAGTATGCTGTCCACAAAGGTAAGAAACAATGGTCTGGCTATAACCTGACTGAGTTCTCTGAGGACTCTTGGGTTTAAGCCATCCAGTCCCGGTGATTTATTTGTATTAACTTTATTAAGTCTTTCCTTCATTCCGGCCTCTATTAGCCACAAGGGTGTGCCCTGTGATGTGTCACTAACAGTACTGTCATCCATAACCATTCTCCCATCCTCGTCTTTTATGTGGCCAATGTGCACTGATTTTGCCTTTTTATTGTTAATGCATCTTAAAAATGCCTTTGGGCTTCTTTTACTCTCCTCCACTATTTGTCTCTTTTTGGCCACCCTGATTGCATTCTTACACTTCTTATTGCATTCTTTGTAGTGTTGGAATGCTGATGGTGACCCATCCCCTTTATATTGTTTAAAGGCCATTTTTTTCTCTTTAAGGAGGCTTTTTACATTATGGTTTAGCCACCCAGGTTTCACCTTCGCTCTTCTATATTTATATAATAAATATATATTTATATGACATAATTCATACATACTTTATTTATCAACACATGCATTTAAAAAGGAAAGACTATAATAATAGCACATTAGGAGCATTCACAATCTTTGTCGTAGGGTGTTATGGAAAAATATTTCTCACCCCTGTGATATAACAGCACTAATAAGGCTGGACAATATCTAATTAGGACAACAGTTAATGAGGAAGTATGCTACGTCATTTTTGGGTCTGTTACATCACAGGGGTAGGTAATAACACCCCATAATTCCTTGCACCCTGTGCATATACAGTATCTGACAAAAGTGAGTGCACTTCTACATTTTTGTAAATATTTTATATCTTTTCATGTGATAACCCTGAAGAAATGACACTTTGCTACAATGTAAAGTAGTGAGTGTACAGTTTGTATAACGGTGTAAATTTGCTGTCCCCTCAAAATAACTCAACACACAACCATTAATGTCTAAACCATTGGTAACAAAAGTGAGTACACCCCTAAGTGAAAATGCCAAAATTGGTCTCAATTAGCCATTTTCCCTCCCCAGTGTCATGTGACTCGTTAGTATTACAAGGTCTCAGAATGGGGAGCAGGTATGTTACATTTGGTGTTATTGCTCTCATTCTCTCATACTGGTCACTGGAAGTTCAACATGGCACCTCATGGCAAACAACTCTCTGGGGATCTGAAAAAAAAGAATTGTTGCTCTACATAAAGATGGCCTAGGCTATAAGAAGTTTGCCAAGACCCTGAAACTGAACTGCAGTACAGTGGCCAAGACCATACAGGACAGGTTCCACTCAGAACAGGCCTCGGCATGGTCAACCAAAGAAGTTGAGTGCACGTGCTCAGCGTCATATCCAGAGGTTGTCTTTGGGAAATAGATGTATGAGTGCTGCCAGCATTGCTGCAGAGGTTGAAGGGGTGGGGGAGTCAGCCTGTCAGTGCTCAGACCATACGCCACACACTACATCAAATTGGTCTGCATGGCTGTCGTCCCAGAAGGCAGCCTCTTCTAAAGATGATGCACAAGAAAGCCCGCAAACAGTTTGCTGAAGACAAGCAGACTAAGGACATGGATTACTGGAATCATGTCCTGTGGTCTGATGAGACCAAGATAAACTGATTTGGTTCAGATGGTGTCAAGCGTGTGTGGCGGCAACCAGGTGAGGAGTACAAAGACAAGTGTGAACTGCCTACAATCAAGCATGGTGGTGAGAGTGTCATGGTCTGGGGCTGCATGAGTACTGCCTGCACTGGGGAGCTACAGTTCATTGACAGAACCATGAATACCAACATGTACTGTGACATACTGAAGCAGAGCATGATCCCCTTCCTTTTGGAGACTGGGCCGCAGGGCAGTACTGCAACATAACGACCCCAAACACACCTCCAAGATGACCACTGCCTTGCTAAAGAAGCTGAGGTTAAAGGTGATGGACTGGCCAAGTATGTCTCCAGACCTAAACCCTATTGAGCATCTGTGGGGCATCCTCAAATAGAAAGTGGAGGAGTGTAAGGTCTCTAACATCCACCAGCTCCGTGATGTCGTCATGTAGGAGTGGAAGAGGACTCCAGGGGCAACCTGTGAAGCTCTGGAGAACTCCATGCCCAAGAGGGTTACAGCAGTGCTGAATAATAATGGTGGCCACAGAAAATATTGACACTTTGGGCCCAATTTGGACATTTTCACTTAGGGGTGTACTCAATTCTGTTGCCAGCGGTTTAGACATTAATGGCTATGTGTTGAGTTATTTTGAGGGAACAGCAAATTTACATTGTCCTGTTAAACCACTGTATGGTCTTGGCCACCATGCTGCAGCTCAGTTACAAGGTCTTGTAATCTTCTTATAGCCTAGGCCATATTTACATAGAGCAACAATTTTTTTTCCAGATCCTCAGAAAGTTCTTTGCCATGAGGTGCCATGATGAACTTCTAGTGACCAGTATGAGACAGTGAGAGTGATAACACCAAATTTAACACACCTGCTCCCCATTCACACCTCAAACCTTGTAACACTAACTAGTCCCATGACACTGGGGAGGGTGTTGAGTTAGTTTGAGGGGACAGCAAATTTACACTGCTATACAAGCAGTACTCTCACTACTTTACATTGTAGCAAAGTGGCATTTCTTTAGTGTTGTCACATGAAAAGATATAATAAAATATTTACAAAAATGTGAGGTGTGTACACACTTTTGTGAGATACTGTCAGTGACATGCATAGTTTACAATATATTTTGTTGAATAGTTGATAAAAAACATGGAACACGCATTGCTTACATACATTGAATGATGTATTAATGTTACATGGTTTCTTTATATTTTCATACTGTTTCTTTAATTTCATGTGCAAATACTTACGGATCTGAACCGGCACCATATATGGAATACTTGATTTCACCCCAAAGTCCAGAATCCAAGTCAGTTGCCTTAATAGTTAAAAAAACAGTAAATAATCAAATTAAACTGGCGTTCCTAAGCCAATCAATGCAACAATAGTACCACTTTGAAATGCTCTATGATATGGGGTATAGCATACTAAAATAAATGGGGGGGTAGGGTTGCCCCCTCATCCCTTTCAAATGGAACTTGTATTAATTACACAGGTTCTGTGGCTGATTAAGGTGGTAATTAGCCACTTCCTGCCGACCACCATCAAATGACTGTGGAGTGGTGCAGCTCTCATTTTGGGAAGACGTCATATGATTGTGTCCCATAATGGCCACTCTCACGTGTCCATGGGGGCGGCAGTGAGGTGATCGTGGCTGCGCCATTTTCCTAGGACATGGCGCCGATGACGTGGCTCTTTACTTATGTCATCGGCTGTGTCCAATCACAGCCAGTCACATGTAAATGCGGAAGTGCCATTTATTGGTTCTTCTCGCCTCACACTGACAGAGTGTGTGGTGAGGAGAGCCGATCAGTGGCCTCTCCTTGTAGGGGAGACCAGGGCAGGTAATCACGGCACTGATCATCAGTGCCTTGATTACAGCATCAGTGACACCAATCAGTGCCCATTAGTGATGCCAGTCAGTGCCTGCTCATTAGTCAATGCCCATCAGTGCCACCCATCAGTGCACATCAGTGCTTTCCATCAGTACACATCAGTGCTGCCCATCAGTGCCGCCCATCAGTGCCGCCTATTCGTGCCACCTATCAGTGTCCATCAGTGCCACCTATCATTGCCCATCAGTGTCACCTACCAGTGCTCATCAGTGCTGCATAACTGTGACACCTATCAGTGCCCGTCAGTGTGGCATAGTAGTACCTCCTCATCAGTGCCACCTAATCAGTGCTCTTTAGTGCTGTCTCATCAGTGCCCATAAGTGCCACCTCATCAGTTCAGGCTATCAGTGGCCATTAGTGCCACCTCATCAGCGCACATCAGTAATGGAGAAAAATTATGTATTTACAAAATTTACTGATAGAAACTGAGAAAAAACTTTTAATTTTTCAAGATTTTCAGTTTTTTAGTAAGTGAGTAAATACCACCAAAAGAAAGCTCTATTTGTGTGAAAAAAAAATGATAAAACATTAATTTGGGCACAGTGTTGCATGAAAGCTGAAAATTGGCCTGGGCAGGAATTGGGTGAAAGTGCCCAGTAAAATTCAGGTTTAAAGGGATAGCGACCCTGGGGGGCGGGGGGGGGTTGTTGTGTGAAAAGTGTTGTGGTCTACATTCAAATTCAAATAAATCTCCACTTAAGAATTCTATGCAAATTGTCTGAAATATACATATCTTGGGCTGGACATTCAAAATATAATGATTTGATTATATGAATATTGGACAACTCTGTAGTCACATACAGTTGTGCTCAAAAGTTTGCACACCCTTGGATAATTGATGATATACAGTATGTACCATTTTTAAAGAAAACATGAGTGAGCAGGCAAAAGGATTTCCTTTCTTATGGGATTCATATTCAACTGTAGGTCATCACAGAATGGCACAATAATAAAACAAATCATGGCAACAAGTAAACAAATGAAATGATCCCTGTTCAAAATTCGGCATCCCCTCAGTTCTTGTACTGTATATTGTATAAAGTTATTTATGAGCCCTTGAATTCTTGCAGGTGGTATAGATGCCCATTCGTCTTGGCAAAATGCCCCTAAGTGATGCAAAGTCTTTGGTCATTTTTTAATGAATCGCACATCTGAGATCTCCCCAGAGTGGCTTGATAATAGTAAAGCGGAGGTCCACCTGCGATTTGATAATTAAAAGTCAGCAGCTACACATACAGTAGCTGCTGACCTTTAACTTTAGGACACTTACCTGTCCTGGAGTCCAGCGATGTCAGCACAGCCGCCGTTCTTTGGATTGGCTGGTCAGGTGCAGCCGTGGCCATTGTGGGTAAGGGAACCCAGCAGTGGAGCCAAATTGCCTGACAGTATTTTCTGATAAAATGTTGCATTCATCTTGCCATAACGTTTGACAAGATTCCTCGTACCTGGAGAGATCACATACTCTCAAAACATCAGCGAGCCACAACTATGCTTCACAGCGGGGATAGCATTCCTGTCTCTATAGGCCTTGTTGACCCTTCTCCAAACAAAGTACTGCAAAGTAAAGTGTTGCTAGACATATTGTAAGCAAGCTTTTTGTGACAATAATAAAGGCTTCTTTCTGGCAACTTAACCATGCAGCTTATTTTTGTTCAAGTATCATCATATTGTGCTCCTTGGAATAACCACGCCGTCTTTTTCCAGAGCAGCCTATATTTCTCCTATTTCACCTGTGGGGTTTTTTTTGTATCCTAAGCAATTCTTCTGGCAGTTGTGGCTGCAATCTTTCCTGGTCTATCTGACCTAGACATCAAGAGATCCCCAAATGTTCCACTTTTTTTTTTTAAACAGATCATCTTTTTTTAAATGTTTCTTTTTCTTTTCCATTTTTACAAAACACACAATTCACTCAACGTTCATAGCCTACAAGATATGCATACATCTTTATCAACAAACATGGGTTCCATGGTCCAATCCCTTCAAACTTCTTAAATTATATTATATACAACAAATAATTATAAAGTGTTTCTCCCATTATCTAAATACACAATTTATTTAAGACTTTCCAAATTTCTGAGAGATTCCCCCAACATTCCATTTACTTATTGATGGATTATTCAACTGTGCAATATGTCTTTTTACCCCATTCATATATGTGACAACTCCCTCCATTAATTCCTACTATCTTTAGTTCCTCAACTACTAGTGTACGACTTATTTGAGACTCTCCAAACATCTGAGAGATCCCCCCAAATTTCCATTCACTTATTGATGGATTATTCATCTTTCCCAGTGCGATATGTCTTTTCATCCCATTCATATATGTGACAACCCCCACCATTAATTCCTACTATCTTTAGTTCCTCTACTACTAAAGTACTACCTGCAATATCGTCTACCATCTACCACATATATAAAAAAAAAATATTAATAAGTTATTGGGCAGTACTGACTGGCATATTCAAGGCTTTGGATATCTTTTCATATCCGTTTCCTTTTATAAAATTCCATTACCTTGTCAAGCAGGTCTTTTGACAGTTTTTTTTCTGCTCCCCATGGCTTAGTATCTAGCCTGCATTCATGTGAGAGCTAACAAACTCATTGACTATTTATAAACAGACACTAATTGCAATTTAAAAAGCCACAGATGCGAGAAATTAACCTTTAACCACTTGCCGACCGCCGATCGGCATCTGACGGCGACAAAGTGGTTCGTTATCGCAAAACGCTGTCATACGACGGCGGCCGCGATAACGAGCAATGCGCGCGCGCGCCCCCTGGGCGCGTGTACTGCAGCGGCATTGGCTTCAGGGAAGATCACTCCACAGCGCCAGGCCAATGATTTTTGGCCTGGCCCTGTAGATCGCCCTGCCAATGGCATTATTCCCCTGCCTCTGTAAATGTAAACAGAGGCAGGGGAAGTTCACTCCTCTTCCTCTCTGAAGTCCTTTTCGACATCAGAGAGGAAGAAGAAGCAGCTAAAAACGTGAGTGCACCAACACTACACTGACACCAGGCCACATAGGCACATTTAACCCCTTGATCGCCCCCTGATCGCCCCCTAGTTAACCCTTTCACTACCTGTCACCCTCCTGTCACACTATCACATAGTGCAGCGATCTGAT
>BLSH010135433.1:368469-381059 GCA_018402905.1 Glandirana rugosa
AGAAGTATCGGAAAAAAAGGATTTTAGATGTGAAAGTTTACAAGGAAGGTATAAATTCTATCCTAGTAAACATCTCTACTCGCTTGAAGATCTTCAGGCCCAAGACGACCAAGCCGGCTTGAAGCCCTTTTTCAGGCCCAAGCCCAGGCCTGTCTTGGGCTTGAAACAGGGCCTGGGGCTTGGGGTAACTTTAGTTACCTCTGGGCCTGAAAATCCATGTTTTTCACGACATTTTATCAGGAACTTCCAGGATCTCCAGACGTTTTCCTTCCTTTACACCCATTCCCACCCTGTTCACTGGATGTTTCTTTACCCCTGTCCCTTTATTGAAATTTATAAAAATTTTTTTATTTTTGTATTTTTTACGTTTTTCGGGGTCCGGGACAAAGTTCGGGTTCTGTCCGGACCCGAACCCGGACTTTTTCCCGAAGTTCGGCCGAACCAGCAGAACCCGGACTTCTAGAAGTTCGCTCATCTCTACAAATGATCCTATCTTAAATATGGAAGGAACATTTGAAAGTGTAGATTTTAGGAAAAAAAGGCTATGAAGATCTATCACATTAAATAAGATGAGTTGAAGTTGAAGAGCAGTGATGCTGTAACCTTGCGTTATGCAGTGAGAGATAAATACGTTTTTAAATTACACTTTTTTAAACTGCAATTGCAAAACATAACTAAAATGAACTTGTTAATAAATATGGTATATTCCTCCACAATGCACAGATTTGAGACACTGCAACATATAACACCGTAGCTCATAAAGTACACTCACCGTCACAGCTACAACATTGGAGCCTCCTGGGGAATTTTCTGGGATTCTAGCAACATAATATTCTGAGGAAAACTTGGGCACATTATCATTAATATCCAAAAGATGGATGGTTATATCTGCTGTTGAGCTGAATTTTTCTGGAGTGTTGACTTCAATGGCAAGAAGCTAAAGAGGGAAAAAAACTGTTAGAAACACATTAACCCGTGGAGCTCATAGTGCTTATAGAAAGTTATTTTTTGTTTCCTATTCTGCCCAGAAGGTGGCACAAAAAATCTTGACTTGCTTTGTGTAAATGATAGAAGTCTGCTGGAAGGAAGTGTAATGAGTTTTATTCACCTCTACTGCCAGCAATCGAACCATAACAAATACCTCCACCTTGCTGAAGGTGTCTCTCTTTGCATGGAGCAAGCCAGGATCTAATCTGAACATAGCACATAGTAATTAAAGTGTATTTCCACCTTTTGTCTCAACGTGAGGCGAAGGTTGTGTGGTGGCAGAATATGTTTAACTAAGCATTGTCACCACAGCATACACTAACTTGGTAGGTATTTCTTGTTTTCTGAATGAAGTTCTTTGTTGGCTCAATGGAGCATATTTTACAAATTCCTTCAATGTAGGAACAGTCTATCCCCCAAAAAGTAATGGGCAAAGCAATGTTGATGTAACTACATTTTCTGTGAGATTTGTGCTGATGTTGCAGGATTTGGGCACACAATTCTGGGGAAAAAAATCTTGCACTTCAAAGAGATGGTCATTGCCATCTCTCTGTGAACCCTGCTCCTTGACAAGAGTAAGCAGATATGGGATTGATTAGTGAATGCCCTTAACAGGTCTATCTATCTATCTATCTATCTATCTATCTATCTATCTATCTATCTATCTATCTATCTATCTACATAAACATTATATATATATGCAGCACCCACAGAACAACTATGACGGCGTATTAATGTAATTGATTGGTGAAAACACATAAACCACCAACCTTGGGCTACTTAGGCTTCTTCATTAGTAAAAATACATGCTCTCATTCACAAAATCTGAAAAAAATGTCTCTATAGAAATATATGAATCTAGAAATAAGTATTCAGAATAGGTCAGGTGATACCATAGGTTATCATGTAGCTGAGCTTTGTAAGGATTTTGAGTTGTAGATTTTACATAATGGGGATGCTGGCTACACACATTATGAGCATGATCATCAAGGAAATAATAATTTTTCCTATACACATTTTGACCACAAAACAAAAGAAATGTTGTACATTACACAAATTATACTTTAACAAAACAAAAACACATAAAATTTACATCGACCAATAGATAGTCCATCAAATGCAACTATCATTTTCAGTGCCATCTTTTTGAAAACACCATCACTTGCGATATCCTGTAATTATAAAATTATTACATTGAATGAAGTTTGGAAAATAAATCTTACTGTTTGATTGGCAAGTGTGTAAACCTTTTAGGAAGATAGTGGATTACTGAAATACACCAAAAATTATTAAACCAGTAAATAAGGGGGGGCGTGGCCTGATACGCAGTGCGGATGGCAGCATAGAGACAGAGCTCCTCTCCCCCCGCGTTTTTTTCGCCTGATGCTGACCTTTTAAGTCTACCATGGGCAAACCTAACCAGCTAGAGACCGGCCATACACCCAGAAGATCATCCTCGGTGCCCAGATCCAAAAATATCTCGGACCTCTTCAAGGCCCAACAGACATCCTCCCGAGCAGTGGACGAGTCCAAGATGGCACCGGAAGACCACAAGGACGCATACAGCGAGGATTCGCAGGTGGCCTCCAAGGACAGGGTGAGACACCGTTCCCCCTCAGACCATCCCCTCTCCTACTCGGACATGTAGCGGACATTAAGAGCACATTTTCCTCGGCAATAACAGAGTTAAAGGCAGACATCCTTGCCCTGAACGAATGGGCGATTCAGTGTGATAGGGCCAGCCACAAGAGGGACCAGGCTATCTCCCACCTCATGTCAGTCACCACTACACTTTCCGCTCAGCTAATGGCAGTTAACCAGCATCTGGAGGACTTAGATAACCGGGGCAGGAGGCACAACATAAGGGTTCGGGGCCTGCCGGAATCTGTCACCTCAGCCCAGATCCCTGAAACCCTCTCTGAGGTGTTCAACACCATTCTAGACAGGCCCACCGACACAGTAATTGAGTTTGAACAGGCACACAGGGCCTTGAGGCCTTGTCCAAATGACTCTGCCCCCTGGGATATAATTTGCTGTTTGCCAAACTACAAATTGAAAGAAGAGGTCCTGGCCCAGGCACGCCGGAATGGCGCCATTTCCTATCAAGAGCACACCATCACGTTCTTCCAAGACCTCTCCCCCATAACCCTAGGCAATCGCAGAGCATTGCGCCCGCTGCTCGAAACACTGAAAGAACACGGTCTCCCATATAGATGGAGTTCCCTTTTGCCCTTTCAGTTACTCATAATGGGAACCAGCATCTGCTAAAGACCCCTGAGGACTTGTCTGGGTTCTGTGAGGCTCTTCATATTCCGCTCGTGGACCTCCCGGAGTGGTACCGAGAGTTTCGCCACCCCGAGGGCACCCATAGTCCCCCGGCCTCTCCCCACCCTTCCCCCACCAAACCGGTGCCCAAAAAGGGGAAATACCAAAAGCAAGCTAAAGTAGAAAATTGAGCATTGCATGATCATGGAAATCAAACCCGAATACAAATATATATAGTTCATCAAAAGCCAATACATATAAACAGAGCACATGGTTGACTATGTAAATAAACTCATCTTTCAATATACATGGTAGTATGGTTACATGGAGGAATAAAAAATTGGCATAAAACTGTTGACCAATATCTCTTGACGTCAATGAAACTCATGGAGCTTGTCCACTCATCAGGAGCTGTGTACAAGAGGTGTCTATAAATATAAGTAAAAATATAGATGTGATATAATGGTCGCTGGTTCCCGGATTGGAAGGAAAGAGAAGTTTAGAGGGGACAAGCTATCCCTATACTTACATGGCTCAAAAGGACTCAAACCCAGCGTCAGAGGCAGGGAAAGCAGGGACCCATAGGCATCTGACCCGGGGCTGAGGCAGAAAACACTGCCCCAGTCCCAGAAAATGACCAAAAAGAACCAGCCAGCAATCCCTAGCGGTCCATGGTAACGAGTTGAAAGTGAAGATCAGAATGGATCTAAAAATGAATAAAGTGCATATTTGTATAAGTGACTGGATTGTCATGATAACATCCCACATTATCAGGAACCCATAAGATGGTAATCAGGACTATACACCAGAAGTGATTGGGAGATAAAGAATAAACGTGATGCTGGAATATGGTGCAGATATTGAATGAATCAACCAAGCATAGTGCATTAAAAGGGAGGGTGGTGTATAAATGAAATTTAGTGTATGAGTATATTCAAGATACAACCCTAAAATCTTACATTTTACATCAGGGGTTGTATCTTGAATATGGCTTCTGGTGTATGGTCCTGATTACCCATCTGCTAGGTATTGCTGGCTGGTTCTTTTTGGTCGTTTTCTGGGACTGGGGCAGTGTTTTCTGCCTCAGCCCCGGGTCAGACGCCTATGGGTCCCTGCTTTCCCTGTCTCTGATGCTGGGTTTGAGTCCTTCTGAGCCATGTAAGTATAGGGATAGCTTGTCCCCTCTAAACTTCTCTTTCCTCCCAATCCGGGAACCAGCAACCATTATATCACATCTATGTTTTTACTTATATTCATCCACAGGCATTGGAAGTCGAAGACTACCCCCTCTGTCCCTGAATGGATATGCTCGGTAGAGGACATCTATAACTGGGAGGAGACCGTGGCCATTGCCAGAGACTCAGAGGAAAAATTTAACAAAGCTTGGTCCCCCTGGCTCGTCTTTAACTATTCTGACAAATACCCTCAACTTGACACTGGGTGATCTGACGTGTCATCAGGTTACATTGCTTTCCCCCCCATCTGTCGTTCACTGGGATGACCCCTGACAGAATTTTGGTACTCTAGTGTCGTGTGAACTTCCCTTTCACCCTGACCTGGGTGGCCAACACAATGACCCTCCTGGTATATGTTCCTGCTGCCCCAATATCTCTTTGAATCCTTTTTTCTATCAACACTTTCATCAATTTTTATTTGTTATTTACTTTGTTTATGCTTAAACAAATTTATAAACAGTCATATGAGCTATGATCACACAGACTCACCACCAGCCATATCATATACCACAGAAGTATGCTGTGTACTCATCCGCATGTATTGCGGAGGCTGTTTTCGCTGATTTATACCTCTGTAACTACTTATTAAAAGCTCAATAAAATTTATTGTGAAAAAAAAAAACAGTAAATAAGCAAGCTAAATAGTTCCAATGTAATTTATTCTGTTGGCAGACAGGAATGCCAGACCTGGTCATGGTTTGACTACTTCCTGGCCGTGCTATAGCTGAATGATGGTTACAGTGCGGGCTTACCTTGCCTGGGGGGCCATAATATGATGGCTTCCCGTGCTGCTGCTCTGTGATCGCTGAGTCCTTTGAATTCAGTTGATCACAGATTGGGGTAAAGGGCCAATCACAGTGGCCCTTTACCACATGATCAGCCGTGTCCAATGACAGCTGATCACAGATGTAAACACAAGCGGGCTTTTGGCTTTCCTTTCCTCAGCCTGACAATGTGAGGAGGGGAGAAGAGAGACGATAACCAACTTGTGTTAAAGAGATATCTACAGTATACTGATAATCAAGGGACTGATTATCAGTGTCCTAATTATCAGTGCAGTTCCAACAGTGCCCGCAAGTACTGCCAATCAATGCCCATCAGTGCTACCAACCAGTGCTCATCAGTGCTACCAATCAGTGCCCATCAGTGCTTCCAATCAGTGCCCATCAGTGCCTCCTACCAGTGCCTATCAGCTGCCATCAGTGCCGCCTATCAGTGCTGCCTATAGGTGCCACCCATCAGTGCCTCCTATCAGTGGCCATTAGTGCCACCTACCAGTGCCATCAGTGCCGCCTATCAGCGCTGCCTCATTAGTGCCTCCTTATCAGTGCCCACCAGTGCCACATCCTCAGTGCCCATCAGTGCCACCTATCAGTGCCAATCAGTGCAACCCCATCAGTGCCCATAAGTGCCCAATAGTGCAGCCTATTAGTGCCCATCAGTGCAGCCTCATCAGTGCACATCAATGAAGGAGAAAAATTACATGTTTGCAAAATTTTATAACAAATTATGAAAAATGTTTTGGGTTTTTTTTGGTCTTTTTTTGTTTTTTTTCAAAAAAATTAAAACCCAGTGGTGATTAAACACCACCAAAAGAAAGCTCTATTTGTGTGAAAAAAATGATGATAATAATAATAATAAAAATGTAATTTGGGATCAGTGTTCCATGACCACACAATTTTCGTTCAAAGTGTGACCGCATTGAAAGCTGAAAATTGACCTGGGCAGTAAGGGGGTGAGAGTGCCCAGTAGATAAGTGGTAAAATGGTAAAAAGAGGTACAAACAAATATGGGAAATTAACCAATATAAAGAAAAGTGGTTTTTGCCGGCACCCATGAGACTGATGGATTTAATAAAATTGGCATTTATTAAGTCAATTAAAATACAAAATTGGTACATATAGTATAAAAAACACAGAGAGTCCCCTTCGGGGACCCTTAATGGACTGCAATTAGAACAATTCCACATAAGGCAAAGGAATGATACATGATACCAAAACTTATTAGCACAACAGTGGAATAGTAGGGTCGACGCATTTCACAACAAGTATGCTTCCTCTGGACCTTTCTCTTGCAGACTATAGATAGAAAGTAGATAATATGAATATATATCCCAATATTAGAGATACAAACTTAATCATACAATAATACACTGCCATCTTAGTATATGTAACTTGTGGTTCTATGGGCTCCCAAAAGAAGGCTAGGAAGTCAGAGGGCTGGCACAGGGGATCAAGAATGGCTGGGCGTGTACACTCTCACAGTATATCTAAATATAATACGTATATACAAAATATTAGTTAAAGTAAAGGGCGTTTTTTGGGGTATTCGTGAAATTTAAGCAGAGGGTTGATTAATACCTGTATCAATAAACCAAGTATTGCCACAATGCCCAGTATTTATACACCAGACTGGTGGCTGGACATCAATGAAAGAATATCTCTAAGGAAAAACTGGGAAGTGATAAGAAAGAAATTAGTTATCTAGACCAGTACAACCACCAGAAAGTGTTGCATGCAATATGCTAGAGGACACAAATCTGGTGGGGCCATATCATATCTTATAGGGACATAATGAAAAATACACTGGCTATACCTGAGATGTGACCAGATGGTTAGCCATCCAGAACTCTTTTTTATGTGTCCAGGAGGGGCAAATTATGATCCAAACATTTGGTATAAATATATGGCCTCTCTTCCTGATGGTCCGTTGGAATGGCCCTATGGATAAGGCCTAGGGTATAGGTAACATAGTGTTTCAAAATGCTAATTTCCCAGTCAAGTAAAATGGGCTTCTTTTTACCTTTTACACCTCGCTCACCGGCTTCCCCACGTGGAGCTCCATAATGGCGTCCAGCTTATATATCCCTCATTGCGTTGAGCAATCGCCACCTCACGAAATGGGCGGAGGTAGGCGTCACTAGACCATGACGTCATGCCCAACATGGGGCATGCCATGTGTTAGGAGAGTCGAGCCGAAGGGCGGGGAGGGGGGAGGGAAAAGGCTTCCCACACACCCCCCACAGCTATGCTACTACCAACACACCAACCTGGTGTGTGAAACACATATGCCCGCCCCTCAAGACGCCCCCGGGAGCCAGACCACAAGCAGCGGATACAATTGTGCAATGATCCAAGACCTGCTATATAACATCAGCATATTGTGTCTCATATCACCATGTGTCATCAACAATAGGAATGTAGTTGGATGTAACAGAAAATAAACTTAGACAAGACACATCAAACCCGTTTGGGGGCAAGGCTGTAATGAGACATATGACATGAACAAACTAGTGAGGGATATGCATAGGTTGAGACTATTAAGGTGGTTGTACAATAACCAAATGAGACATAGACCGACAAGGCAGATCAAATAGGATGAAGGGAGGGGGGGGCAGGGGGGGAAAGAGGGCCACGGAAAGTCCAAGGAGTGGGTGTATATTTAGAAAAAAGGTTTATAACTAAGAGCTTCATTTAAGCCAGGTTTGTCAGTGGCTTTTAGAAGATAAATCCAGTGTGTCTCACGCTGTAATATAATTTTATCAAACTCCCCACCCCTTGGATTTTCTAGTACCCGCTCCAAGGCAGCAAGCCGGACCACCTCAGTGCTGTTATTGTGATATAAGCCCAAGTGTCTACCTATGGGTGTAGATAAGATGTTCTTATTACCATAGTAGATGTGGTCATTTATTCTCCGCCAAAACTGGCGTTTGGTCTTACCCACATAGAACGCCCCGCATTCACAGAACATTATGTAGACAATACCTATTGTTTGGCAGTCCACAAAGTGCTGTACACTATGCAGTTGACCATTAGGTAGGTATAAAGTTTGATTCTCATAGATCCAGTGGCAGAAGTCACACCCACCGCATTTCCATGTTCCACTAGGAGGATTTGGGGCACCGTCCTGCAGACTGGAAGTGGCTTTGTGTCACCCGATTCCTAATGGAATATGCACGTTTAAATGTAATCTCGTTTAAATGTAATCTCGGCAAAATCCTTGACGTATTTCCTGAGAATATTCTCATTTGTTAGTAAGTACCAGTGATCAGGAAATACATCAAGGATTTTCCAGAGATTACATTTAAACGTGCATATTCCATTAGGAATCAGGTGACACTTGTATTTTGTATATACGTATTATGTTTAGATATACTGTGAGAGTGCACAAGCCCCCCTGACTTCCTAGCCTCCTTTTGGGAGCCCGTAGAACCACAAGTAAGCATATATTTGTCTACACATGTTTACATATACTAAGATGGCAGTGTATTATTGTATGATTAAGCTTGTATCTTTAATATTGGGATATATATTCATATTATGTATTTTCTATCTATAGTCTGCAAGAGAAAGATCGACCCTACTATTCCACTGTTGTGCTAATACGTTTTGGTATCATGTATCATTCCTTTGCCTTATGTGGAATTGTTCTACTTGCAGTCCATTAAGGGTCCCCGAAGGGGACTCTCTGTGTTTTTTATACTATATGTACCAATTTTGTATTTTAATTGACTTAATAAATGCCAATTTTATTAAATCCATCAGTCTCATGTGTGCCGGCAAAATCCACTTTTCTTTATATGGTTTCATTTCCCATATTTGTTTGTGCCTCACTCTACATTAGGATGGTGGCACAACTTGGAATGCAATATTCTTTCTTATGGTAAAAAGCAAATAAACCTTGTGCTCGAAACTGAAATATGTGATTAAATATGTTATTAAATAATAAAGTGAATATTCATATGTGTGTGTCAGACTGGACTGTCAGAATAAAGACAGAAAGGAATAATATAGAAAAACAAGACTGTGCTGTCCACTGACAATTCAAACTTGAAACTTAAACAATTGACACTTTCCCAACTTATAATAAAATAGAGTGGTGAAAAAATAATCAAAAAATCAGTGTTACAATGTAGATATAAATCATTGCATGTATGATCATAATATCATGTAAATGGCATTAATAACCAAAAATCCATAAAATGTCCGTCAAACTCTTCTCAAATTGGTGAATAAACACACATCACAATTATGGCAGTGATACTCAAATCCTCAAATTGTAAAAATTGGCCTCTTACCGGAAATCCATGATCTCTAATTTATAAGGCCCCTTTCACATTGGGGCATTTTTCAGGTGCTTTTGCGCTAAACATAGCCGCCCTTATAGCTCCTGAAAAACACCCCCCATCCACCCCAGTGTGAAAGCCCGAGTGCTGCCCACTGCTTTGGAAGCGCCGCTGAAACTACTGGTGCTTTACCGCTACCCCCCCCCACTCCATTGTGAATGTACCCTTGGAGATCATATACAGTGTGGAATGAACCAGCCTTGCTTCAGAACAGGTGTGCTGGATCAGTTAAACCATCTCCATAGATGTTACAATGTACTGTTTGAATTGGCTGTTTAAACTCACTCAAGAAAAATATTCAAACAAGCTGTAAGGCACAAAAGTTCTATCATGAACTCGGCCAGACAACGTAGTGACATCTTAGCTAGCTTGGGTAACACAGGAGCTAAGATGTCACTACGTTGCCTGGCCGAGTTCATGATAGAACGGTTTAACTGATCCAGCACACCTGTTCTGAAGCAAGGCTGCTTTTGTGATCTGATCCGTCTACTGTGAGGAGTCTCTGGCTCATTCCATGCTCTATATGATCTCTTATAACTTAGAGATCATGGATTTCTGGTAAGAGGTCAATTTTTACACTTTGAGGATTTGCGTATCACTGCCATTACTGTGAGGTGTGTTTATTCACCAATTTGAGAAGTGATAAAATGGCCTTGAAAAAATAAGGATGGTTGTTTTTGACTTAAAATGTTGAATTTTAAAAGGAAATTAAGGTGTTAGCTTTGGATAAATTTGATAAAAACAATGAATAAACTGTCTGAGAAAAGTATTAACATATTAGTGCAACAAGGAAAATGCATAAAAAGGAATTGTATCGGAGTGCGCATGCGCGGGAGCTCCGTGATGGACACCTAATCCGGAGCTCCGCTTCTTCGCCCGCCCGGCAAGCTTACCGCACGGCCCGCGAGTCTCCTAGGTGCTCCCAACTCGGTGGATCAGGCACCCGAGCACCTCCAGAAGCCGAGGGACTCGCCGGCTGAAGTTGAATCCGCGTTGTAGGAGCGGCACACCCGAAGTATACAGGCGGAGAGGTGTCTAAAGATGGCGGCGGCCGCGGCCTACAGAGAGGGTTGATCCCCCGTTGATATTGGGGACTCCCTGAACGGGACAAGACCATCCGGACTGACTCTCCCTCCCAGCCTGGTGACCGGCGTCACAGTAAGTGACACAAATCAGTTCAAAATAGAGTCCTTAAGAGTCTGCAGAAACGGCAGGGTGTACCAAGATGGCCGCCACCCGGGGCTCAGGCCCTCCTAAACGCCAATCTGCTTAGATGTCCTTGGCAAAAGCACAGTTAACCCATCTGGGGCCCTCTCCTCTTAAAAATCTATACTACAGACATTTGGGAAGCCCTGTCAGACCTTTCCCATATATAGCACAGGTCCCAACCTAGCAGCATTTTACACTACGGCAGTCAGCACCATTCCTGATCTACTATAGGCCTCACGGTGCTAAAGGATCTCCTGTCCGCCTGACTAGTAACATAGGTATCCCATGTCGAGCCACACTGCGAAAAAAGACCTAAGCCAACTTTTTGCTGCTTCAACACCCCAAGGGGCCGCGGGAGCAATTAAGACCACAGACATGGCGGGGGTCAATCAAGACCATCACAATAAAGAAAGCCCCTTCTCGGAGACCTCAGGTCCGTCAGGTCGTATGGATATCAGACCAGTCTTATCCCCGGCTCTCCTGAACTTTACTCCAGGACCAAAAGGGGTACCACCTCAACCTCCCATCCTCTCCCCCACATCTACTGAGTCCTTACTGGGTCGGTTCCAGGGTGAACTAGCCTCCCCCCAGTTAGATCCGAACAGTCCAGCCCAAATCTTCCAGAACAACCACAACCATGACCTGTCTATACAAGTTGAAGACCTTTACCACAAGTTTTCAGTACTCCTGGAAAGGGGGCTAGCCAACACAATCTCCACCATTACAGGGGAGATCAAGGCAGACTTTCAAATGTTCGGTAACCGGATGGAAGCCATTGAGAACAAACTTGAAGCCACTGCGGCTACCTCTAACCAGAACTCTGACCTAATATGTTCACTACAGGAGCAACTGGACACGGCATTGTCAAGAATTGACGATCTAGAAAACAGATCCAGGAGATATAACTTTCGAGTCAGGGGCCTGCCAGAGGAGGTGAAAGAGGTCCCCGAAGCCATACAAAACTTAATCTCCAATTTACTTCCGGAAACCCCCAAGCATCGTCTGGAACTAGACAGAGCCCACAGGGCACTGGGTCCTCCACGGAAAGATGGGACTCCGAGAGACATTATTGTTAAGCCCCACTACCAGGGATGGACTGGGACAAAAATTTGGCCCTGGACTTCACCCAGACCAGCCCACTTTAATTTTGCAAGCACAAAAATGGTATATAAACTATACGCAATTGTGCAAATAATCATAAGTAGCATAATATAAGGAGTCCTCACTCGCCTCTTATTATTTCACTTATTCTCCTCCTTCTCACATCCCTGCACCAAGTGGGAGGGCTAACATTATGCAGGCACAATGGTACAGCCTCATTGGCTGGAATTTCAAAAACTGGCATTGCTGCAAGCCATTTGCTGCCTTTCAGCAATGCAGCGGCGCTGAGGCTGAGACGGGTTGCGCACTATGAAGTGAGGCGATGGGCCCCCCCTTACATCAGGGTCCCCAGAGAGCCCCTTTACATCAGGGTCCCCAGAGAGCCCCCTTACATCAGGGTCCCCAGAGAGCCCCTTTACATCAGGGTCCCCAGAGAGCCCCCTTACATCAGGGTCCCCAGAGAGCCCCCTTACATCAGGGTCCCCAGAGAGCCCCTTTACATCAGGGTCCCCAGAGAGCCCCTTTACATTAAGGTCCCCAGAGAGCCCTTTTACATTTGGGTCCCTAGAGAGCCCCCTTCTTACATCAGGTTCCCTAGAGAGCCCCTTTACATTAGGGTCCCTAGAGAGCCCCCTTCTTACATCAGGGTCCCCAGAGAGCCTCCTTAC
>BLSH010135433.1:388646-400015 GCA_018402905.1 Glandirana rugosa
AGGAGGGGGGTTTGCCCGGAGAATCACTCCCGCCAGGAAGACTGGTGACAACACTAACCGGAGTCCGTCCCCCTGGGCCTCCAGTCCGGTGGAGGGGCTGTGGGTGTACCCCTGAGCGACACAGCCTTCTACTTGGGTTGGGGGGCTCGGGAGAGGGCAACCGGTCTGTTTGAGACGGGGTCATCTCTATTTGATCTTTTATTTGGCTTGTTATTTTGCCCTCTGATCTTCAGACGTAGTTGTACCTTTTCTTTTTTGGTTTTCGGAACAGTACGGAAAATAGTAGGATCCCTCCCTCTAACCCTACTCTTGTTGGGTTTTGCCGTTTTATTGTTCGGTTTATTTTCTAGTTTATCTCTACTGGGGCAGAGTTTGTCTGGCCAACGGGAGAGGGCTCGGGGGGTTGGGTTCATCTTCCGACACAGCGAGTCCCCATGTGGGTGTCGGGGAGGTGGCCTGACCTCCGGGTCCCCCTGCCTGAGGCCAATCACAACAGTGGTCAGAAGGACCGCCCTCACTAAGAGGCCCGTTTGGGGGGAGGACTGTGGACAACTAATTTTACATCATTATCTGTCACACACTACTTATAGTTTGGTCCTCTTTGTTTATGTTGAATCTAAATACAGTGTTGAGGACTAGTATCACGGATCCCTTGCATCAGTATCCTCTTTAGGCAGAGGAGTGCTGATCTATTCTTTCTAACATCCTGAGATGTACATTTATAAAACACATCAATCTGCTTGGATCAATCTTTTTTGTTCATCGAATGTTGTGTTGTACATGCTTCTTCTGTGTCAATTGACAATGCAGGCAAAAATATTGGTTTATTATTTTTCCAAATTTAATTTAATACAATATACTGAAAATTAAGTATATTCCCCTCTCCACGCACAGTTTGAGCCCATTATGGGGTGCCTGGAGGGGAGGGGGTCTTCAGCATATCACTTTGGTTCATGAGGCCAGTAGCCGATGAACCTCTCTAGGCCTTAGATCCTTGAGAGTTGTCTGGAAGAAGCGTAGAGTCAGCCAGGAGAGGTAATGAGAACGGAATAACACTTTTTTGTTTGATTGCCTGACATTTATATTGTTGTACTGTAACTTTCTTGTATGGTACTATTTAATAATAAAAATCTTTGAAAGTAAAAAAAAAGGAATTGTATCCCCTAAATCACCAATTCAAAGAAGTTATTTTTCAGACTTTTCCGAGTAAAATAAAAAGGAAGAATATATACCTTAAAAGTTAACAAATGAAATTTTTCATAGTCTATTCCAGCAGAGTTCTCCACGATTATCGTTACTTGAGCCTCATTTAATACAGTCTGTGGCACTACACGGAAAATTCCTCCTGGTCCAACCAAACGCAAGTTGAATTTTGCATTTGCTCCCTGTTAAGGTATTATTATAATTCCATTTAATACATTGTATTGCAGAACATCAGTAATATTTTTAACGGTGTTCATATTTGGTACAGATTACAGAATAAGTTACCAACAGAACAAATGATAATACAGAAAAAGCTACCAACCTGATCTGAATCATTGACAGTGATTTTAAGTCCACGTAGTATCTCTCCCTCTGGAGGATGCTCATACATAGTAAGTTCAAAATGGTTCTGGGGTCCATTTTCCCCATAGAAAGTTGGAGGGTGATTATTTAGATCAACAACTCGGATGGTCACTACTGTAACAGCATGGCCTACCACATCCCCATTTGACGTTAGTTCAGATGCCTGTAAAAGAAAAAATTAAAAATTAAAAAGAATACATCATTTTTAAAGATGCATACCAAGTAGAAATGAGGAAATCAACTTGCAAACCAGGTAAATTTGCCACATGACTACAATGTAAAATTAATTGGGAATTCATAAATGGAATTCCAGACAATAGGCATTTATGAATTCCACTGCAGAAACAACAGCTTTACTAAAATACTTGGCTCTTTACATGTTATCTTCTTTTACAAACACAGCATGGAGCAAGTAGCATGGTCGAGTACTGGCCACACTAGGCTATTTGCCTCTAAACAATGTTACATCACGTGCAAAGAATTCCAAAGTGTAATGTCCATGCTGCTCAATGCTAGACCAAAGTTTATTAGTACAAGTAGATCAATGATGTAGACAGGTATTAAGATAAGGAGCCTGTACATTTCACAGCTTAGTTGTAAAGGTCTCAGAGCCCCCAAAAACACAGTCATAATGTCTGGGGACTGTGGAGGCTAATGGTTGTGGAACCTGCTCCTGTGAGGGAGCATTAATATAAATTCTATTCTGTCCTAAGAGTTTAACAACACAAACAAGATGGAATGCAGTTTTAGTTGGGACTTTAGTTAACTTCTTGAATAGTAGGTCTGAAGGGTCCACCACCACCTGGAGCACCACTGGCATCTGGGAAGCCCCCAGGCATTCCTCCTTGCATGCCATCTGCACTCTGGTACAGCTTGGTAATCATGGGGTTGCATACTTTCTTTCTCAGCAGTTTGGCTTTTGTCCAGCCAAGAGAAGACTTAATTGCACTTGTCCAAGATCTTCTTTTTGCCTTCATCACTGATTTGCCCTGAAGCTTCTCATCCTCCACAGTTGCCCTCATGTTGAAAGCATAGGACTCCAGTGAGTTTTTGCAGTAGATCTTGTCTTTCTTCTGCTTATCTTCACCATTGTACTTCTTGGCTTCCTTCATTTTTTCCTTGTCCTTGCTCTTGTTCACTACAGACACATTCAAGATACTGTTGGCATCAATGTCAAATGTCATGAGGGGGCGTGGCCTTTATCCAATCCATGCTTCGCTCTATCCTCCCTAACGCATCTCCGATGGAACTAGTTGTGGATAGAGTACACTGCCTTCCTAAGCCATCTCACCTTCCTGACAACAATCCGAGAGATGTGATTTTGCACTTCTTCCACATAAAAGAGCAGATTCTTGCAATCTCCAGAACCTTCACCATGTTCTAATTGTCCTCTTTGCTCAGATGACCTTTGCCATTGGTAATGGTGATCATTTTTTCCTTGTCCTTGTTCTTGTTCACTGCAGACACATTCAAGATACTGTTGGCATCAATGTCAAATGTCATGAGGGGGCGTGGCCACCATGACCCAAGATGGCTGCTCAGTAACAGAGCTCCGCCACACCGCTGGGGATTCCCGCCTGTATTGGCCGTCCTAACACCACTGCTATTCCGCCTACATGGTTTTTCCACAGCCTCCCCATCCAGACACCATCCAGCGCAGATGTCCCAAAAGAACCGTGCCCAGCCACAAACATTGTCAACGTTCTTCAAGCCAACTGGCTGTGGACAATGCCAAAATGGCAAATGGCGCGACGGCAGAAACTGCAGGCCAAAACAATACCCAGCCTAGGCATTTGGGTGGCCAGGACTGTGTCACAACAGGGCCATGGGGATATAAGGACCCCCTCTTCTACCAGCTCTGCCTTCTCTATCCCTTCTACCAGGAGCTCAGCTAAATCTAGGCTGAGGATGTTGACACAGAACCTGGCCATGCAGAAAGCATACCAGGACACAGTGAGTAAGGCACCTGAGCACATGGAAGAATCAAGTCCACAGGCAGATACCATGGCCAACTTTCCTACAATCAATACACCTATTCTCAATTCTACAATGAAGGAAATACTGGTGTCCCTCCTTGCTGACATTACTACTTCTCTGAGACAAGCTAGAGATGACGTTGATGACCTGGGGGATGGACTCTCAATCTGACAAGGGTGATGACATTGTTTGGATGAAGGCCAAACTTGTGGATTTGAAAGACAGATCAGACAGAAGAAACAACCTAAAAATTAGAAGCATTTCTGAATTGGTTCCGCCAGATCAACTGCCCGCCTTCATCCAATCCATGCTCCGCTCTATCCTCCCTAAAGCATCTCCAATGGAACTAGTTGTGGATAGAGTGCACTGCCTTCCTAAGCCATCTCACCTTCCTGACAACAATCCGAGAGATGTGATTTTGCACTTCTTCCACATAAAAGAGCAGGTTCTTGCAATCTCCAGAAGCGTTGAGTCCATCCCTCCTACCTATGCAGGTTTGAAAATCTTTCCTGACCTTTCTTGCAATACTATGCAATTGAGGAAAAACAAGCTTATGGTAATTAAAGCACTCCCCAACCACAACATCCCTTTTAAATAGCGATACCTGAACCATCTGTTGGTCACCCTCAATGGAAACACAATCAGGATCTCCACTCTGGGTGAAGGTCTACAATTACTCAGAGGACTGAACATCCTCTGGATGATCTCCATCTTCTGGCTCTGCAAGTATTCCCTCTACTCACATGCAGGCAGATTGGCAAATAGTGTCTTACAAAAAGAAGCACAAGAAATAATCTACAGTCAGGTCCATAAATATTGGGACATCTACACAATTCTAATCTTTTTGGCTCTATACACCACCACAATGGATTTGAAATGAAACAAACAAGATCTGCTTTAACTGTAGACTTCCAGCTTTAATTTGAGGGTATTTACATCCAAATCAGGTGAACGGTGTAGGAATTACAACAGTTTGTATATGTGCCTCCCACTTTTTAGGGGACCAAAAGTAATAGGACAGATTAACAATCATAAATCAAACTTTCACTTTTTAATACTTGGTTGCAAATCCTTTGCAGTCAATTACAGCCTGAAGTCTGGAATGCATAGACATCACCAGACGCTGCGTTTCATCCCTGGTGATGCTCTGCCAGGCCTCTATTGCAACTGTCTTCAGTTCCTGCTTGTTCTTGGGGCATTTTCCCTTCAGTTTTGTCTTCAGCAAGTGAAATGCATGCTCAATCGGATTCAGGTCAGGTGATTGACTTGGCCATTGCATAACATTCCACTTCTTTCCCTTAAAAAACTCTTTGGTTGCTTTCGCAGTATGTCATTGTTCATCTGCACTGTGAAGCGCCGTCCAATGAGTTCTGAAGCATTTGGCTGAATATGAGCAGATAATATTGCCCGAAACACTTCAGAATTCATCCTGCTGCTTTTGTCAGCAGTCACATCATCAATAAACACAAGAGAACCAGTTCCATTGGCAGCCATACATGCCCACGCCATGACACTACCACCACCATGCTTCACTAATGAGGTGGTATGCTTTGGATCATGAGCAGTTCCTTTCCTTGCTTCACTGATAGCGATGGCTCTTTGGATCTCATATTGAGAGTTGACAGCAACAGATTCCAAATGCAAATAGCACACTTGAAATTAACTCTGGACCTTTTATCTGCTCATTGTAAATGGGATAATGAGAGAATAACACACATATGGCCATGGAACAGCTCAGCAGCCAATTGTCCCATTACTTTTGGTCCCTTAAAAAATGGGATGCACATATACAAACTGTTGTAATTCCTACACTGTTAACCTGATTTGGATGTAAATACCCTCAAATTAAAGCTGAAAGTCTGCAGTTAAAGCACATCTTATTTGTTTCATTTCAAATCCATTGCGGTGGTGCAAAGAGCCAAAAAGACTAGAATTGTGTCGATGTCCCAATATTTATGGACCTGACTGTACTTCAGCTCCTACGTGATCCCCAAGAGGTGGTGGGAGTATGGTTCTTTAGCTCTAAACCCCTCAATACACAATGTGCAACACCCTTTGCACCTGGATCAAAGTTGGATCTTTGTTTTTTGGATTACCCTTTTTGCTTGAATTACTTTTTTTACAGCTGTTCTTCTAGTTCTTGGTCCTGTAGGAAATTGTATAACCTAAGTGTCTCCATTTTGTATAATTATGTATGCTTTCTATTATACATATATGTATGCTACGACCCCTTCAAGATGCATGAAGCTAGTTTCGTTTATACTGTAGAGTTTCTTTTCCCTGATATTACGTGTGGAAAGTGAAACCATTGTAAGAGACCACCTTTCCAATGTTTGTAACTCCCACTTTTTCTTCTGTATGAAAGAGAAACCCAGGAAATGACGAATAGCTTTTCCCTGAGAGATAACTGTGTGTGTGTACTTTCTTATATCTCGCGGGGGGGGGCTCTGGGGTCCCACGGGATTTAACTGCTCCACCGCGGATTGACGGGGGTTCGAGAGGAGTTCAAAATGCTTTCAACTCCTAAATGTATCTTGCTCAGCACAGTGATAGGAGAGACATTATTCCATATGAAGATCCTATTAGTACCTGCTGCCACTTCGAAGTCCAGGTATGAGCTACCCATAGGGAACTCCACACACACCCATTTCTTTTCTAAGCCCGCACAATGGGATTCAAAAATGCTTTGTTAAATGCACACGGCTTAAATCACCCCTTAAATCAACCCGCTAAGCAGGCTTCCTTGTGGAAAGAGGTTCGTTCATTGCAATATGATGTGCAATATGGTGTGCTATGTGTACAAGAGACTATTTTTCCCCTCCCAAATGTTCTCTACTTGGCTAACGCACCAGCTAAGAGAGAAGCTCCTACATTGACAACGATGGCAGATTCATAATTTTGGTTTGTTCTATTAATTTACAACCATTTACCCAATTAAACATATATGCTCCCAATAACCAACAGTCAGATTTATTAAACATATTTACAAGAAGATTTCAGCTGTCAAAGAAGGCTCCCTAATCATCTGTGGGGGCTTCAAATATGTTCTAGACTCACAGATGGACTCCACCGCCCGCACATTCCCTCAACCAAACTTTTTGAAACAATTTCTGCATGTTACTGAACTTTTTGATGCCTGGTGTTGCCAACATGCCAGTGAGAAAGATTTTACTTTCTTCTCTGCATGCCATGCCACATACTCATTGACATGTTCTTTGTTGATAAGCATTTACTACAGAAGGTCTCCTCCTCCTCGATACACGACATGCAGTGGGGAAAATAATTATTTAATCCCCTATAGATTTTACAAGTTTGTCCACTTACAAAGAAATGAAGGGTCTATAATTTTTATCATAGGTGTATTTTAAATAATAGACAGAATATCAACCAAAAATCCAGAAAAAAACACATAATACAAATGTTATAAATTGAGTTACAGTTCAGTGAGCAAAATAAATAACATGGGGCTTACAAAAAACCGAAGGACATGCTTACTGATCCACCCACCCCATCCATCACACGCCCATTTATCCTGCTGTAATGCCCAGGTCAGACTATGAAATGATCATCTGCTTGCTTCTATTCAGTGACAATACCCAGTGCTCTCCCAGAGATCATCCTGAGATCACCATCCACAATGACAGGGGTCCCTTTAGTCTGCCTGTAAAGTGGCGCATCTGTGTGATGTTTAGAACAGTGCCGCACCAAAATGACATTTTTAAAGAAAAAAAGTCATTCAAACTTCGTCACGGCTGTAAATAACTGAAAAACTTTGTGTAGGGGTCACCCCAAAATCCAAACCAGGCCCTTTTTTTTTACATTTTGGCGCAGGGTTACCCTTAACCACTTCAATACACTGTGTTATATATACTACACTGATTGCACCATATAGTCTGAACTGTATTATATATACTATGGGGACTGCACTCTATAAAATTGTAATTACGTGCCCCAGTCAAACAGGTGCAGAAAAAACGGGCTTTAGGTGTTAGTGGTGACAGAACACTGTAAAACCTCACAGTTACTCTTGTTAGGTGCAGGAACGGGCCCTGTTGTTGTAATTTATTTTAAATATTGTAATGACATGCCCCAGTCAAACAGGTGCAGAAAAATAGGGCCTTGGGTGTTGGTGGTGGCAGAACAATGTAACACCTCGCAGTTACTCTTGTTGGAAGCAGGAATGGATCGGCCCTGCAGTTGTAAATTATTTTAAAAATTGTAATGACATGCCTCAGGCAAACAGGTGCAGAAAATTTAGGCCTTGGGTGTTGGTGGTGGCAGAACACTGTAAACCCCCCGCAGTTACTCTTCTTGGAAGCAGGAACAGGCCCTGCAGTTGTAATTTATTTTAAAAATTGTAATAACATGCCCCTGTAAAACAGGTGCAGAAAAATTTGGCCTTGGGTGTTGGTGGCACCCAAAAACCAAAAATATTGTTGGAAGCTAGCATCATCAGGATTCAGGAGGAATAGGATAGACAGCATAGGCATGCTTCATTGGATCCCAGATCGCTAGCAAATTCAATCAGTTGCATCGGTATCAGGGTCTTGATAGCTGCTGATCCAGGATTGATTCCTTAGGAACCCTCCAGCAACACTGAATGTCAGTTCAGAAAGCATGCTGGATGCAGGACAGACGAGTAGCTCAGTTGCATACTGAGCAAGTTCCGTCCAGTGGTCCATCCTCAAGACCTGGTAACTCAGTGGATGCTCAGTTGGAAAGGTCTCAAAGTCTGCTCTTGCCCCTAGATATTCCTGCACCACATAATGCAGACGCTGACGATGGTTGCTTGAACCTATCAGCCCTGGGTGCTGAGGACTGAAAAATTGTTTAAAGGCATCGGTCAGCCGGCCACCTTCTCCACCACTCTTTGTCTGACTGAAGGAAGCCTCAGAAACACTATGTGCAGCAGGAAATGGTAACCTCCCAGGGTCTGGAAAGGCGTTGCACAAACTTTTCTTCAAGCTATCCTGAAGATGTTTCATCCTCCGCTCCCTCTGCAAAGGCAGGATGAGCTCCGCAACTTTACCCTTGTAACGTGCATCAAGAAGGGCTGCCAGCCAGTAATGATTTCTCTCCTTGATACCACGAACCCTGGGATCTTTTTGCAGGCTTTGCAGAATGAGGGAGGCCACGCAGCATAAGTTTGAGCAGACATTAAAGTCCTCTGGGTCACTGAGGATGACATTGTTCTCCCAACCACGTACAACTCCTTGGGTTTCTGGGGACTGAAAACCATCCCTTGAAGACTGCTGTGTGTTATCCTCTACATCCATGCTGACACAATCCTCCTCCTCCTCTTCTTCCTGTGTGTTTGGTGGTCCTGCAGGAATGCTATCTGCATGAAGGGGGCCTTGAGAGGAAAGGAAGTCTTTCTCTTCCTCCCTCTGTTCTGCCTCAAGTGCCCTGTCCATAATTCCACAAAGCATGTGCTCCAGGAAGACTAGAGGGACAGTGTCACTGATGCATGCATTGTCGCTGCTCACCATCCTTTTGGCCTCCTCAAATGGTGACAGGACAGTGCATGCATCCTGGATTAGTAGCCACTGGCATGGCAAAAAAAAATAAGCTCCCCTGGGCCTGTCCTGGTGCCATACTCACAGAGGTACTCATTGATGGCCCTCTGCTATGCATGCACCCGCTGCGGCATTGCCAATGTTGATGAGTTCCACCTGGTGGGCATGTCACAAATGAGACGGTTGGTGGGCAGATTCAATTCCCACTGAATGTCAGTCAGCTGAGCACTGGCATTGTATGACTGGTGGAAATGACCACAGACTTTTCTGGCCTGCCTCAGAATATCTGGTAAGCCTGGGCACCTGGTCAAGAAACGCTGCACCACCAAAGTTAGGACGTGTGCCACGTATGAAATGTGTGAAGTGTCACTGTCGGAGGGCAGAGAGAAGGTTGGTGCTCAAGGTGCCATGGCATCAACCACCTCTGAGCCTGCCCCTGCAGAGCTGACAGAATCTCTGCCCCTGTGTGGCTCCTGTCCCCTAGACAGACCAACTCATGCACCGCATGGCATATTTTAGCCTGACTGCTTGCGTAGCCCCTAAAACACTTTGCGAGCACTGCTGGTTCAGAGGACACTGCTGCAGAAGATGCCACAGAGGAAGAAGAAGAGGAGGGGGTGGAGGAAGCAGATGTGGCAGGAATAGAACCATTTTTTTGGAGTCATGGTGGCGGAACTAGCTTCAACAATGAACCATGTCCTTCCCAGCTGCCAGCAGAGTTACCCAGTGCGCCGTCAAGGAAAGGTAACATCCCTGACCATGTCTGCTGGACCATGAGTCAGCGGTAATATGAACTTTGTTGCTGACTGCCCTGTCTAAGGAGGCAAAAACAGTGCCTTCCACATGACAGTAGAGGCTGGAATGGTCTTACATGAAAAGAAATGTCGTTTCAGAACCTGCCACTGTGGTACAGCACATTCCACAAATTCAGAGGCAGAGTCTACCAGCTGAAAAGGCAGTAGTGGAGTGCTAGCAATTTGGCCAAGCTAGCATTTAAATGCTGAGCATGTGGATGGCTGGGACAGTATTTTTTTTTTTATGGTTCAGCAACTGGGGTAGGGAAATTTGCCTGCTGACATCAACTGGTGGTGTACTGCTAGCAGATTGGCTGCAAGTACTTGTGGCACCAATTGCTAGACCGTCATTCCTCTCAGTGCAGGATTTTGAGAGGACTGGAGGTATAGTAGGGGTTGAGGTCACAGATGAGGAGCAAGGAGAAGTCCGCCTTGTTTTATGATGTGGGTCTTTTAGGTGCTGTTGCCAATGGACTGCATGGCAGGTTGTCATATGTCTTGTCAAGCCTGTAGTGCCCAAGTGGCTGCTCTTCTGGCCATGCTTGATCAACTTCACACATAGCTTGCATACAGCAACGGTGCGATCTACTACACAAGTGTTGAGAAAAGCCCACACCATTGAAGTTTTGGAAGTCAGCCGGGAGTCAGCAGCGCCCTGCACCTGTGGAGCTCTGTGGTGTGATGCAATAGGGTGGCTGCCCTTAAGCTGGTCCCTCTGGAGGACATCCTGCCTTGTTGGAGTTGTGCCTCCTCCTCACTTTCCTCCTCTCTTCTCTTCTCTCAGCCACCCATGTACAGTCAGTGTCCTCATCATCATCGCCTCCCTCCTCGTCACTGGAGCAAACTTGGCAGTATGCTGCAGCTGGGGGAATATGGCTGCTAATTTCTTGTCCTTCTGTGGCACCCCCTCTCTCTAGGCTCACGTTAGTCCCTTCCTCAACCTGGGAAACAACATCGGAGCCTTAAAATTGCTGTGCATCCTCCATCAGCATGTAACTGATGGTGGGGCTATGGAAGGGGTAACTGTGTGTGGACAAGGAACGGGTGGAATAGGCTGCTTTGGCAACTGCGTTGGAAGACAAACTAGTATGAGCCTGGGTGACAGAGGATGAGGAGGATGAGGACGGCTTAGTTATCCACTCCACCAATTCTTCTGCATGTTGTGGCTCAATAACATGGCCAACAGCAGAAAAAAAGGACAAGCGTGACCCGCCTGCATATGATGCACCATGTCCACCACCACCACCACTTTTCACTGTAGACACAGAGGCTACTTGCCCTCTTTTAGTGGCCTGGGAGCATCTGACTCTCCCTGGTAGCCTTACGGACACGATGGGGATTTTTTTCAACAATGCACTGAACTGTATTATATACTGTACACCGCCGAATGCACTGTGTATATATAGTCTACACTGAATGCAGCGTATATATATATATATATATATATATATATATATATATATATATATATATATACAGTATCTCTCAAAAGTGAATACACCCCTCACATTTTTGT
>BLSH010135433.1:430993-448172 GCA_018402905.1 Glandirana rugosa
TGTCTCCTGAAAGACAGTAAGTAGCACCGGGTCACGTTGGAAATACGGGTCGTCAAGTAGCGTTTGTTGAGACCAAGATCAATACGGGCTGGGGAACTTACCTCTCTTGAAAGATCAAGTTCTCTCCATTCAAGGGGTCGGGCATAACTAGAACCAGAGTTGTTTGCGATGAACTGCTGGGCATAAAGGTTGCACTGGGCCACGATGAATGACAGAAAGTCCTCTGTAAAAATTAAATTAAAAAAGTTAATTAGGGCACTTATTAATTAGGGCACCTTCTGTGTTCACCTGCACACCTGGCTGGGCGGTGAAAGGGGGGGGGTTTGCTGCTCTGAAATTAGATGGAAGCCACAGGGGGTTCTGAAGGGCATAGGGAAGGCTGGCATAGGTCCTCAACCTTTGGGGCTGAGATAACACCCCACTAGTGCTTGGCCTTTGTTGCAGTGGCACTGCACTAGAGGTGGATGGCACTGCACTAGATGGGGATGGCAGTGCGTTAGATGTGGAGGGCACTGCATCAGAGGTGGATGACACTGCACTACTTGTAGTAGCCTGCTGCTCCTTGCCAGAACACCTTCGTTTCATGGGCACCAGTTCTTCTTCCTCCGATTCTGAATCAGACCCACTGCTTACAAAGGGCTCATAATCTGAATCAGAATTGGATGCAGACTCAGAGAGATCCCCGCTGATTTCTTTGCTCAGGCTCAGGCTCAGAATCTGGTATGCCTCCTCAGCAGAATTTTTTTTGACAAATTGGTGACTGGTGCGATGTGGATACACTGATGGGCACTGATGAGGTTGCACTGATGTGCACGAATGCACTGCGGCTGCGCTGATTAGCTGGCACTGCTGAGGTGGCACTGACAGGTGCTGATGAGGATCCAATAATAGGGTGGCACTGATGAGCGCTCACTTATGGGCACTGATGTGCGCTATTGGGCACTGTAGTGGCGCTGATGGGCACTTTAGTGGCAATGAAGGCACAGATGAGCACTGTAGTGGCACTGATGAGCACTTTAGTGGCAATAAAGGCACAGGTGGCACTGGTGTGGCACTGGTGTAGCACTGTAGTGACACTGATAACACAGAAGTACTGTAGTGGTACTGATGAGCACAGGTGGCACTGATGAGCACAGGTGCCACTGGTGGCACTGAATTGATACTGATGGCAAAGATGATTACTGTAGTTGCACTAATGTAGCACTGATGAGTACTGCAGTAGCACTGATGAGCACGTTAGTGGCAATGAAGGCACAGGTGGCACTGGTGTGGCACTGATGTGGCACTGATGGGCACATGTGGCACTGCAGTGACACTGATGGCACAGATAAGCACTGTAGTGGCACTGATTAGCACAGGTAGCACTGATGGCACAGCTAAGCACTGTAATGGCACTGATTAGCACAGGTAGCACTGATGGGCAACGGGGGCACTGATGGGCACAGGTGGCACTGGTGGGCACTGGTGGGCGCAGGTGGCACTGCAGTGGCACTGATGGGTGCTCTGATGACACTGATGGCACAGATGAGTACTGTAGTTTGACTGATGAGCACTGTAGTGGCACAGGTGGCACAGATGATCACTGGTGTGTGGCACTGATGTGGCACTGATGTGGCACTGATATGGCACTGGTGTGGCACTGGTGTGGCACTGATTGCACAGGTTAGCGCTGTAGTGCCACTGATGGGCACAGGTGGCACTCTGGTGGCACTGATGGGCACTCTGGTGGCACAGATGGGCACTCTGGTGGCATTGATGGGCACTCTGGTGGCACTGACAAGCACTGTAGTGGCACTGATGGCACTGTAGAGCACTTTAGTGGCACTTTATTGGCTCTGATGGCACTGTAGGGCACCGATGTGGCACTGTGGTGGCACTGTGGTGGTACAGGTGTGGCAGTGGTGGCACAGATGTGGCACTTGCAGCAGAACTTGAACTCTGCTGGTCACTGCTGGGCACGGCTGGGCACTGCTGGGCACAGTATATTTCAAAATAAACTTACAGTCTTGCACTGCAGGGCATCCATCTCTCTCCTCTCCTCGCAAACTGGATTGGTGCGAGGAGATGAGAGAGCTAACACTCTCGATGACCCTGCAGTGTTTACATTGCGATCACGCCATCATTGGAGGGCGTGATCACGTGGCCCTTTACCACGATCCATGACCTGCTAGGTCCCGTGAACCCGGCAAGCACGGAGACTTCCGTGTGCGCGCCCCATGGGGCGTGCGGGAGCACGATTCTGCTATAGTACGCCCTCCCAGAACAATGGCTCCCACTTGCGGCCGTGTAATTACAATACAGGGTCGGTAAGTGGTTAATAAGGGGGCCCCCAGATCCTGACCCCCCCTATGTGAATAGGTATGGGGTACATTGTACCCCTACCCATTCATCAAAAAAGGAGTGTAGTGTTAAAAAAAAGAGGCAGTTTTTGACAAGTACTTTATTGTGTAAAATAGCTCTTTTCTTCTTTCTTCTTTCTTTCTCCATCTTCTCCTGGCCCGGTTCTTCTTCCGGTCTTCTGGTTCTTCTTTTAGTCTCCTTGCTTCCTCTCTTCATCTTCAATCTTCATCTTCTTCTTCTTCCTTCTTCTCTCACTGCCGCTACTCTCCCCGCTGCTGCAGTCCGGCCCCACTGCGCATCTCCCAGAATGGGCAGTCTTCACAATGACAGTTCTTTTATAAGAAGGGGCAGGGCCACCCAGTGACGTAACCGAGTGAACCTGCCCCTTCTGATGTCATGCGATGTCAGAGGGGGTGGGCCACCCATTTACGTCACCAGGTGGCCCCACCCCTTCTTATGAAAGAACTGTCATTGTGAAAACCGCCCATTCTGGGAGACGCACAAGGGCAGGGCTGCAGCAGCGGGGAGAGTGGCGGAGGTGAAAGAAGAAGAAGATGAAGAGGAAGATTGAAGATGAAGAGAGGAAGCAAGAAGACTGAAAGAAGAAGCAGAAGACCAGAAGAAGGACCGGGACAGGAGAAGATGGAGGAAGAAAGAAGAGCTATTTTACACAATAAATGACTTGTCAAAAACTGCCTCTTTTGTTTTTTGTAACACTACACTCCTTTTTTGGTGAATGGGTAGGGGTACAATGTACCCCATACCTATTCACATAGGGGGGCTGGAATCTGGGGGCCCCCTTATTAAAGCCCCCCCACCTGCAGTCCCCCCACAAGCACAGCAGGCTTATGGGGAAGAGGATCTTGTCCCCATCAACATGGGGACAAGGTGCTTTCAGGTGGGGGGGCAGAGCCCCCCATTCCCCAAAGCACCCATACTCCCCATGTTGAGGGCATGTAGCCTGGTATGGTTCAGGAGGGGGGTGCTCGCCCTCCCCATCCTAACCGGCCAGGGCTGCGTGCTCGGATAAGAGTCTGGTTTGGATATTAGGGGGAACCCCACGTCAATTTTTTTTTAAAAAAATTTCAGCATTTTTTTTGTATATTGCCGGGAATCGGCAATACATTACAGCCGCGATTTTAAATGACAATTTTTCCTATGGAAATGTCATTTTGCTCTGGCTATGTTCTATACCTCACAGAGATGCGCCCTTTTACACACAGACTAAGGACACCCCCCAGGCACAATATTTAAAGGAATTTTTATTTTTTTAATCACTTTAAGCATTATTAAAATCACTACTCCTGAAAAAACAATTGATGTAATAACTTTTTTTTCATTGAAACATGTCCCCTAGGGCAGGACCCGGGTCCCCATTCACTTTTTAGGGCAATAACATTGCATATAAGCCTTTAAAATGAGCACTATTGATTTTTCATGTTCAGGTCCCATAGACTTTAATGATGTTCAAATGTTCGCCCAAACGTTTTGTCTGTTCGCATGTTCTGGTGAAAACTGAACCAGAGGGTGTTCGGTTCATCCCTACTGGTGACAGGTACTCAAGGTACTCTGATGGGCTGGTGATAGGTACTCGGGTACTTTGATGGGCTGGTAACAGGTACTTGGGTACTCTAAAGGGCTAGTGACAGGTACTCAGATGGGCTGGTGACAGGTACTCTGATGGGCTGATGACAAGTACTTTGATGGGCTGGTGACAGGTACTCTCTATTACTAGGGGGCAATCAGTGTCATTGGTGTGCACTGTAAGTGATAACGAGCTGTTACCGCAATCTCCTCCTCACACACTTTCGGGCTGGTGACAGGTACTCAGGTACTCCGATGGGCTGGTGACAGGTACTCAGATGGACTGGTGACAGGTACTCCGACGGACTGGTGACAGGTACTTTGATGGGCTGGTGACAGGTACTCTTTATTGCTGGGGGGGCAATCAGTGTGATTGGTGTGCACTGTAAGTGGTAACGAGCTGTTACCGGAATCTCCTCCTCACACACCGATCGTGTGGAATTAGAACCCAGTAACAGCTTGTTACCGCAGTTTTTTAAATTCTGTGACCGGCTGTGGTAGGACACAGCTGGTCACATGGTAAAGAGCCAATTTCATTGGCTCATTACCACAACTGGAGATGGGCTGTGTCAGGGTGACAAGCCTCCTCCCCGATCGCCGCTAGGGGCGCGCATGGGCAGCGTGCATGAGGACAGTACATGTGACTGCCTGTGATTGGACACAGCCGGTCACGTGATAAAGAGACATTTTTTATTGGCTCTTTACACTGATTGGGAATGAGCTGTCACCCAAGGGACACTCCTCATTGCCGATCGCTGCACTGTGTTCTATGACAGCCACCCAAGATGGGAGAGTGTTCCTGCCGGGGTCATTTTACTATGGCCTGGTATGGAAGTGGTTAAGATATCTTCATGGTAATTCCAGCATTGGGAAGAAAATATTCAGTCCCAGGTCAGTCATGAAGACACATGGTCACTCAATGAAGTTGGACAAGAAAAGATTCAACCTGTTAGAGTGGCAAGGATGCGGAACTCTCTTCCACAATCAGTGGTTCCAGTGGGTAATGTTGCTAAATTAAAAAAAAATCTAGATGAACATCTAATTATACACAATATTCAAGGATATGGGAAATAGTAGGGACATAATACACATCCACACAGGTTGAACTGGATAGACTGATGTCTTTATTCAACTTTAACAACTATGTAACTATACTGTATGTAACTGACCTGATTTATCTGTTCCTTTATGGAAGGAAGATGTATGGAAGGAAGATGTATAGAGTGTCAATGTCTGGAAAGCACAGCTCTAGCTCAGTTGAAATGTTTGCAATGATTTTTGAGAGGAGGGTGAGGCAATAAGTGAACATGGAGGGGATATAACTCCAGTAAATGTGTAAAGTAACCCCACATTATTTGGCACTATTTTATGGATATCTTTCCAGAATGGCCAGGCAAGACCAGAAGATATAGCAAGTGTATCTTTTTTATGACAGCACCAGCACATATAGGGTATCTGTCTGTTTGTTCTGTTTAGAATGACTGGTGCCGCTATGCTAAAAACTTCTCTTAGCAGATTATTGCAAAAGTGTTGTGTTTCGATAGAAGCTTACTCAGTGCCAATTAAGTTATTATAAGATATCAAGATAGCAAACATTTGATAAAAACATGCTCCATTTTATACATACATGTGTGTACTATTGTGCTAAATCATTATTTGTGATTAGTAGACATCCATGATCTTCGCGAAAGTTTTATAACTCGTATGTCCTTCATGCTGCCAAGCACATAATACACGTGCTGTAACCAATCTACCATATTTAACCAGTCCCCTGCCTGCAGATATTGAACAAGGAAATCTCCTGTGCTCTGGTGGTATAGGTATTATGCATTCTTTGTGTGCTCTAAGGTTATCTGTTGCAGTATGGTGGACAATAGGGTCTGGGTAGCCTATTCTGCCTTTGGGCTTAGGCAAAAGTAGAATGTTTATGGAGAAATGAGGGGAGTAGCCTGCCCAGGTGAATTTGTTAAGTGCTGATTGGAATGTTTTAGGAGGCTTTGGAAGATTTCTATTGGTAGAGTTTGCAAGAGGTAGAGGAGTCTAGGTAACATATTCATCCTAAGGGCATTGCATCTATCAAGCTCAAGGATTGTAGTTTTGGTCCTGGTTGTGAAAGCTTTCCAAAATGTGCATAATAAAGGGAGTTCAATTCAACCATGTGTGAGAGGTGTGCAGGTATTTGTGCACTGAGGCACATGATGGCTAGGTGAGCCTATTGAACAAAGAATATGGTCTTAGCTGTTCCAACAGATCAGATGGCAAAGAGACATTAAGAGCATTATTTTTTAATTAGAAAGTGATTTGTATATCTGGAATTCCTTTAGGAGCAAAGGGAGCAAACAATAAGTCATCCACATAAGCCAACGTCTTGTAAATAATGTTTTCAATCTTCAGTTCTTAGATGCTTGGGTTTGACAGGACATGTCTTAAAATCAGTTTCACTGTTAAAATAAAGATAAGGGGAAAAGGCAGGCAGCCTTGATAGAGTGCTGTTGGTGATACAAAACTGTCTGGAAGGGTTGAGGTTGATTTTGATTGCTGCTGTGGGCACAGTGTAAACTGCTCAAACTGATTGCAGCATGTATGAGGGCAAGCCTATATGTTGCATGGTTAAGTCTAGAAATTCCAAAGGCTGCATCTGCATCTGTTGAGAGAAAATCTGGCTTGAGCGTTAAAATCCAGGGTTCTGGTTGTATCATCCTTGGCTTCTCTGCTGGCAGTAAAGGGTGTAAAGCCTATTTAATCAAAATTAATGGGGTCAGTTAAGAGGGGTTTAAGGTGGTTTGCAAACATTTTGGAGAAAAATGTAATGTCACAATTGAGGACAGATATGGGTCTATAGCTTTCACAGGCTGCTGGGTCCTTCCTTAGTTTCAGCAAAACTGTAATATAAGCATGCATTGTGGCCTCGGGGAAGGGGTGTCCCTCCATAATTCCTATAAATGTGGCTAAGAAATGAGGAACCACATGGGGAAAAAACTATTTGTAATAGTGTAAGGTTAGGCTGCCTGGTGCCAGAGCTTTGTTAGCATCCATGTCTGCTATGGCAATAAGGAATTCGGTGTTGTCTATGGTTTTATCAAGGCGTTTGGATGGCAGGCATTGCAAGGACAGCAAGTAGGTTCAGCTCTGATAGCATCTGATCTGTAAATACCGATAAGCAGTGAGCCATTGGCTGATAAATGTCATGGAATGTGTCCACAATTCTGTCAAGGTCATATGATAATTCCATAGTAGCAATAGAGATGTGTAAAATGTAAGTGTTATTCTTAGGGCACATAAGGCACGTACAATGGACAGGAGGCACCTTGTGATCAGAGGAGAGTACTGTATTTTCCCAAGCTCTGAGGAGCAAAACGCTCTCTTGTGAGCTGGGGGCATGAAAGTACAGTCTTGTGCCACTGAGAGGAAACAGTCTTGTGTGCGGAAACCAGGGAGAGAGTAGACCAGTTGCTCTGCTCTGCATACCCAGAGAGTTGAGAGACTGAGCCACTGATAGTCTCTGTGTACTGGGACTGAAGCTGTGCAGACCTGTGAGCGGTGTGTGTACCTACACCAGAAAGGACAGAGTAAGAAGGAGCAGAAGAGAGAACCAAGCCTTATGGAGACTTGATCATGAGGACTGAGCAACAGAGGACCGGATTCCTGGGGACAGCAGACCAGCAAGCATTCTTGACATGATTCGCTGTGTGCCAGGATTGGTGAACAAAAATAACTGTGCTTATCCCATCACAGTCAGCAGTTTAATACTAGTTAAATATCTAAAATAATTCTAATAACTGTTGCACTTTGTAGTTAATTGTTGCACTCTGATTGTGTAGCGTTACAGGTGATTATCTTTATTTTTTAATGCTATTGCTTAGCAGCCCAACAGTCATTCAATGCATGCAGCTTTAAAGAGACAACAAATGCACCACCATATACAGTAGATCAGGCCTCAATGTTAACTTACTTAAGATTGCAAATTAGGCATCAGGTATCAAACCTTTCAGGGGTACCCTGTTCAGAAACACCTACATATACCCACATCCAGGGGTATAATCAGAGAGTGCATTCAGGGGCACTAATTGCAGAGATTCAGTGTAAGACTTTTCATTGGAATGTATACCCTTTACTGCTTAGGCTGTGTATACCTGGTTAACTTGATTTGGTGTTATTGTTGACTAGGTAAATTGCCATATTATAGTTTAGCATTCACGTTACTTAGTCGAATGCATTCAAACATATTCAATTACTTGTTTATTCCTTTACATTTACCTGCCTTGCAACAATATATATTCACGTTATCTCAAGTAGCTTGTGGTCTATTACCTGTGTGGAATACAGTATGTGGTATACTGATATTTAAGTTACAACCAGGATTGTCAGAGGGGATGGAGTGGTTTCCAGAGTTGTGGCAGACAATTCCAAGCAGTTCCTGTGGGGGTAACTGCTACATTTACATTCTGACAAAAGACATCACTTCTTGTGGACTTAGGTGTCCACCTAACTGTGCGTGTTAGAAATAAAAGTCTGGGTTTGAGGTTTTAGACTGTCAATTAAATTATATGTCATCAAAATGTTTTTGTTAATCATGGTCAGTGTGCAAGGAAGAAAAGTGCATGCCTACCTTTATCTTCAGCTCATATACTTCTTTCTTTAGTTCGTCAGGATTTTTAATGACGGTAACAGCTCCAGTAATGCTGTTTATACCAAAAGCTCCATCATCTCCTGTAAAAAAGGAAGAGCTATGATCACTATATTGTAACAGTCAAGCTGAAACTGCGAACTGCGGAGTGGCTGTAGAGTTAAACATAGGGAAGAGTTCAAATTCCTGCCAGTTTTTCATCACTTCCTGTCCCAATGAAGCTGGTACAGGAAATTAGATGTGCAGCAGTAACCATATCTATTGTGATTGAGGATGGTATGTCACCTAGGTTTCTCACTCATGGCGAGGAGCTCCAGTGTTTATGACTGATGTGGGAAAAACAAACACTTTTGTTTTCACAGAATATTAGTAAGTTCTCTTTAGGGTCCTTGAGCCCAAAGGTTTTATAGAGCTTTGAGCGGAATAAAGCCTCTATTCCTAGGTCCATGTTATCTATTTGCAAAGGCCTTTATATATGCAAGTTGACTGATGCTCAGGACACTTCCGGCAGCTAGTTTCTGCGTAAAAAGGCTGATTGCTAGCAGAACACTAAAAATATACAAATGATAACTATTTGTTTTGGGGAACCTATTAGGGGTTACCTTGTTAGTCAAAAATTCACCCGAGTTTAGTTATAGCTTGGACAAGAAGATATATTTTTTGTTTTATGTTAAACATTTGCTGTACAAAGCCCTCTTACACTAAAACTGTATTTTGTTTGCTGACTTGCTGAATAAAAGTACTTTTCTCAAATTGACACTTTGTAGTCTTTTCTCTATCTTTCTCTATCTCTTTCTCTTTTTATCATATTTTTTGTAGTTCCATTCTATTGACGTAGCAGATGTCCAATTTTATTTCATTATATTGATCACTTACTTACCTGCAGTAATGGTTACATTTGTGAAATACAGATGTTATATCTAATGGTCAATTTCGGTTACTGATTCTGTCAGAGAAGTCTTACACACCTTGTGTATTTAATGAGTGCAATACTCCCCAATTAACCTTTTAATTGTATGTAATATTGTTTGTGTCAACCTATAAATAACTATTTTGCATGAATACATGTCTGGTTAATAAATATCCTATTTTTAGTCTGTGTTCATATTGATTGATCCTGTATCTTAAAGATATTCTCGTTTAAAAATTACTCATAGATAGATACCATGCAGGAAAAAGTTTCCTCATAAGAGTATCTTGTACCAGATCAATCAAAGTTATTGTGGTGACATAAATTATATTTTATATAAAATTATTGTTTATTAAGTTTTGGGGAAAATGTTTTTTTCCTTTACCAAAATGTCTGGTCAAAGTGAATATTCTGCTGCTAGTGCTTATCAAGTGTCAGTCCCTAGTGGTGATACTACCGTCCCATTAGACTTGGTAAAAATCCAGAACCGAAATGCTGGGACATGTAAAAGAAAGGTTACATATTGAAACTAGTATAGAGGCATACATTAAAGACCTTAAAAGCCAGGCCAGTCATTTAGTAAATGGCATGTGGAATATGGAAGGTCAGATCTCTGAACTCACAGACAGCTTCTCTAACACAAAGGACACAAAAAGGTGTGATTGTATAATTGTTGAATTATGGCCTGTCCTGTTATATTTATTTAAGGAGTTTAAACATCACAATACATGACAAAGAAATGTGTTAGAAGAAGCCCACTCCCATTTAAAAGAGAAGGAATGCAAGGTAGAGAAGCTCACTAAAAATATGAACAATGTCACTATTAGGGCAGATCCTAGTAGTGGTGATACTACCGTCCCATTAGACTTGGTAAAAATCCAGAACCTAATGAGACACATTTCTCAAATCGAAATGGTGGGACATGTAAAAGAAAGGTTGCATATTGAAACTAGTATAGAGGCATACATTAAAGACCTTAAAAGCCAGGCCAGTCATTTAGTAAATGACATGTGGAATATGGAAGGTCAGATCTCTGAACTCACAGACAGCTTCTCTAACACAAAGGACACAAAAAGGTGTGATTTTATAATTGTTGAATTATGGCCTGTCCTGTTATATTTATTTGAGGAGTTTAAACATCACAACACACGACAAAGAAATGCATTAGAAGAAGCCCACTCACATTTAAAAGAGAAGGAATGCAAGGTAGAGAGGCTCACTAAAAATATGAATGACGTCACTACTAGGGCAGATCGTTTAAAAGATTTCAGCTTGGAGCTGCAGGGCAAATTAGACATGTTGCAGGAGTCCTATAAAGTAAGCCATGATAAAAATCACCAATTAAATGAAAAGTGTAAACAATTAGAAGAGCCGGAGAGTTACAAGCAAGAAAGTGTTCCCTGACAAAAGTTGCAGAGTAGCAGGCAACAGAAAACTAGAAAAAGAAGTAGATCAGCTTAGGTCAGGACAGGAATTCCTAATTAAAGAATTAAGAGAATTAATGGAACAGGGTAACACTCAAATGTCTAACCCTAAAATTGAGAGATCAGGCTACAATAACAGATCTGACTCTCAATCTGAAGGTTATGGTATAGACAGCGGGGAAGAATCAGAAAGAGAGCCCATGTACTTCCCCAAGCCATCTGCAAAGCACAGGGGGGTAGGAATGGAACTACCACGCAAGGGTAAGTATAAGAAGTTTTATCAAGATACAGATAAAAAAGACATGCACCCCTAAACAGGACGCTTCAAAAATAATACATTTTTGAAAGGGATCCATGTCTATCATTGACCACCTTGAGGCCTATAAAAATACCGTCTCAGTTTTAGGCATGAATGATGACCGGTCCAGGATTAATTTCTTACCATGGTTGTTTGAAAATAAATACCATAGATTCTTTGAATCTTTAAAAAGTATATACAGTATAGAAATTAAATACCTCTCCCATATGTACAAAAATGTGACCGCTGCTAAAGCTACTGTCTACAATCTTAGGTGCAGCAATTATCAAAGCCCCACCGATTTTCTGGCTGTGCTAAAAAGTGCTTACCACTTAGCAGAAAACGAGCCAGATTACAATTGCCCTGAATTTAAATCCCTGTTCTACGAAGCTCTGCCTACCTACATAAAAATGAGCTTAGAGAGGAATTACAAGTTGGGGTGTTCACTGGATTATTTGGTAAAAGAGAGTAACAATTTGTACTCTATCCAACCGGCCAGTGAATATAAAGAAAAGCCTGAACCTGTAAACAAATTTGTGATTGAAACTCATATGTCTCCTCAATCATTCGATTTTGAAACAAGGAAAAAAACATATGCTGACATAGTCAGGTGATATGCCTCATGGTTCCCTAAGGGGTAGGCCAAATACCCCACCAGTCAGAAGGGGTGAGCAGAGACAAAGAGCACCTCAGGAGTTTCCTCAAAGGGGACCAGGTCTGAGGTTTAGAAGGAATTATAGGGAGTATCTCCAAAGGGCCAGATTTAACCCTCAGGGTGGAAACCCTCACTATAACCAGTATCATTTGTCCTGGGGACCTACACAGGTAAATAGGGATCCACCATGTGTTAGGACACCCCAAAATAATTGGGAAGATAGGGAGCCACTAAGGCCCAGACCACCACTTCAGAACCGAGACAGTGGTTCTGATGGTGATATGTCTGATCAGGGTGAGCCAGAGGTCCCAAGAAATCTCAGAAACTGGGTTCAACAACCCAAGTCTGATAGGCCCGTGAGCAACTTTGAGACCAAATTAGATCAAATGTTTAATATGGTAAACAGTTTAATTGCTGCACAGAGCAGAGATAATCACTTTTTAGGAACAAATTCTGTGGCCAGCCCAGGACCACAGAACCTTTAAATATTCAAGTGAAAATACATCAGAGGAATGCACTGAGTAAAGGCATAGGAGACAGAGGTTCTAACACAATTTTATCCCCTGGTCACAATAAAAAGGATCCTGAAATCCCTGCCAGGGGATCTTGGTCGTTAAATATTAATTATTCTCCTATTTTTCAGTGGTTACTTCATTCCTCTGACATAAGCAGGTCGCTCAAAACAGCCCAGTTTCAAGAAGTTGCCAAAGACGGTAAATCCAGAAAAGACCAAATCCTAAAAGGCGCCCAGGATATTGAGAGACCTAAATGTTATGGTCTTATGGTAAAAGATGAGGAATGCTCAGCATAAGGTAGTTTGATTGCCTCAGATAAGTGTATTGACACCCCAAAGGGGGGAAATGTTAAACTTTGTTTTTCTTCCTAAGTAGAAGTTTGACTATAATGTCAAAACGTTTATTACTGACAGTAAATATGTCATATGTAGAAATAAGATGGTCCAATAAATTTATTATTCCAGAGTCACTGCATTTTAAGCTGTAAAATGATTCTTAAGAATTCAAGTTAGTTGATAAGTGGCTGGTATACATAGCTATAAACAAATGTCCTCATGCTAATGAGCCCTGGAGCTATGTCTCCCATAGTAAGAATTTTATACATTGTCTAGCCATCCAGAGTGTTCTGATAAAGGACTGATCACACCATGGATTAAATATTTCTGCTCAAAGATGACCCTGGGTGGTTTTAGGGGCAGTGACAATTCACACGAAAGGGATGTCCTGGCAGGCTGAAGATTAACCCCTCATCCAATGAAAATGAAGACCCAGCTTGTGGACCAGCTTATGAAAATTAGAAGTTTATTGTTTGGAACAAAATATAAGGTCACTGACCAATCCCCAAAAGATGGATGGATACAGACCCTACTGACAGTCCATCCATCATCTCCATACCTCTATCCACTTATACACCCCCTCACTCTCATGAATACTCAATTACACTTTATACTTTAAAACTCTAAGGACGCAAACCGCCACAGCCATCTTGAACTTTGGTAATTATCACAATAGACCAGCAGCCTCTTTGAAAAGGGTAATTATATCGTCTGGTTTACCTTGATTTCAATTGTTTTTGAAAATATGAATTATTGAATTATTGTTTACTATTATTTATAGTCAGATAAGTACTTCTCTCGAATTGGTAACACATTTTGTAGTCTTTTCTTTAGACGTACATGTTAAAAAAAAAAATGTATTATGATTTTTGTAGTTCTATTCAACATAACAGAAGTCCAATTTTATTTCATGATATTGATCACTTACTTATCTGCAGTATAGTAACGGTTAATTTCATGAAATACAGATGTTCTGTTTAATCGTCATTTTCGGTTACTGATTCTACAGAGAAGTCTTACAAACTTTGTGTATCTAATGAGCGCAACACTCCCCATTAGTGGGTATTTCAATTAACCTTTTAATTTTATGTAATATTGTTTGTGTCAATCTATACATAATTAGTTTGTATCAATACATGTCTGGTTAATAAATATCCTACTTTAGTCTGTGTTCATATTGATTGATCCTGTATCTTAAAGATATTCTCATTTAAAAACTACTCATACATAAATACCATGCAGGAAAAAGTTTCCTAATAAGCACAACAAATGCAGGAGAAACCTGCTTGGGTAGTTCCTGGGTGCCGCTGTCGTGTTCATGGTTTACCACTGCCAAAACCCTTTGAACTTGTTCCCCTTATAACTTGGCACTCAAATTCAGGTAACACCTTAAAGAGACTGATGCCTTTTTTTGAACAAAATAGAGGAACTTGAAAAATAGATCACATTGGTAAATGCTAACTAGCAAGAGGTAAACTGCTTAACTGCTAAGCAGTTGCAACAGCTGACTGTAGTCCACGTGGCATCCTTAGAGGGACAGAAGCAACTAAACCTTTCTCTACAGCAGCAGATACATACCCTGTTAGAGAGGCAGATGATGGTGGAGGGGTCAACTTTTACATTTCAACAGCTGGTGCAGAGCATATTACAAAGATTGTCCTTGGAGGGTGATGTTGAAGCCTGCCTCAGCAGAGAGAGTTGCTGAAAGTGAAACGGTACTTGTTAAGCAGTGGGTGGATGTGCTTTTTTCATCCTCAAGATGCTGAGGAGTATCCTAAATTAAAGGAGAAATCCTATTCTGGCTGGGGATTACCATAGTGGTCCGATTGGAGTGCACGTTCACATGGAATTTTGACCCTGGGAAGTCCACAGAGTCCCAGTTATATAATTTATTCTTCCTTACAAACAAGTGGTTGCAACTTGAGTGCTCAAGGCTGCTCAGATTGTGGAGTGTCAGATTGTCAATATGCATTAGTGCATTAGACATAACCACCCCAAGAGTGTGGAGGAGGTGATCCTTGTGAGGAGACATTCTGCTACCAAGGACTATCTCTAGGACCTGCCCTTCAATCCATTAATCATTAGATACAGGAAAACATCAACCTCAGGTAAGAGGTCATCAAAGGGATTAAAAGGTTCTCAAAGTGGCACTAAACAATAATAATCTATACAAATCCACTACTTAATGGCTGGCCCTGTAATCTATTTTTCATGAAATTATTTCCTACTGTGTTTATCTGCCTTCTTGTAATGTCCATCATGAGCTGCTGAACCTCATCATTTCCCCCTAACTCCCCTTTCCCTTCCCATAGTCCATAGTTCCTAGTCCATCTCAAGAAAAAACAAGAGTGAGTGTTTATGTTCCTACATACAGTGGAACCATGGAGAAGGAGCAAAGCCACCTTCTAACAAGAAGTCAGATCACAGTATTAAAAAAAGGCATTTGGAGGAGGCAAAGAGCAATGGAAGGTAATTTTATAAATTCAGAATACATATTTCAATAGATTTTTTTAAACCAGAGTTTAGTATAAATTTAAGGAGGGTGGTGAGACAGCCATGGGTGCCGATATTAATGGCCCCCTAGCCCAAAAGGAGTCTCTTTCTTGAGAATGACACAGCAAATTAAATGATGTTGGTGCCAAAGACTGAGACATGTGGCTGCCAACTGCCTCATATTACATGAGCCTATGAAATGTAATTCTGGGAGGCATATGTCACTGCCAAGCCACAGGTGTCCACAGGGTTTTCACCATTTCCACTTTTGCACAGCAGATGCTGCCTGAAACATAGGAGCAAGGGGTTACACTTCAGAAAAGGAAGAGACCCATAATCAAGTTCCAAAGTGTTCATCTCTAAACTGGATGGCACCCTGAGCTTCTGCAACAACTTCAGGAAACTAAATGTAATATCCGCATTTGATGCTTATCCCATACCTGGGTGGGTGACCTGCCAGGAAAATGACCACCCTCAATCTTACTAAAGGGTATTGGTAGGTTCCCTTAACATTCAGGGCAAAGGAAACAACAGCTTTTGAGACACCCATTGGGTTGCAATGGTATGTGGCTGCCCCCTTTTGTTTACATGGGACCTTGACTTCATTCAAAAAAATGATGGACCATATTCCTAAGCTCTAGAAGGCTTATCAAGAGGATGTTGTAAGTTTTAGTCTTGACTTGTATTCATGGGGGGGTGAGCAAAATTACACCCCAGCACCTTGTACCAAGCCCAGAAAGTGCTGGTGACATGAGGGGGAAAAGAAAAGTTTGGGAAGGGCCTCGCAGGCTCATAGACTTTTTCGGCCCAGCAGGTGCCTGAGCCTTCCAAGATGGCGCCAGTGCCATGGCCTCAGCGCAAACAAGCAGTAGTGGCTGCTTTTACAGGGAGAAACTCCCAGCATGAACCCCGTACGAAAAACAGGACAAAAGTACACCTCATCAGTAAGCTTTGTCGCAAGTTACACAACAAGCTCAAATCAGCTTTAATAGCAGATCATGACAAATTTATCAAGGGTCTAAATTTGGCCTCTTACTCACAAAAAATTAAGCAAGGAAAAGTGTGGCCTCTCAACTCAACTCAAGCAGAAGAGAGCCAGAATGAGAATAGCCCAACTTCAGCAACATAGGACAGGAAAAACTGTTTTTAACCCATCTGAAATAGCCCAAGCTTTCTGTGATTATTATGTTTCACTGTATAACTTGAAGTATGATAATACTACCCACCAACCTAAAAAGGCCTTCTTAAAAAATTGACCTTACCAGCCCTTGACAATTCCTCACTAACTCATATTAACTTCCCTGTAGAGGAACAAGAGGTACAAGAACAAAAGGTGTCATTTCAGCTCTCCTCCTTAATAAATCGCCTCTCCTCTGAATATTATAAAGCCCTCATCCCAATCCTAAACCCTTACTTAGTGAACCTTTACAACACTGCTGTATCCTTGAGGCAATTCCCAAAGGAAATGCTTGAGGCCGTAAATGTAACTCTTCCCAAACCCGGAAAAGAACCTAACCAAACACAGAATTTTAGACCAATCTCTCTTTTGAACTCAGATTTAGTGTTGAGCGAACCCGGACTGTAACGTTCGGGTCCGTACCGAACTTTCGGGTGTCCGTGGCACGGACCCGGACATTTCAAAAATCGTTCGGGTTCGGTCCGGGGTTCTGCTATTTTACTCCACGTGTTGAGAAGCTGCAGGGCAGCCAATCAACAAGTGTTTCACTGGTTTGCCCTTAGAAGCCATCACAGCCATGCCTACTAATGGCATGGCTGTGATTGGCCAGTGCATCATGTGACCCAGCCTCTTTATAAGCTGGAGTCACAGTGCTGCAGTCACATGCTCCTTGGGTTAGTGTAGGGAAAGGTAGCTGACTGCGTGAGGGACAGATTTGAGACATTTTAAGACCTGATCCTGCATCCTGAGATAGATTACTTTACTACTGCTGTCTGTGCTGTTGCTCTGAGGACAGATAGCAGAGATTTCACATACCGCTG
>BLSH010135433.1:452137-465184 GCA_018402905.1 Glandirana rugosa
CAGACGAACGATCATAAAACTTCATATAAAAATTTAGACTCATCTCAACTCGCTTGTCGACTTGCAAGCCCAAGACGACCAGGCAGGCTTGAAGCCCTGTTTCAGCGTGCCTGTTGCTTGGGGTAACTTTAGTTACCCCTGGGCTTGAAAATCCGTGTTTTTACCGACATCGTTTCAGGACCTTTCGGGGTCTCCCGACGTTTTCCTTCATTTTACCCCCATTCCCATCCCGTTCACGGGATGTTTTTTTTACCCCTGTCCGTTTATTGAAATTTATAAATTTTTTTTTATTTTTGTTTTTTTTCGTTTTTACCTCCACTTACACCTAGTAGAAGTGGTTTCTACCGTTAATTAATACTTTTCAGACACAGTTTGAAGATGATCCACATTCACCTCCATTTTTGCTTTTTTTTGTTTTTATTTTTTTTTAAATATTTAAAGTTATTTGCCTGTCCCCATTTTTTTTGTAGGGCACTTGCCCTACCCTTACCCCCATTTTACTTCCTTTTGCAGCCCTCTGGGGCTTTCCAGGACTTTGCTACAGCCATTTTTGTGCCTAAAAGTTCGGGTCCCCATTGATTTCAATGGGGTTCGTTGTCCGTGCGACTTTGTCCCGAAGTTCGGACGGACCAGCAGAACCCGAACGTTCAGCTGTTCGCTCAACTCTACTCAGATTTAAAAATATACTTCAAAATACTAGCAAGCAGACTCTTAGAACTAACCCCACTCCTCCTTGGTCCAGAACAAGTTGGTTTTGTGAAAGGGAGAGAAGCTCTTGATGGAACAAGGAGGATGATCAACTTGAACCACCATGCAGGAACCTGTTGGTGCCTTCCCTCCTCCTTGCATCGGATGTGGAGAAAGCATTCGACAGGGCTCATTGGGAATACCTTTTGCAAATACTGAATAAATTAGGACTTTCTGGGGCAAAACAGTCAGCAATCATGTCTTTATACTATAACCCCTCAGCAAGAGTGTTTTTTAGCTGGCACCTTGTCTTGAATTTCCACCTCTCTAATGGCACCAGGCAAGATTGCCCCTCATCCCCTATTATATCCACTTTAGCCATTGAACCCTTTGCAGAGGCCGTTAGAGCTGATCCCCTTATTCAAGGGTTGCAGGTTGGCAACTATGAGCACAAAATAGGGCTCTTTGCCGACTATATTATTTTGTCCCTTTCAAATCCTTCAAATTCCCTAACCAAAGTCCAACAGTTAATTGCAGACTTTGGGAAAGTATCCTATTATAAAATCAACTCTAGTAAATGTCAGACCATTGCCATGGGACTGTCCCTAGATCAAATAATTCACCTAAAGAGAAACTTTCCTTATTTCTGGGGGGGAGGGGGCAAACCAATAACATATTTGGGAATTCAATTATCCTTTCCCGCAAGTTCACTTTATGAATCTAACTTCCCTTCCTTACTAACTAGTATCTCTGAGGACCTGAATCATTTGGAAAAAATACAGCTCTCAAGGGTGGTTATAGCAGCTGCCTTAAAAATGCAAATACTACCAAAGATTTTGTATATGTTCAGGACCCTTCCAATCCAAATCCCAAATTCCTTCTTTACCAAATGCAATTCTCTTTTACAGAACTACATTTGGCAAAGCAAAACTCCAGAATTTCTATCACCTCCCTGCAATTGTTGAGAAGATGTGGAGCCATAGGACTACCGCACCTTTCGGGCTTCTATAAAGCAACCATACTGGACCAACTTAAACACTGGATCAGACCAACAGAGGACAAATTATGGGTTACTATGGAACAATCTTTTATAAAACAGCAGGATTTTCTGGCCCTATTAATAGCGTCTCTCATGTCTACCAATATAAGTAATAAAGTGTTCCACCACATAATAGTAGCTACTATAAATGCTTGGCGTAGCCTACTCTCCTGCCAACTCCTTAAAGGAAATGTACACAAGCTAGATTTCCCTATCAAAGCATATGAATGGCTGATCCATGGTTTTAATACACGGGATTGCCAAACTCATGGTGTACATTTAAAGAGTATAAAGCAAAGCAACCTACCCCAGGATGTTTTAGACTTATGCAAATTCAGCACTTCCATTCTGCCACTAAGTGCAGTTATAAAATACTGATTCCTGAATCCATATGGCATTACCTTCAAGGTAAATCAAACTAGTACGTCAAACCTTTTTTTTTTATTATTCTATCTTAGCAGGTCCCCCCCTTAGTGGCCAAAACATCCGACATGATCAAATGGGAAAAAGAATTGGCAAGTGAATTTTCCCTGCCTTAATGGCAAAGGGCGATCCAATCGAGCTATCAAATGTCTACATGTATTGACCACTGGGACATCTTTCAAAAAATTCACCATAGGTGGTACATGACTCCATACAGGTTGTCCAAAGTATTCAGAGATTCCCCAAGTACTTGCTGAAGACTATGTAACCAAATAGGCAATCTGTACCATATTTTGTGGAATTGCCCCCATATACCTTCCTTCTGAAATAGCATAGTTGTATTAATTAGTGAATTTACATAGGACTAGAGGCATTCCAAGCATTGTTCAGAACGGCGATTGCCTAGTACTATTTGCAGCTAGAATTTCCCTTACCAGCAGATGGAAATCTCCATAACCGCCTAAAGTAGGAGACATAATCTCACGGGTGAATATACAGTGTCAGTAAGAAAAAATTCTGACATTCAAAAATCTTAAGCCCCACAATTTCTGAAAACCTGGAATTCATGGCTCCTTCACCATAAAGCATCTATACACCTCCAAATGTAGCTCAGATAAACATGCAGCAGAGTTTTAGTACCCATTACCAAATACTGACTATTGTGATAATTAGAACATGTACTGGTATATTTTTCCTTCTTCTACATTTTGATCTGTTTAATTTAGTTTAGTCCAATACACTATCAGGCTCTCCAGGAGTTATGTGGTCTGTTACCTGAATCTTACGCCCTTGCCACAGTAAGATCCCAATAGGGGTGATGAGGAGATTCATAAACAACCATCACCTTTAAGCTTGCGGAACTATATTCTCACCTGGATCTCCTACGATCATTTGTGTTGTGTGTGTATCCTTTAAGTACTGGTTTCAATGTCATTTGTACTGATTATGTAATTTAAGTTCAATATTTCCTGCTATTATATACCAATGGAAGTTTTATTGCTTTGTACATTACTCAGTCTTTTTCAATAAAAAATATTTGAAAGAAAACAATACGCGTTCTAATGTCATATGATTCCAAAATAAATATGCCTATTACTGGAAAGAAAACATATCTAAAAAAACTGTAAATTTGAAAATCAATGATCTAGCAAAATAAACTCAGGTTTTTGGGAAAGCTCTGTAAAAAAAAAAAAGAAAAGGTCCAAGCAGGTTCCATAAGCTGGGTTGACAAGCAGTCCATAAAGTATTGTAAGGGGGACAGGCTCCAATGGTTTCGGCAGTGGTAAATGCACAAGACAGGGAATTACAGGAACAGCTCAAGCACATTTGCCCTGCACTTTTATTCAGCAAAACAGCAAAAGAATACAGTCTCAATACCAGAGGGCTGTTCAGCAAGCAAATTGTGTAAAACAAAGAAAATAAACAAACAATTACTCTTCTGAACACTGCTACACACCCTTATATACGTATAACAAACATTTTGTTTCATCTGGTCCTTTTAACGGCACCACATATCTACTTAAGTATACTATGTAACAATGTAACCATTTTACTGGGAGAGTAGATAGGGCCCATTTACATTTGTGCATTGTAGCAACATGTGTTAACATGTTACCACAATGCATAAGAATTCTGTTCAATGTAGAGTATGTTGCGGTGTTATTAATTGTGAATGGTATACAGCAGAGCTCAATGCGCAGCACATCACAAAGCTTACCATGCTTTGCGGTGCCCTGCTAAAAAAGAGTCTTGTGCAATTTTTTATCCATTGTGGTACGTTGACATCCCATTTATTTTTTTTATTTTTTTATTTTTTTTCCACTTCAGATACACGCCGTCTCAGGGCTAATCATTTTGGTGATCGTTTTATATCTCTGACAGCGTTTCTCATCATTGTGGTTTTCATGCAGAAGATAAAAAAAGTACAAAACAGAAAAAGTGATCCCAATATCTCTTCTACCCTTCCCAACCTCCCTCCCCCTCCCTGCTCTCCCCTTCCCTCACATCCTCTCACCTTTTCCTTCCACACTCCCAATATTGTGACACTCACACCATTCATTCCTCTCCAACCTTCCATAGGCATACTCACTCATGCAAAAACGTTACTTGTTTCCCCTTCCTGCTTGTTACCTCTATATACTCTAGAGAGGGTAACCCTTTTTTTCCAACCAAGGCCCCCACTTTTTACTAAACTCTTCAATTTTTCCTCTTTTTACGTATACTCTTTTCTCTTTCCACATGGTCTCATCTATACACTTTTCCCAGTCTCCTATAGTTGGAGGAGAGCTTGATTGCCACTTTTGTGCGATCACTTTCCTTGCTCGAAACAGGCAGCTTATTACTACGTTCGACAGGTTGTTGCGCCCCTCATCCCTCAGCCCAGTTAATATACATTGTCGTGGATCTATTTCCAATGACGAATTGAAGACTGTGTTAATTACTTCCACTATGCCCCGCCAATATCTATGTAGTTTTGGACATCTCCAAAACATATGGATTAGATCCCCTGTATTTTGACACCTAGGACATTTATCATCTTGTCTCTTTCCAAATTTGTGTAGTCTTTTTGGGGTATAATAGACTCTATGTATTAGATATAATTGTGATATTCTCTGAGATGGTGCTAATGATACCTGTGGGCATACTCTCAAAGCTTTTTTCCACTGGTCTTCATCTATCGCACCCAAATCTTTTTCCCATTTCATCTTTGTCTCTAGTCCTGCCCTTTGTTCTTTTTCCCTCTTACTCAAGCTTATATATAAGCTAGAAATCATACCCTTTGTTTGACCTGGTTTTATTATCTTTTGCGGGGTCGGGCACTCAACCATCTCAATCCTCGCACTGCCAAATTGTTTACTCAGGGCATGCCTGATCTGCATGTATGTATAATAAGAATAACTTGGAATTCCCCATTCCTCCCTTAATGTCTCAAATGACTTCATGCTCCCATCCCGGTATAACTGAGCTATGTACTTGATCCCACACCTCCTCCACTCCTGATTTTTCTCTATATTTTTAAGCTCTTTAAGGCGGTTGTTATTCCAGAGAGGGGTATAATTCAAAATTTCTTTATGACCCAGTTTTACTTTAACTGAGCTCCAAACTTTATCAACCATTGTCAATGTTGGGGTTCTAGGGGTGAAGGCCCTTCCCTCCAATGCTTCCACAATCGATTCGTGCGTTGTCTGCTCCAACATGAGGCGATCATTAATATCTTGTCCTCCTTGTACCCCACACCCCGCCAGTTGTTGTAATTGTGCAGCCAAATAGTAATTTTTTGGGTGGGGGAGCGCTACCCCCCCTCTTCCGGCTGCAATTGGAGAGTACCTAAACGTATCCTAGGGGCTCTCCCTCTCCATATTAATGTTCTAAAGAGTACATCGATCTTTAGGAACCATTTTTTGTAGATCCAAACCGGTGAGTTGTGGAGTACATATATTAATTGTGGGAGCCACACCATACGGATAAGGTTACATCTCCCTGCCACCGAAATAGGAAGGTGTCTCCAGATTTCAGTCTTATTTTTGAATTTATTTAAAATAGGAATCAAGTTATCAACCAGGTAATCCCTCGGCTCTCTTCTAAATATTATACCTAGATACTTCATTCTATCCGTTACCGCCAATTCAGGGCTTGAGGGTAACAGCGGCCTCTTTAATGGATCTACCGGCAGTAACATCGATTTTTCCCAGTTGATATTGAGTCCTGAAATAATCGCGAATTCCATAACTAGTTTTATTGCATTTAGTAATGAGGACTGTGTATCACCTAAGAACAAAAGGACATCGTCCGCATATAGGGCGACCTTCTCTTCTCCCCTGGCACACTGAAAACCAATTATTTCTGTGGACGCCCTGATTGCTGCCACTAGGGGTTCTATCGCCAGGGCAAAGAGAAGGGGCGATAGCGGGCACCCCTGTCTCGTCCCCCTCTCCAATCCGGACCTCTCTGAGTATGTACCATTGACCTGGACCCTGGCATTAGGGTCGTTATATAGGATTTTGAGCCATCCAATAAAAGTAGGGCCAAACTGAAAAGCTTCCAGGGTTCTCCAAAGGTACTTCCAATCCAAGCTGTCAAATGCCTTAATGGCATCTAAAGATAGGATCGCCCTTGATCCTGAACTTCCCAAGTTAAGCTGCAGGTTCAAGAACACTCTCCTAATATTTATGCTCGTAGACCTATTAGGGATAAAACCCGATTGGTCTGGATGTATAAGCCTTTGTATAATCTGGTTCAACCTAGTAGCCAAGACCTTGGCAATAATCTTAGTATCAGAGCATAATAAGGAGATTGGTCTGTATGAGGCCGTTTCTAATACATCTATCCCTTCTTTTTGGAGGACTATTATTGTTGCTTCCTTCATTGAGGGGGGGGGAGTTCTCCCTTCTCTGTTGCCCAATTAGCGGTTTTTAGGAGTTCGGGTAGCAAAATTTTCCCGTACCGTTTGTACACCTCAATGGGTAGTCCATCCGGCCCGGGTGCTTTTTGACTAGCCATCGATCCCACAGCTACTTGGAGTTCCTCCAGTGTTATGGGAGCATCTAAATACTCTTTTTCTTTTCCTGTCAGTATTGGCAGCTTCAATCTGCCTAGGAAATCCTCCGTCCTACCTTTAGATTCTCCATCCGTCGTGGGAGCTTTGTATAATTTTTCGTAGTATTCCTTAAATACTTTTGTAATTCCACGTCTATGGGAGATGATGTTGCCTTCTAGAGTCCTTATCAATGGTACTGACTCTGAGGGTGAGTTGTTTTTAATCAGGAACGCGAGTGCACGCCCTACGCTTTCCCCCTCCATATAATGGTTCTGCCTTAATGCCAGTTTTTTACTCTCTTCCCTCCTCAAGAGTGCCGACCTATATACCTGCTGTTTTTCTCTTAGTGTTTTAAAATTGCCAACTGATGGGTCTTGGGTATATTGGGTCTCTGCTCTCATCACCTCGGCCTTAACAGACTCCTCCCACTGCTTTGATTCCTTTTTAATCTTGGCAATTTGTTGGATTAGTAATCCCCGAAGAAACGCCTTCAGGGTGTCCCAAAATATTCCCCCTGAGACAGACCCAGAATTTGTCTTCACAAACTCCTCCAGTGCTGTCGGGATTATATCCGATTTGCCAATGAGTTCCAGCCAATATGGGGCCAATCTCCAATTTCTGCCGGTACCGCCCTCCTCTGAATCCACCGACAACACCAGAGGAGAGTGGTCCGACAAACCTCTGGGCAAATAGAAAACCTCATTGATTCTATGAAGTATCCCCTCGTTACCTATGGCTAGGTCAATCCTAGACAGCGTATTATGTGAGCTAGATGAGCAAGAGAATTGCCGCTGCTCTGGATTATATGTCCTCCATATGTCCATTAACCGTGTTTCTTCCAAGAATTGGGAGAGTTTACCCCCAGAGGGGCTCCCCCCTCCGCATCTTGGAGGCAGTCTATCCCTACTCTCCTCCACCACCGTATTAAAATCTCCCACGATTATAGTGTGAATATGAGATTTGTCCAAAATAAAGTCCAATATCTCATACAACAACTCAACTCTAAATGGTGGAGGGATATATAAATTAACCAGAACCAGTTCCATATTTTCCACTAGGCAATGTAGAAGGATGTATCTGCCTAGCGCGTCGACTTTGACCTGCCTGCAGGAGAACATCACACCAGTTTTCACAAAGACACTCACTCCTCTTGAATAGGAGGTATAGACTGAGTGATAGTGTTTTTGGAATCTCCTACTCCTCATATGGGAGAGAGACTCCTTCGTGAAGTGGGTCTCCTGGAGGCAGATCACGTCAATCTTATATAAGTCCATATGCTTAAAAACAGCACCTCTTTTTATAGAATTGCCTAGGCCCCTTACATTCCAAGAGCCTATTCTAAACCTTTTTGACTGAGTCATATAAGCAAATTAACATCTGTCCAGAGTAAAGAGCCAGAGCCAAAAAAAAAAAAAAAAAAGGATTCCCTTCCCTTGTCCTTTCTGTGCGTATATATTGTGACCTTAGTTACTGTGTATGTGTCTATATCCTGCCTTTTCCATTCACTAATTGGTTCCCCCCTCGCTTGTGTTCTTTTCCGATCATTGTGACATATATGTGTGTATTTTTTTTTTGTTTATTTTCCTTTTCACCCTTTCAATCTTCCACTCCTTCCCTCCCCTCACTTTTTCCCTCCCTTTCCATCCCTCCCTCCCCTTCTTCTTATACCTATTTAGGTCCCCCTTGAGGACTCTTTTAGTGACCTTTCCTATCTTGGGTGAGCAGGACCCACTCATACCAACCAACCTCTCCTCATTCACTCGTTCCTGCCTTTCAGACACGCAACACCCCTTTGTAAAACCTCTTTTACATTTTTCATTCCTTTCCTTCATACCCTGTGCTCTCCCCATATCTTACTGTGCGGCTTCCCACCCCTACTCCACATGCAGGATTGAAAAACAAAAACAAAGAAAAAAAAAAAAAAAAAGGAAAAAAAAAAAACCACAACAACAAGTGCCCTATGTTCTTTCCTGGACCTCCTGTAATTTCCCCTTATTAACTTCTATCCAGTTCATCACCCCCTCTGGGGTATCAAAGAACTGTGTTGCCCCCAGTCCTGACATTCGTAGACGTGCTGGATATAAGAGAGCATATGGGATCCCAAACTGCCGCAGTTTACGTTTCACCTCCAGGAATCTTGTTCTACGTCTCTGTAGCTCCGGTGAAAAGTCCGGGTATATAGACACTTTCGTTCCATTAAAGAGGACATTCCCCTTTTCTCTTGTTTTTCTTAGGATCATCATTTTATCCCTGAAGTTTGATATTTTGGCAAGGATTGGGCGGGGATATCCCCCCGGTGGTGGCGGCTTAAAGGGTACTCGATGAGCTCTTTCTATGAAAAAGTGCGGGGAGAGGGAGTCTCCACCCACTGTCTCTCTAATCCAATTTTCCAAAAATTCCACTGGGTTTGACCCTTCACAGCGTTCCGGCATGCCTACTATTCTTATGTTCTCTCTCCTGAGCCTGTTCTCCAAGTCGTCCATTTTTTCGGCGTATATAATTAGTTTCTCCTTCATTTCTTGTACATCTTTTTTTAGTGGGTGTACATCATCCTCTAATGCGCCAACCCTTTCCTCCACTTCAGTTGTCCTTCCCTGTATGGCTTGGATGTCTTGGCGTACCTGTGATACCTCATTTCTAATCTCTTTCATCTGCTCTGAGAGATCATTTAAGGCCACTCTGCATGTGTTCACTGCCAATAGTACCTCTCTTAGAGAGGGTTCAGCTTCCGTATGGGAGTCAGAGGGCATACCCATATTGGCTGACCCTTCCATATTGCTCTCAGCCAGGCTGCTGCCACCGCTAATATTTAAGCTTGGCTGTCCCTGGCTTGATCTGCTTGAGGTACTAGCTTGCTGGGTTTTACCTTGACCTGAAGGTCCTCCCTTAGCTGGGGAGTGTATAGGTGTATGAGCAAACTTCTCCAACTTCGCTGCCGCAGCCGAGTTCCCTTTGGTCTTTTCCTTGGTTACCTTTTGCCCTCCTGTTGGGTCCTGTACTACCCCATCCTCACCCTTTTTCTTCACCATGGTGGGGGGTGCTCAAACCGTCTGTGCCGTAAACTCCCTGAGTTATCTAATCCAGTTGATGAATTGTTATTGTTACACTAGAGGGGGGATTCTTTAGGCGATCGCCTCTGGGTGGCTCCGAAGATGAGGTAGTGGGAGTAGGCTATAAGCTGTGCGCTAAAATTTGCAGCCGTTAGGTCGCCCTTCTCAATATAATCCAATGTGATCCTATGTCACATCCCTCTATCACTGAGGGTTTTAGGGATCCAGATAGCTCCCAAGTCCCGCTAAGACTGCAGGGCCAGCCTTACATAAATGGCCAAGCCCAAGGAAGAAAAGACTGGGCAGCTCTGATATACCCTTGCCAGCCTAGTAATAAGTTGCAATCTATCTCTGTGAGTTTAAGATGCTGGAGCTCGAGGGCCTCTCTCTACTGTTCGATTACCCCCACCGTGGGCCCATACATGAGCCTGATATCGAGACCTTCTCTACGCACAAGTCCGTTAGGGCACAGCCTAGAAGAGGGCATACATTAGGCGATAGGTAATAATTTGAGCCGTAGCGTAGGCTAGCTGTTTAAGAAATATTTGCTGTGCATTGCAGTTTGTTTCTACGATTGCAATGCTGTTTTAGCTATTCAAACAGTGTGGTATAATACAAATCCACGCCGCATTTACACATGAAAAACCCCACGTTGTAAAACAAACCGTTTACGAAATATATATCATGTGTTGTAGGTTATGACCACTTTCCATTTGTAATATTGTACAGCTATTCAGATGGTTTAGTGCAGCTTAAGCTTGTATGGCAAGGAACGGTTTATAAATGACGTTCGTATTTCTCAATTCATCTTAATTACCATACATCCTATTCTCAATTCAGGGTTGCTATTCAGCTTCATACAGTCACATCAACCCTTTGAATAAAATATCGTGGTAGTCCCCGTCTAATCTTCACAGCACTGTACACTGTGTGTATGGACTGAATGGACTGTTTATGCCATATGATATAGTGTATTGTAGTATAGTCTGATTAGAGAGCATTCAGGTGACATCCATGCAGGTCTCTACTGTTGTTACTCAACTACTAATACTACCGCCACACAGACATAATCTCTGTTAACAGGGTCTCTATGAACAGATTTGTACCATGGGTTGCAGCCAGTTCACGAGCACAACACAGCCTAAAATAGACTGTGTGTTGCTCTACCTCACCACTTCCGACGTGCAGAGGTTTGTCAGTGTATGCTTCTGCTCTAGAGCCCAGCGGACCCGCCTGGATGACATCCCCCGTCCTCCACTCCTTCAAGCCGCCATCGCGGGAACAGGTGAGAGCCGCATGTGAGAGCCGTTCCTCCGTCCCGTCCCCCGTCATTGGGCTCGGTCCAGATTCATGAAACCGCTCTGTCAGGATACTCTGGAGCTCGGAGCGAGAGCCGCCGTGCACGCGCCCGCTCACCCGGACATCCGGTCACGCCCCCCGAGTTTGGTGATTCCATCTGACATCCCATTTATAATGAACAAGTTGCCTTAATACAACATGCATTAATGCGTGTGTATTAACACGCTGTGATTGTGAATGGGTCATAAATGTTATGGATTGCTGTATCACCCTGTAATCCTACTCTGCTAAACTCTGCATTTTGTACAGTAGCTGGGAGTTTTTAGTCTTATTATCATTTGCTTATTGATGCCAGTGGAAAGATAAGGAATATGATGTAGCTGTCACAGAAAGCACATGGGACAGAAGAAAAAATAACTATTTCAGTAGGACTTTTGCAGAGCAAACAGTGTGGAAAAGAGCAATGATAACAACCAACTGCTCAGTGAACACCCACTTACCATCTATAAGATAATACTGCACTGTGTTGGGGTTTCCTCTATCTCCATCAAAAGCCATTACTGTAAGTATTTCCGCTCCCTGATGAAAAAATAAAGTAAAAAGATCAGTCACAGGTTGAGTTTAACTCCACTACTGAATGATTAATAGTTTTTAGGTGGGAAGATATGTGTAGTACATGCAACCCTAAACTCTTATATAAAACATAATGTACTGTGAAAATTTATTTGTAATCCTACAGAGTACAGTTTGTTACTCTCCAGTGCAGATTGACAAATGTAAGCAGACATTTGAGTGATTTATACAGGCAACCAAACCAAATGTTAAAAGCCTGTTCATATTTAGGCATTATAAGAGTGAATGTCATTATTACAGCTTCTTAATTTTAAATAATAATGCTAAAATTTTTAAGGTACAACTAAAGGCAACATGCATATTTTAGTACATCCTCATATAACTACCTGACAATTACACATGGTAATAAACATAATAACTGAAATGATTATTTCCCTACCATGTAGCTGTGATTGGGGTCTATAATCCTCTCCATCAGTTCTCCTTAGCTGTATAGTATAGTGATAATGGGAGGGTTTCCTGTCAGTGAAATAGCTGCTCTATCCCACATACATTCAGACTTCTATGATGCTCAGTCTATTTTACACACATCCATCTGCCAATCAATAGCTGGGTGTGTGCTATGTAACCACACCACAAGATAGTATAGGTTACTTTGCACACAGATATGTCTAGTAATCTGTGTGCTTCCCTTTGTCTGCACTCCTTTGATATTTTGTAAACTGGCAGAACAGAAGGAGCTAGGAGCTAGAGCAGTGAGCGGGCAAAGGCAGGACATAGGTGGGAGTGGGCGGGGCTTCATAGGTTGATCATGGGCGGGGCCTAATCATGATTCTATGTAGAATGAAATCCCTCAGCTTCCCATGTGATACAAAGCCCCTCCCCCAGTGATGTCAGGACATTTTTTGCATAGCGAATAGACGCAAATGGGGACAACATGAGTCTAACACAGGCAATTCAAAAACCAGGAAGTAAAGTTGTCACTTCACTAAAGGAAGTGCACATGAGAGCTGGTGTCAGGAATAGTCCCTCCAGCGGGTGGCGCTGCGGCTCGGGGATTCTTTGGCTGCAATTCCAGTATCCACCAGCGAGTGTCTCCCAGCAATCAGAGGCCCATGAGTCACCACCTGATGCTCGTTACAGGAAGGATATTTAAACCCTGACTGCCATATGCATGATGCCTTGGTGTTTTGTCTCCATGTGCCTCTGAATCCTGTAGCCTGCTATCCGGAGATCCTGTATCCGCTCTGGGACCCCTGTCTGCAGCCTGATCTTCCCCCCGTGTTCTCCAGCATCTGCTCCCTGTGCCTGTCCTGTCCTGCTCCCTGCCCCCTCTGCTGATCTCCCGTGTATGACCCTGGCCTGGCTTCGTTTATGGTTTGGACATTCCCCTTTTACACAGTTTCACTATTTTCTGTTATTACATGGTTTGTTATATT
>BLSH010135433.1:465194-476127 GCA_018402905.1 Glandirana rugosa
ATCCTGAATCCTGTATCCTGTATCCGCTCTGGGACCCCTGTCTGCGGCCTGATCTTCCCCCCGTGTTCTCCAGCATCTGCTCCCTGTGCCTGTCCTGTCCTGCTCCCTGCCCCCTCTGCTGATCTCCCGTGTATGACCCTGGCCTGGCTTCGTTTATGGTTTGGACATTCCCCTTTTACACAGTTTCACTATTTTCTGTTATTACATGGTTTGTTATATTAGATGTGCATTTTGATCACCATTTACTTTTCTTTTAAATAAATCACTTTATTCACTTTACGTTGTGTCTGGTATTCTCTGTGCAGTTCACACATTTCTGGTCACACCAGTTGCTGACAGCTGGAGACAAGGTAGATATCTCTCCATCCTTACTGCTTTTTGCAAAACAATCAGTGACATGTTTAACAGACTATATAGGTCCATAACATATTGATTTCTTCATTTTGACCATAGTTCTACTTTAAGGCCACTTCAGTTCTCGTCCTTTTATACCCCTTATGGACAGGTTTTACATTTACTGCTTGTTCATGTTGTAATAATTTATTTAAGATAACAAATAATACATACATTTAATTTATATTAAAAATTAACTTTCCAATATTGTCTTGCAAATATTATTTAGTCTTAAGGCAAAAAATATATGTAATCTTATGGCAAAAAATATTAAATTAAAACAATAAACCAATATAACAATACATTACTATGCTACAGTATATTATTCAATGACACATTAACTGCAAGTGCCATTTTACAGGGGGAAACAGCTGCATTTTGAAAGCTGCTGCTATGTAATAAATAGCTGGGAATTACCAAAACTAGTAGTGGGCAGCAGCTGCAGGAGACTAGGGTGTATCTCTTATGTCTGTTCCTTAACCACTTGACCACCGGGCACTTAAACCCCCTTAACAACCAGACCAATTTTAAGCTTTCAGTGCTCTCACATTTTGAATGTCATGCAACACTGTACCCATATGAAATTTGCATCCTTTTTTTCCACACAAATAGAGCTTTATTTTGGCGGTATTTATTCACCGCTGGGATTTTTATTTTTTGCGCTATAATTAAAAAAACACTGAAAATTTTATAAAAAAATGAATTTTTCTTAGTTTCTGTTATAAAATTTAGCAAATTAGTAATTTTTCTTCATAAATTCTGGCCAAAATTTATACTGCTACATATCTTTGGTAAAAAAAACAAAACAAATGAGTGTATATTATTTAGTCTTTGTGAAGGTTATAGAGTCTACAAGCTATGGTGCCAATCACTGAATATTGATCACACCTGATGTACTGAGGGCCTATCTCATTTCTTGAGACCCTAACAAGCCAGGAAAGTGCAAATACCCCCCAATTGACCCCTTTTTGGAAAGTAGACATTCCAAGATATTTAGTAAGAGGCATGGTGAATTTTTTGAAGTTGTAATTTTTTCCCACAATTCTTTGCAACATGAAGATTTTTTTTTCTTTTTTTTTCCACAAAATTGTCATATGTTAACAGGTTATTTCTCACACCCAGCATATGCATACCACAAATTACATCCCAGAACACATTCTACTACTCCTCCTGAGTATGGCGATACCGCCTGTGTGAGACTTTTACACAGCCTGGCCACATACAGAAGCCCGACATGCAGGGAGCACCATCAGGAGATCTAGGAGCATAAATTACACATATAATTTCTTGATTACCTCTTGCACTTTTGAAGGTCCTGGAGCACCAGGACAATGGAAACGCCCAAAAAATGACCCCATTTTGGAAAGCTAACACCCCAACGTATAAACTATGAGGCATAATGAGTCTTTTGAATGGTTCATTTTTTTCCACAAGTTTTTGGAAAATGTGGAAAAAAATGAAAACACATTTTTTTTCCACACAGTTGTCTATTTATAAGATATTTCCAACACACAGCATGTATATAGCAAATATGACACTCGAAAATATATTCTGCTACTCCTTCTGTGTATGGCAATACCAAATGTGTGAGACTTTTACACAGCCTGGCCACATAGCCTGGCCCAACATTGAACTAGCACCTTCAGGCGTTCTAGGGGCATAAATTACACATCTCATTACTCAACCATCTATTACACTTTTGAACACCCCAACGTGTATTCTAGGAGGCATAATGAGTCTTTTGAACATGTAATTTTTTCCACAAGTTTTTGGAAAATGTGGAAAGAAAATCAAAACGCTTTTTTTTTTTACACAAAGTTGTCCATTTATACAATATTTCTAACACACAGCATGTACATAGCAAAAATGATACCCCACAAAATATTCTGCTACTCCTCCCGAGTATGGCGATACCACATGTGTGACACTTTTATACAGGCCCAGCATGCAGGGAGCACCGTAAGGTGTTCTAGGGGCATACATTTCAAATCTAATTTGACTATCTTTTACACTATTGTGAGGCACTGTGGTGGCATGGATAGGCACTGTAGTGGCATGGATAGGCAATGTAGTGGTATGGATGAGCAGTGTAGTGGCATGGATAGGCAGTGTAGTGGCACCGATGGGCAGTGTAGTTGCATGGATGGGCACTGTAGTGGCACGGGTGGGCAGTGTAGTAGCACAGATGGGCACTGTAGTGGCATGGATGGGCACTGTAGTGGCACGGATGTGTGACGGATGAGAACTGATGTGGTATGGATGAGCATGAATGAGGCACAAATGAGCCATGGATGGGGATGGATATGCCGTGGATGGGGATAGATGAGCACGGATGGGGATGGATGAGCATGGGTGGGGATGACTCAGCACGGATGGGGATGGATGAGCACAGATGGGGATGGATGAGCACAGATGGGGATGGATAAGCATGGATGGGATGACTGAGCATGAATGAGGATGGATGAGCACAGATGGGGATGACTGAGCACAGATGGGGATGGACGAGCATGGATGGGGATGCATGAGCATGGAGGGGGATGGATGAGCACGGATGGGATGACTGAGCACAAATAAGGATGGATGTGCACGGATGAGGATGACTGAGCATGGATGGGGATGGATGAGCACGGATGGGGATGACTGAGCAGGGCTGGGTGGGTGAGGATGGCTGGGTGAGGATGCCTGGAAGGGTGAGCATGGATGGGTGGCTAAGCATGGATGGATGAGCATGGATGGGGTGAGGATGGCTGGGTGGATGAGCATGGCCACGTGAGGATGGTTGGATGGGTGAGCATGGATGAATGGATGGGTGGCTGAGCATGGATGGGGTGAGGATAGCTGGGTGGGTGAGCATGGATGGGGTGAGGATGGCTGGATGGGGTGAGGATGGCTGGATGCGGTGAGGATGGCTGGGTGGGTGTGGCTGGATGGTGAGGGGTGCAGCCTGTCCCCCACTGTTACTTAGCAGCGCTGTGGGCATTACACATCGCCCACAGCGCTGCACATGTCCTCTCTCCCCCTCTCTCCTCTCACACTGCACCGATCGGTGCGGAGAGGAGAGAGAAAAGCAGGCAAAAGTGCCGGCTTGTTTACATGTGATCGCTCCGTCATTTGACGGAGCGATCACGTGGTGAAAGGCTGCTCACAGTACCCTGGACCTGGAGGTCATGGATGGTCCCATGTGCGCGCCCTTGGGTGCGCGCGGGAAACGTGATTCTGGGAGGATGTCAATAGACGTCCTCCCAGAGTTAAGCAACCGCCCTGTAGATGTCTTTTGCCTATGGGCCGGTTGTTAAGTGGTTAAGGTCCTTACGTGGTTATACAAGCACAAGAGTATATACTGGTGTAACCTGACAATATATTTTATAAACACAGAATTAACAACATTTTTCTTACCAGAGTGGTATCCTCATAGACATATCCATAATATGGTGTACCAACGAATACTGGTGGGGAGTCTTGTACATCTTCGACATTAATAGTAACTGTGGTAGTTGATGTAAAGACCTGATACTTTCCACAAAGCTTCCCACCTCCATCCTTTAAATTAAACACATGGTATCAGACCAGTAAAGTGTAACAGCCAAAAGATATGTGACTAAGAAAGAATCTGTGTGCTTTTCTTATGATTAGGTAGGTGGCTTCCTTAAGGGTACCATTGGATCATATCTACACACTCCACTATGTTCACAAAAAATAATACCCATATGTAGAGTTGAGCGAACACCTGGACGTTCGGGTTCTGCGGGTCCGAACGAACTTTCGGAAAAAGTCCAGGTTCGGCACCGATATGAAGTCAATGGGGACCCGAACTTTTAGCCACAAAAATGGCTGTAACAAAGTCCTGGCAAGTGCTAGAGGGCTGCAAAAGGAAGTAAAATGGGGGTAAGAGTAGGGCAAGTGCCCTACAAAAAAATGGGGATAGGGAAAATAAATTAAAATCAAATAGACTAGGAGATGATTTTTGAACAATAATGTGTCACTTACCGCTGCAGCTAGAACCTCTCCCTTTAGAACTAGGAGATGATTTTTGAACAATAATCTGTCCCTCTAAGCAGAAACCTCTACCTAGTGCAGTCAGATCGCTCAAAGCAGCAGTATGTGAAATCTCAAATTACTCCCACAATCTGATCGTTATGTACGATCGTAGCGATCGTTGTGTTATGCAGAGCTTGATCTGCAATCTGTCACTCAAAGCAGCAGTATGTCAAATCTCAAATTTCTGCAATCTGTCCCTCAGAGCAACAGTAGTAGTAATCTCAGGATGCAGGATCAGATGTTAAAATGTCTGCAATCTCTCCCTCACAAAAACGCCGGCAGCATCCTCTCCCTACACTAACCCAAGAGCATGTGACATGCAGCACTGTGACTCCAGCCTCATATAATGGCTGGGTCACATGATGCACTGGCCAATCAAAGCCATGCCATTAGTAGGCATGGCTGTGATGCCTTCTAAGGGCAAACCAGTGAAAAGCTTGTTGATTGGCTGCCCTGCAGCTATTCAACATGCGTGATCAACTACCAGAACCCAGAACCCGAACCCTAACGTTTTTTGAAATGTCTGTGTTCGGGTCCCGGACACTCGAAAGTTCGGTATTGACCTGAACGTTACAGTCCGGGTTTGCTCAACACTACCCATATGTAGTCAGAAATTGCTATCATATTTGTTTTGTTCCTCCACGAATTAGAAATTTCTTAAATTTATAAAAAAGTTAAAGGATGAGCTTCAGGTATTTATAAAAAAAACACAAATTATTGCAGCCCAGCATTCAATAATACATCACTATTTTTATTCATGTTTTTAATGCAGGCCGAGCAGCATTATGTGTGTCTACATGAGAAGAGGCAGTGCAGACAGGGTTAGCAGGGGACCCCATAAGAGGAGGCAAGGGACTGCTTTGTACAATACCTTTGCACAGAGCAGGTAAGTATAACATGTTTATTATTTTAATTTTAAAAAAATCTGCCTATACAACTGCTTTAAGCTGCATGGCACATGCAGGATAAGAGGGGATCTAAGTGACCTATTTTTATTTCTCATTTTGTCTTACAGTTTTTTTCTGTACCATTTAGATGGCACATTGTATTATAAACTAGATATAACACATACAGTATATTTCATCCTCCTGGCTGTTATGGAGGTAAAGGACTCTCTTTGTCACCAGACCAATATAGACCCTAAAGAGCCCCAAGGTGCAAGGTCTAAAATACAGCCCAGTGTTCCCAACAGCACACAACAAGGAATGATATGCTTTGGTTTGAACAGATTTCAGGTTGTGGCTATTAGTCACACATAGAGTGGCATAAACTGACAGCTGGCAGAAGCTAAGCGTGGCACAAAATTGGTAGCCAAGGTCGTGATCAGACAGGCAAAGGACCAGGGCAGACAGATTACAAGGATGGTCGAGAAACAGCCTGGGAACAGGAATAGTGGGAGAAGTATTTACAAGTACCCTAAACAGGTTTTAGTAGCTTTCCCAGCTTTCCTCAGAGAAAGCATCTAGCAATACCTTTCATTTTTTAGAGACTGAGACCAGTTCCAGGTTGAAGAGACTTTAAGAGGGTCAAATTGAAAGCCATTTTGTTACACTGGGAAGGACAAATGCAGAATGCAGTATCTGTAAAGTAATATGCTTAAAATAAGAGTATAGCTTATTTAGTAAATAAACTAAACTTGCTTTTTAAAATGTTATCTATTTCATTTTTTATTATAAGTAGGAAGGCCAGTGGGCTGGCCTGAATTTATGGGAGGAGCCTGGAGGGTATTTAAGCACCCTCACTCTCCAGGCTCTTTGTTGGCTCCAGTGCACGATAGCACATGTTACTGGGCTGGCTCTTCCCAGCTCACTTCATGTTTGTGAGTCTGTTCGTTCGATTACCAGCTCGCTCGCTCACTGTTGCAGGTAGGATTCAAATCCTTTCATTTCATACGCTATGTTACAATTCGTTATGTTTCCTATCCTGCATCTCCTTTTGTACTTAGCTGCCCCCAAGTTGGTGTCATTTGTGGCCCGACATCATATGGCACAGGCATGGTAGATTTGAAAGTTTCCCTCTGCCTATTTTACGATACATTCTCAGAGCCAAGCCTCGAGCCACTGTCGGCCGTTATCCAATATCACTCGATGCAGGCTTTGTTGCTCACAGCATTCACTGTCTAGGGTGGTTGCCATTGCATCCATTGGGTGATTGGCATGTATTGTTTGCACAGCTTCTGTGGCTGATTGAGGGGTAGTTGGACCCACCTGGGCCTCGGCTGCACTCAATTAGCCTCTGGGGTTGGGTGGTGTTCAGTTGAAGCCATTTCAAACTCGTATGGGATTAAATTCATGCATGCTACAACCAATTCGTATCGATCATACTATTCACCTCACAATCGATTTGTACTGAATCCATTGCATAATCACCACAATCTGATTCGAGCCTAGTCACAACGGTTTGTATCGGATGCATCACACACACCGAGTTGCATCGGACCATGTCACTTACTCTCTTCGTTTTATTACCCTATCTACCAATTCGTGTCGGTTCATGCCTTCCCTTCAAACGATTTCGATCGGTTCATGTTATTTTCTTGACTACCGATTGTTGCGTCGGTGCATGTCCTACCCCACAAACGATCCATGTCAGATACTTGCCACAGTCCAACATGTACCTAGTTACCGATTCATACCAGTCATGTTGTTTACCCAGTCCATGTTATCTTCCAGATGGGTTACCCTTCCTGCCGACTCGCATCAGTTCATACCGTTTTTCACTACCAAATCGCATCGCTTCATGTCATTTCTTACTACCAAATCGCATCGCTTCATGTCATTTCTTACTACCAATTCACATCGCTTCATGTCATTTCTTACTACCAAATCGCATCGATTCATGTCATTTCTTACTACCAATTCGCATCGCTTCATGTCAGTTCCTATTGCTGACGCATGTCAGTTCATGTTATTCCACTACTGATTCTCAGCGCTTTGTGTTGTTTTCTACTACCGATTAGCATCGGTTCACGCCACTTCCTACTACCGATTCATGTAATTTCCTATTTCTCATGTTGGTTCATGTCATTCCACTACCGAGTCGCATCGGTTCATGTCAGTTCCCGTTACCGAGTCGCATGGGTTCATGTCAGCCCTCGCTACCGAGTCGCACCGGTTCATGCTAGTCCGCGATACCGAGTCGCTTCGGTTCATGCCAGTCCCCGGTACCGAGTCGCATCGGTTCATGCCAGTCCCCGGTACCGAGTCGTATCGGTTCATGTCAGTCCCCGGTACCGATTTGCATTGGTTCATATCAGTCCCTGCTACCGAGTCGCATCGGTTCATGACCGTTCCTTCTACCGATTCGCATCACTTCATGTCATTTCTTACTACCAAATCGCATCGATTCATGTAATTTCTTACTACCAATTTGCATCGCTTCATGTCAGTTCCTATTGCTGACGCATGTCAGTTCATGTTATTCCACTACCGATTCTCAGCGCTTTGTGTTGTTTTCTACTACCGATTAGCATCGGTTAACGCCACTTCCTACTACCGATTCATGTAATTTCCTATTACTCGTGTTGGTTCATGTCATTCCACTACCGAGTCGCATAGGTTCATGTCAGTTCCCGCTACCGAGTCGCATGGGTTCATGTCAGTTCCCGCTACCGAGTCGCATGGGTTCATGTCAGTCCCCGCTACCAAGACGCATGGGTTCATGTCAGTCCCCGCTACCGAGTCGCATGGGTTCATGTCAGTCCCTGCTACCGAGTCGCATGGGTTCATGTCAGTCCCCACTACCGAGTCGCATGGGTTCATGTCAGTCCCCGCTACCGAGTCGCATGGGTTCATGCCAGTCCCCGGTACCGAGTCGCATGGGTTCATGTCAGTCCCCGGTACCTAGTCGCATAGGTTCATGACTGTTCCTTCTACCGATCCGCATCGGTTCATGATCGTTCCTACTACCGATTCACATTGGTTTATGATCGTTCCTACTACCGATTCGCATCAGTTCATGACCGGTCGTTCTACCGATTCGCATTAATTATGTTAGTGTCATGCCGCTAATTATCCTCAATTTATCTATCGATTTGCATCGGCTCATGTTATTTCCTACCACGGATTGGCATCGAAGCAAATCAGTTCACATGTAATTTAAGTCGACCCACTTTTTGCTAAAGCCACTACCGTTTCGTATCGGTTCGTGTTTTTTCCTTACTACCAATTCGTATAGATCCATGGCATCGGTTCAAGTTCCACGCCAAGCACAATTACGGTTAGTTTGGCCACAATACACCCCACTTGCTATTTACTATCTTCATCCTTCACCTATTTATAGGTCAATTTTGCAATCGCAGCAATTTATCAGTACAGGTTCTTGGAAGCATGCATTCGAGGACCACGTCTTGCAAATCGCTGGAAGCACAGGTGCGTGTTACTCCATACATTACAGCAAGCAGGCATTGCGATCGCTGCAAACACGTGTTGTCATTTAAGCCCCTAGCAAACGCTGCGATCACGTAACTATACAAACTCCTTGCAATCTCTGTCAGCATGTACAAACACAAACTTCTTACAAATGCTGTAAGTATGCTTAACTAAATGCCTTGCAAATCGCTGCCAGCACGTTTGACACTCCCCGCAACGCTGCAAGCATGCATTTCAAACTTGAACTTCTTGCAATCGCTGCAATCACTGCGAGCACGCATCATCGCAAACCCCTCGCAATCACTGCAAACACTCACTGTCAAACTCCTTACAATCAATGTGTGTATTTACATAAATTCCTTGCAATTTCTGCGGGCACGCATCAACATAATACCTCTCAATTACTGCGAGCACTCATTTACATAAACTCCTCGCAACCGATGCGAGCACGCATCATCACCAATCCCTCGCAATCGCTTCGATCAAGGACAAACACCACCCCATTACAAGCACATTCTCAGTGGCACACAATCAACCACACACCATTTTAGTGGCACTTAATCGGCCACTCGTCTCCAGTGGCATTACCATACGGGCCACTCATCGTTTTCTCTGTCATTTCTCCTTAGGTCAGTTAAGTTCAGGTCGCATCCTGCATCAGATTGGACGTTTTCCCCGAAAAAAAAAAAGAAAAAAAAAGGGAAAAACCTTCCCAACGTAGGGATCGCTTCTTCATCAGGGCCACCTGCATAACAAGGGTGGGACAGCCCGGGTAGGGAAATAAAAGAGAGATAACTTGTTCACTCATGTCACTCCTACTACAGGTTCGATCTATACCAGGACCTTAATGATAGAGCGTTAGTCAGGTGTAGTTCACGGGTCTTTTCTGTCACATATTCTGTAGCACTCTGTCACTAAATCTTTTGATTTTACATACACCATTCCGCATACTAAGGTTGGGCGTTAGTTACTGTCACATATGTCTATGCATTACACTCTCTTTTTGGAGACCGACTCTCCACCTCACAGACAAGGTCGCTGAACATCAACTTGCTGACAGTGCAAGAGTTAAGCAGACCGAGCATGCGTCATAAATCTACAGACCGAAACATTCCTACATAGGCTGTACCAGACTCCAGCTGCTTGCCCCAGCATGCCCTGGGGCTCTAGTCCACACGTTTGTGCTCAGCACAGACAGACACCCGAGCTATCGATTACCTGGCCAGTCGCCTCCTGGCTCACCTTGGTGCCACGCACTTTCTTGAGTTTTCTAAATTTCCACTATACACTCTTCTATGACCGTAGAACACCTTCGGCTCTATCCATGCATGTAATTTCGTTCCTGTACCTCTTTCCTCATTCTTGAATTCCTGTATCCCACTCCGTCCTTTTCCCCTCTTCCACACCCCCTTTTGACACATACCCTCTTGTTTTTCTCAAGACTGACTTGATTGTCACCGACACGGAACTCTTTTCGCCACTTTGCTGGCCTACGCTCCCCGCTCTGTGCTGTCTGTCAGCCAATTGGCCACACTGCAAACGGGTGCACAAATGTGGCCACAAGTTGCCCCTTCAACCCCCCGCCACCTCAGGATTTCACACCGGCTTCATCACTCTACCTCTCTCCACTCACAAGTGCAAAAAAAGCTCTCGACAAGCAAGCGATCGATACCCTGCTACAGGCCAAACTAGACAAAGGATCTGTGATCGGCCATTTCCCCCAGTAACCTTCCAAACCCTGGAGATTCAGCCCTTTTTGGGCTTGTCAAGGGCAAGTTCTCCAATAATTTTGGTTATTTTTCTGCACCTCATTCTTTGCACATTCCGAGCTTGAATTCCCTGATTCCTTCTAAGGAATTTTCCTTGAAATATACATCAGACGACGTAGCTGTTCAAGCAGTCTTTTTTCGCGGAGCCTGTCACACCGAGCCCAGTGTCAGTTGGTTATCCATTAACTAGGTGATTTTTCTACTCATCAAGCGACCAGACATACCACCGGTAACCTCGATAGGTTGAGAGTGGTGTTCAACAACTACAATGTTCCCAGAGCCGAGCTCAAAGTGGAAGCCCAGTACAAGCCATCACCTTCTTTAGTGTCACTTTGGACACACGCGCCATGCAAGCCAGCTTGC
>BLSH010135433.1:484783-497932 GCA_018402905.1 Glandirana rugosa
TGAGGGAGGGTTTTTAGGTTTTAGGGAAGTACATATCTCTTTAACAGTGGATTTTTAGTCGTCTCGTAAGTAGTTCGAGAAGTATATATGTGTCATATATATGTCATAGAGTGTTTTCACTCATGTGAGGTGTGTAAAAACATTTATAAAATAATATAGAAAATACACTGCAGTGATTTCTCTTTAAGTGAAACGATGTTACGTTTCATCACTCACATGTAGAACATATCACAACTCGCTTGGGTCTGACATTGCAAGCCCAGGCATGGCTTGAAATCCCACAGGCACCGTGCCTGGGCCTGGGCCTGTAAAGTTTTTAGCAAGCCCAAGCCACCGGACCGAACCCGAACGATTTTTGAAATGTCCGGGTCCGGGTCCGTGCCACGGACACCCTAAAGTTCGGTACGGACCCGAACGTTACAGTCTGGGTTCGCTCAACACTATACAAGATGTACACTCACTACTTTGCATTGTAGCAAAGTGAATTTCTCTTTAGTGACGTCACATAAAAGATATAATAAAATATTTACAAAAATGTGTGGAGTGTACTCACTTTTGTGAGATACTGTATATATACTGTGTATATATGAAGAGCTTGATGAATGCTCTGCTGATTTTTAGGTGACAATTTCTCTATACATGAAGGGATTTTGGATTTTTGGGAGGGAGTGGTTTGTAACACTTCCTTACTTGAAGATGCTGCTAGTGAAGAACCACTTTGTGATGATCCAGAAGCAGCAGAAAGAGTATTTCTGGAATGAGAACTCTGGATGGAAAAGCTACTCACACTTTCATTATGATCCTCCTCATTTCATTCCATAAAGTATTTCTTAGTATCTTTAGGGCACCTCTAGTATGTCAGGATGTGTTTTGTCATCCTTGTAGCATTTGGAAAATAATATTTCTTCTCACAATAATTGCAGCTTTGCTCTCAGAAATTGCACTGTGGAAATGTTTCTGATCTCTAGATGTTGTACTCACTATTTTACTGAGAGGAGGAAGAAAAAAAACAATTTACTGACCAGACTGTAGGGAAACATTATGCTGTGATGGTGGAGAACATGAATAGGAATCATTTAACCACTTCCCGTCATTATGTCATATGACATTTTGGGCTTGAAGTGGCAATATCTGAATGATGCCTGCAGATACAGTCATCATCCAGATAGCTTTCTTTTTAGCCAGCGATTTCCTTTAGTGTAAAAGCCATACTAGCAGCTGATTAGGCAATGGATTGCTCCTGGCATCCATGGGCACCTCTCCAGGCTGTCTTGTGTGATTGGAGAACCTGAGATCCGATCCGGTGGCACTGCCGGGATATCCACAGAGCTGGCCGAGGATGGGGTGGTCCCTGGCTACCTCTGTGATCCTGGGAGACCAGAAGCGATGTCATCCTGTCACTTCGGGCTCTGGCAGATGTAAACACTGTCAGATGTCTCTATAAAGAGGACATGTCATGCCTTATTTCTCTCACAAGGGAATAAAAGTGATAAAAAAAATAAAGGTGTGAAAATAAAAATAATATAAATAATAATTAAAAAAAAAAAAAAATTAAAGCGTCCCCATCTCCTCGTGCTCACATGCAGAAGCGACCGCATATGACCCACATATGTAAACAGTGTTCGCACCACACATTTGAGGTATCGCTGCAAACTTATAGCGAGAGCAATAATTCTAGTGCTAGACTTCCTCTATAAATCTAAACTGGTAACCTGTAAAACAATTTAAAGTGTTGCAGCTACTTAGCCACTGGATTGCTTTTACAGGCAGTGGGAGGGGATGTCCCCCCTCCTGCCGCCCATCGGTGCCTCTCTTGGCTCTCCTGTGCGACTGAAGAACTTGATATCTTAACCCGGAAGAGGTGCCAGGTAACCACAGAGTTGGCAGAGGAGCAGATGGTCCCTGGCCATCTCTATGATCCTGGGAGGCTGGAAATGACATCATGCCATCACTTCTGGCTCTAGCAGATGTAAACACTGACATTTGTTCCCTAGAAAGAAGAGATCATAGTTTTTTTTTATAATCTTATACTTTCCAGGGTAGAGGAGATACTGGGGTCTTATAGACCCCTGATGTCTCCATAAAGAGGACCTGTCATGTCTTATTTCTATCACAAGGGATGTTTACATTTCTTGTGATATGAGTAAAAGTGATCAAAAACAATTGAAGTGACAGAGTAAAAATAATAATAAAATAAATAATAATAAAAAAAATGAAAGCACCCCCATCCCCTCATGCTCACACGCAGAAGCAAACGTATACAGCCCTCTTATGTAAACGGTGTTTGCACCACACATGTGAGGTACCGTATAGCGAGAGCAATAATTCTAGCGCTAGACCTCTTCTGTAACTCTTAACTGATAACCTGTAAGAAAAATTGAAAGCATTGCAGCTGATTAGTGGCTGGATTGCTTTTACAGTCAGCCAATGAGGAGGGAATGTCCCCGGAGAGCTGAGGCACTGGTGTACATCGCTGGAAGAAGATCGGACTCAGGTAAGTATTAAGGGGGCTGGGGGGGACTGCTGCATGCATTAATGTAAAAAACATTCTGCCTTTAGAACCACTTTAAATAGAATGTTGCCTAAATTGCCACCAGGTAGAAGCAATTTATTTCTTGATCCATTATTGATCTAATTAATACATTGAGTTATAGATGTACTTCTTACGAAGTACCCTATAACTAGGCTCCAAGATTTACTAAACAAGTTCAAGAAAGTCTGGGAACATTGGCACACTTTTAATCTTTCTACTGAACGAGCTTGTGCAGTGTCATACCTCACCCTATCGCTATGACCCCCATCCCCATCCTCTGTCCCTGTTTGTACTCTACTCTTTGTTCTCCTATCCTCTGACATCTTGGCTTTACAGGACACCAACATAATTTAAGAGAAAATATTAATCATCAAACTAAGCTGATGTTGAATCAAATGCAATTCCAAGTCACAATGCAAACACTGGAACGAAGCACCCACGATAGCCTTTGAAGAGAGACTCTATATTATATGCTGCTCCCTTCTGATGTTTTTCACTCAGATGTATCATGGTATCATACTGTCAACTTTTTGTACCGCTATTGACTTCTCTGTAATTGTTAAAAATCAATAAATCAATAAGCAATTAAAAACATTATTCAAACCTTGGCTAATACTGTGACAAAATGAGTTCTTGATTTTTCAAAGTCCAAAGACACCCCATTTTTAACACGAAGAACTCCACTATGGCGATCCACTGTGAATTTGGAACTGTGTAAGTTCTGAAAAAAATAAAATAGTGTTACAAAATATTTGTTACATAGTAAATTAGGTTGAAAAACAGCAAATGTATATCAGGTACAACCAAAAGACTAAAATTAATAAAATGAAAACACCTTACATCCTTAGAACCCTAAACCTGAAGTTAATCTACAGGAAGGCAAAAAGCCCCTATGAAGTATGGTTTGATTCATTCTAACAGGAAAAAAAATTCCCTATTGACCTCCAAAGGCAAATTAGATACTCTCTCAATATTCCACAGTGGTAATAAATAATGCATATCAATAGAAAATAATATTTTGTGCATCATGTTGAACTTCCAGTGACCAGTATGAGAGGGTGAGAGAGATAACACCAAATTTAACACCTGCTCCCCATTCACACCTGAGACCTTCTAATACTAACAAATGACATGACACCGGGGGGGGGGGGTGGCTAATGGGGCCCAATTTGGACATTTTCACTTAGGGGTGTACTCACTTGTGCTGCCAGTGGTTTAGACAATAATGGCTGAGTGTTGAGTTATTTTGAGAGGACAGCAAATTTACACTGTTATACAAGCTGTACACTCACTATTTTACATTGCAGCAAAGTGTAATTTCTTCAGTGTTGTCACATGAAAAGATATAATAAAAAATTTACAAAAATCTGAGGGGTATACTCACTTTTGTGAGATACTGTATATAACAAGATTGACTTATTTACCCCAGGCTAATGGTGCCATTCTTTTTTCTTATACTTTTATTAGACACTAAAAAAATCTTCATTCAAAATAACAGAGTAGGTCTCAAACTTATTTAAATAGTTCTAAACTTCTTTGATGCAATCAGCCAAATTACTGACAGTCAACACAAATAAATGAAATGAAAAATAGATTTTAGGCATGGTTTACTACCTTGCAAAATGACATTCACATACTCACCACACAATCAATAAACAATGTCAATCATTAGTTAATCATCAGAGGGCCATGTAACCTGCTATTGGGTAAAGCCGCTAAACCTAAAAAAAAAGAAGACTTCTAAACAGATCTAGGTGGATGATTTACCTTTGAGATATACAAATACTGATTTTTTTTTTTATTTGGATAAAGTAAAAAACCCTGAAATCCTCCTGTCACGTTTTTATTTATGTCTATAGCCCCATATACTGTATATGTCTATAACTCCATCATTTGGCAAATGGCTTTAGTGGGGTAGCACTAGACATGTGCAAATTCGTTTAGTAACATTTTGAAATTCGTCCGAACCTTGCATCTTTTGGACATTCGGATGCAACCAAATGTCCGAAGAAAAAGATAACGAATCTCAACTAATACAAAAAAAAATTATAACGAACATAACAAATGAATTCAGCATGATTCATTAATTCCTAAGGTCTAATGAAACAAAAGGTCAACTCGAAGTAAATCTTACAGTCCAACCAGAGTGAGAAGGGTGTTGTATTCAATTTGAGCAGAGGAGAAGAGATATTATCATTATGTGTGTTAATGGATTCATTAAAAAAACAACTTTCTGAACTACGAATCGTTATCACGAATATATATACATACATACAGTAAATAACAAATTATCTGGAAACAAACAATTCAACAATAAAACAAATCGATTTAATAAGGAATATCTATACTCTATATAAATAACAAATTATCCAAAAATGAATTAACGTAACCTAACGAATATAACAGAATGAAATTATGTATTTTATGTATGAAAACGAAATGAAACAATTTTCAGTCATGCACAAGTCTAGGTAGCACAATTCACCGAGGTATAGGGTTGGTATACTGCACATGCAGTAACTGCAAATGACCTCCAGTGGTACTAACAATTCAACACTACAAAGACCTGCAAACAAAATTGGGGAACTATAACAAAAGTAATTTTTTAAGCCATGGTAACATTGTAAGACAAATTATTTTCCTCTGACTCACTGTTTCTGCAATGTAGTGATTTTTTTTTCTTTTTTTAACTAAAGGAAATAATTCTAAAACATACACAACTAATGAATAAAAATGGTAAACTCAGCCCTCAAATACTGCAAAATGGAAGAAAAAATTATGGAAACAAAACAACAGATTTACGATTCTGAAATTCAAATAAGGACTGGACATAAATAAAGTGTAACTATGACTCAATGTCATGTCAAAGTGGTCCAGCATGGAAGTCAATGAACATATGATTGTAAATCAGTCTACACTGACACAAGCATGTCTATATATCACAACATAAACCTTCTTTATTTATCACAAAGGCTATTTAAACACACAACATTTGTTCAGTAGCTTCTACTAAACTGCATTTACAGCATTTAATAAAAAATCTTGTCATACGGTCTTGATATTTTATTTCCATAATGGATTTTGTTACTATAGCAACATCAGATACAGCTAGAGTGTAAATTTATATGTGAAGAAGAAAAGGTGTGAGTTCTTATCAGCTGATAAAACCTCAGGAGCCTTAACCAAGGAGGTGCCACGGAGAAACACACTATTCCCATGATGGTAAAAGCCAGTTATTACTTGAATACTCTTATTACAACTCTCTTTAAAAGGAAGTAAAACAAACAAATTAATACTTGTATAAGTGCATAATTTTATCTGCTTATACATATTGGTCTTAATGCTATTTCACTATATTATCTTTAAGACAAAATAATACATTTTCATGATTTTTTTCCATCAGGGTCCATTCAGACTTATTCAGTCCAACATGCAGGCATTACAGCATGTTATGTCACTTGTTAACATACTCTCTTGTCACATTTTTGCAATTTTCCCAACACATACATTGCATTAAAGGATAGTTTTACTTTTAGAACATGTTTTTAGTTGGAACATGTAACATGTTTCAGCTCCTGCAGCTCTTCTGCTTCACCCCCCTCTCCCTGTGATGGCGGGCAGGGGTTTTCCCCCCTGTGGCCGCTGTCACAATTTGATAAAAGTGTGGCCGTGAGGGGCTCCACCCACATGACCTCATCATTTACTCACAGTTTTCTGTGAATGAATGCCTACAAGCTCTGTTAGCCATTGAGGCTGATAGCCTGTAGTTTCAAAGAGCTACCAGAGAGCTGGTGAGAGCTCTGGTAGTCCATTGATTCTTCCTGTTCTCAGGTAACTTCCTACCTGGATAAGGTATGGGCAAACAGCTATGTTGACATTGCAGGAGACTGACATTGCACCCGCAATCTGCTGATCGTGGGTACAATGCTCTGCAAGCTCCAGAAAAAAAGAAAACAACAAATGCACATTTTTTACCTGCAAAAAAATGTGCATTTATTTATTTCTTTTAAAAAGGTAAACTTATTCTTGAGCCTAGGTTCAAATCTATGCGGATGCGCTTGATATGTTTATCAGGCACGTTTTGCAGTGCGTTTTGCATTTTTAAACCCTCATTTTTTTATGCATTTTTGCATGCAGTTTTCATGCATTTTGCGTTTTACATTTTTTTCTCCCTCTGTAAACACTCTGTATATAACTGGCTGCTAAGCTGGGGCTGGGAAGCTGTCCTTAACAACCGATGAGGCATCAGCTGTCAGCGGGGTTCCCTGCTAACAGCTGAATGTTAAAAAAAAAATTGCCGGCAAAAAAAAAATGCCCTTCGGGTCCAGTATGGATTTAGAGGGGACCCCCACACACCAACATTTTTTAAAAAAATGGAGTGGGGTCCCCTCCAAAATCCATGCCAAGCCCTTATCCGAGCATGCAGCATGGGAGGGCAGGAAAGGGAGGGGACAAGCGACCGCCCTCCCCCCTGAACCATTCCAGGCCGCACACCCTCAACATGGTGGGATGGGTGCTTTAGGGGGCTCTCCGAGTGATGTCATTGGATGGCCACGCCCCTTGGCTATATAAGAATTGCCAGAGAGTGGGCGACAATTTAACACAGGAAGACAACCTCAGAACAAGAGCAGCTTTTTTTTTAGCGGGTAACCAGTGGCGAGGAAAAAGAGAGAATATAGTACAAGAAGGCAACAGTGGGGAGAGACAGCAGAGAAGAAATAGCAGCAGGAGAAGATGGCTCAGGGAGAAGACAGCACTGGGAGAGACGGCGGTGGGAAGAAAAGGTACCGGGAGAGACGGCTGTGGATGAAAGTGGCACCGGGAGAGACGACGGTGGGAATAGACAACACTGGGAGAGACGACAGCTGAAAAAGTTGGCACTGGGAGAAGACAGCCCAGAGCTATTAATAAAGGACTTGTCAAAAACTGGCTGTTGTTTTTTTTACATTTCACTGCTTTTTCATGTGAATGGGTAGGGGTACAATGTACCTGATACCCATTCACATGGGGGGGGCGGGATCTGGGGGCCCCCTTCTTAAAGGGGGGCTTCCAGATTCCAATAAGCCCCCACCCTCAGACCCCGACAACCACTGGCCAGGGTTGTTGGGATGAAGCCCTTGTCCCCATCAACATGGGGGCAAGGTGCTTTGGGGGGCAGAGCTTCTGAAGACGTCCCATTGATGATGAAACGTGTCAATCTGGGATGCACGTTGTGCTAGTTTATGCACAAGTGGAATGCATGCTGACTCTGTGAGGGTCTCGCTGTTCCCTTTGCTTGACTGCCTTCACCGCACAGTGCGGCTGTTCCTACAGGAGGCTCTTATATCTCACAGCATTTTTTGTATTGCATAGCCCATGGAGGTCCTTTAATAAAGATACCCCAGCATTTTTATGCTGTGAGGAGTCTGTTCTCCAATTTTTGTTTCCTTTACCGCTGGTTATATCCCATTCTGGAGGGTCTTTGGGTATCACGGGGAGGATCTCAGAGGAAGATCACAAGAAGAAGACAAGGAGGTCTTGGAGACCTGTATAGCCCTTTTTGATCCTTCTTGTCATAAGGCAAAGGGGATCAACTACGTCTGGTGAGTGTTTATCCTTACCTATCTATTTTACGTGATGTCCATCTCCTTTGGTCCCCTCAGTGGAGTCACCAATGTTATATGAAGGGGGAATTTTACACATTGGAAGTAAATAAGGACTTTTTTGGGACTTTGCACAGCACTTTTTCACTTTATGGGTTCCACCTATTTATGCGGTTTTATGGATGTTGATCTTTTTGATGTTTGCGCATGGTTATATCATGTTTTTTTGTGTTTAACCATATACACTAATACCATTATCTCGGCAAGCGCTTTTTTGTGCACCAACCTTTGCACGTTATATACCAAACACAACACTTGAGTTTCTGGTGCAACTCCACTGAAGTCTATTACGTGCAAAACACGGAAAAAAGTCCACAAAGCTTTCCAAAAACACACCGGCTGCAAAACTTGTACCATTGGAAACCAAGTTAAATGAACTGTAGTGTGTTTCTGCAAACTGCAAAATGCACTAAAGAATGCATAGGTGTGAATGTAAAGTTAAGGCAGTACACTTATTTTGAATTGATCATCAATGCACCGCTATGTACCAGAAAACTTTCAAGGCCATATCTTCCAATGCTACACACCACAATGTGTAGCATATGGATTGTTGTGTGCTATGAATAGCACGATGCAAGCATACTGAGGAGCTTCACATTAGTGAAATAAAATAACTTTATGACTTTTTCTAAACCAGTGTATCATTAAAGTGTGCCTAAACCCAAGAACAAAAATCTAATACATTGCAGCTTACCAGTCCTTAGATGTGGCAGTGGCTGCATTAGTTTCCTTTTGTCATGCTTTTTTGGAGCAGCAAAGTATAAGTCTATGGGCTACCTGACAGGCCATATACTGTAGATGGCTCCATAAATCATAACTTCTTGAAACCTATATTTTTTGCCATGCCAAAATTCACAAATAGAGAACATTTAAGGAACATGTATTCAAAAGGCCTGTGGATTTCAATGAAACACAAATTACATTTTTTTTTAACTCTGTCTATAACAACAATCATAATGAGAGGAGGTATTCTCCCCTTACTTACTAAAACTAATCAAGATACTGATGCACACTAGAGATCATAATATACATTTTACCTATTCAAGAGATAGTAAAGGTGCCAAAGATGGCCTGCTGGCCCCTTGAAGATATTCAATCTCCTTTTAGTTAACCTACAAGCATGGCTGGGACTGCCCCTCGCAGCCCTTAAAGGGAGACTGCCAAGGATTCAACACACATCCTCTCCTAATAAGATTCACACGCTGAATGTAAATCCGTGCTTTGCCACCTTCATTCAGTAAATGGTGTAGTTTCGCAAGAGTTTGATTGCTTGTTTTAAAATGCACTTGTTAATGTGTCAAACACAGTAAACTGGTTATCTAACAAAAACTGGTTATCTAACAAAACTGAATACTTTGGCATTAGTCAACTCAGTGTACTCTAATATGTTAATGTCAGCACCTTTAGGTGAAATGGATAGCTTACCTGTCCCATTCCTAACTTACCTGTTGACTAGACATGTGCAGAGTGAAAAAATGTGTTTTGTTTTGTTTCGTTTTGTTATTTACATAAGTTCATTTATCTAGATTTGTTTAATTCGTTTCATTCGTTTTCGGAATTCGTTTCATTTATTTGTTCAATTAGAAACGTTTTCTAATCAATTACGAATTGTTTTCGAATTTGAAAAATTTTTGAATACAAATCTTTTTCAAATTCAAATCGTTTTCAAATTCGAATTGTTTTTCAATTTCCAAGGAGAATTGGGTTAGAGAGGAAAGTGGAGGAATAGAATGAAAAAAGATAGTATACAATAGAGGGGAATATAACATAAAATGAAAGAATATAATGTGGTGGAGTGGAACAAAGCTGTTTTACTCTGTTGTATTCTTTTCTAGTCTATTGTTTTTTTTTTCCTGTTCTATTCCTTTGTTTTCTATTCTATTTTGTTCCCTTTGGAAATTGGAAAACTATTGGAATTTGAAAACTTTTAAAATTCAAATTTGAAACCTATTGGAATTTGAAAACTTTTAAAATTAAAATTTGAAAATGATTCGAATTTGAAAAGTATTCGAAAATGATTTGAAAATTATTCAAATTTTGTCCGAATCTTCTTTTTCATTATTTGGATTGGTTTAAATTCGGTACTATTGTAATTCGGAAATTCGGATACATCCGAATTTCCGAAACACGAAAATTTATCCGAATTTTAATTGGGAACTAAACTAACCACCCATGTCTACTGTTGACACTGTGATTGATGGAAAAAGGCAAAACTAAAAAGCTCCTGTAGAAGCAGTGATTTTTAAAAGAGTGTGCATGACCCTTAGCCTAGGTTCACACTGAATGCCGGTTTGAAATTGTGCGAGTTCAGCTAAACTCGCACAATTTCAAACCGGCATTTCAGTCCGACTTCGGGGGTGATTTGAGAGGCATCTGTGTGGGTTCATGCACAGATGTCTATTGAAGTCACCAAAAGTAGTACAAAAAATACTTTTGGGAATCGGTTTGGCGTGGCAAAGTCGGCGTCGCACCGTTTCGGACAATACAGGCTCTGGTTTAGCATGCAATTTGACCTGTAAAATCGGCCCAATATGAACGGGTCTAAGGGTGTATGTATGTGACTCACCTCTGAGTAAAGGAAACAGAGTAGCAAGGGCACAAGGATTAGCAAAATAGTAAAAAGTTTATTAAACAAAACAAAGTGTCACTTAAAGCGTAACTCCACTTTTGTTGAGAAAAAAACATTCCCCCCCTGGGTGATCTATGTAAATTGCAAGGATTATAACAACCTTTGTTACAGATTCCTACCTTTTGATATTCTGAAGAAATCACTGTTTGTTCCTCTGTGCTTAGAGGGTCTAATGGGAGTGGTTTCATAATTATCAGTCAGTAGAGCACTAATGAGTAAAGCTGCTGGGCCTGCATCCCTTTAGATTTGTTCCTATTGGAAGTATCTCATTAACATTTTTGTTGCAGGGGATGCCTGAAATATGACTTGTATCTTAGGGCAGAATTCTGGGAAAATTGGTGAGCCAATCACACAAGCAGGAAGTGATGTTTCTGAGGAGTGGTCAGTACACATTCTGTGTACAGAACAACTCCAGGTAGCCATATTGCATTGCATTTATAAAAAATTACAGTGGCTGAAGACTGAAAAGGAAAGGTAATTTTTAATAACATTCAATTACAATTATAAAGAACTAGTGTGCAAACCAGTAGGTAAAATAAGGTGGTAGCTGCCAACACAGATAAGGTAACCTGATACCAAAAAAAATGATTTGGAGTAGAAAATGTGTAGAGCTCACCAATAAACTTAGTAATACAATCTGCCCATAGGGTCAGAAAAGATTATGCATCAAAAAGTATGTGAATGAAGGAAAATCAAACTCAAAAAAGATGGTATTATAACTAGGAATCACCACAAGATCCCATCTGTGCACAATCGATCTGGATCTTTCTATGTATGTGTGACAATCTAAGTCTGACTTCAATAAAGTGCAATTGCAATAAGGACATAATCAGGTCCAACATAAAAGCAATCAGAATGTGCTATATACATAAAGTGCAATGTAAAAAAATAAATATATCCACAAAACTGTAAAATCAAATGTAAAATGAGAAAAGTGTGAACTTCTAGAATTCACCACCGGAGGTCATCTATGCATCTTTTTAGAGAGGATAATCAAGTGTAGTAACTAACATTCACCACCGGAATGTTTTTGAGGTTTTTTTTAGTTTGATTTTTCCTTTATTCACATACTTTTTGATGCATAATCTTTTCTGACCCTATGGACAGATTGTATTACTAAGTTTATTGGTGAGCGCTACACATGGGACAGCACAAAGTATATAATAACTATAAATAATTAGACAAAACACCAAAATACTTTAATGGGCTATAAAGGCCACGGCGTTTATTAAGGGTAACCCAAAATTTAACAATAGTAATCCAGTAATATATTTAAACTTAAAGTTACATTACCATAAATCATATATTTCTTAATCAAATAAACCTAGTCCATCCAGAACTGAGCTGGATGACAAACCCCACTAACAAACGCCATGACAAGGGAGTTATGTTCAAATTAGGGAGGGTGGGTGGGAGCAACCCAGAGCTCCGTCTCCAGCGCGGGGTTCCTCAGGCGGCAACAGAGCGGGAACAACAGGCAGCTTTATGCACTCTGCCCGGCTCAAGCCCGCCCGAATTAACCAATCACTGCCTGTTGCTACCTGTTGTACAATCTGCCATCTCCAGGAGCAACCTAAGAGAGAAGAAAAGGAGGGGGGGAAGAGAGACAGGGGAAGCACTTTGTACTGTCCCATGGAGCCCCGCTTAATCGCTAGGGGCTCCCCCATGGGACAGCACAAAATATATAATAACTATAAATAATTAGACAAAACACCAAAATACTTTAATGGGCTATAAAGGCCACGGCGTTTATTAAGGGTAACCCACAATTTAACAATAGTAATCCAGTAATATATTTAAACTTAAAGTTACATTACCATAAATCATATATTTCTTAATCCAATAAACCTAGTCCATCCAGAACTGAGCTGGATGACAAACCCCAACAGCTGAAAGCCACTCAGGAACTGAGTGGCTGAAGCCCCCCAAACGCCGTGGCCTGCTCAACCATATTCTGTAAACCTAAACAAAAAATATCTAACCCAACGTCCGACAGGTGTACAAAATCAACTCTATAAAGACCAGGAAGGAAACCCTCAAGATCTATGTGGCGGTAAGACAAACCACCTTGGTAAACCACTAAATTGCGTATAGTCCTATTTAATCGCTTTCTAATTTTATCTAAATAATGAAGATTACTGGACTCGCACCAAAGAAGTCTTGGCACCATTTCTGAAAACACTATCACTGTAGAAGGAAATAATAACTTAAAAGAAGATAAATCTCTTTTCATCTCACAGATCAAATCCCAAGTTTTAATCTTGCCCAGGTCATTCGCCCCGGCGTGAATTATAAGAACATCTGGGGTAGGCCATTGTCCTATCAAATAAATTAAATGATCCTTC
>BLSH010135433.1:526794-580941 GCA_018402905.1 Glandirana rugosa
AGTGAGAAATAAACAAATATCGCGTTTTTTATTTTTGGCGTCTCCACTTGTTTATGGTTGTTTTCTTTCGAGATAAACACCCCTTTTTTCCTATGGTTAAAACAAACCCATGTGGCAGCGTGCTGACGCGTTAACAGTAAGTTTTACGCTGTCGCGACTTTGGACTTTTAACCAGACCCGTCCTCCCCCCAAATTCACGGGTCATTCCTTCACCAATTATGTTCCTTACGTAATTGGTGAAGGGCTGGCGCGATATCTGTTTTCTGCAGGTGTCGCGCCAGGCGCGCGGGAAGCGAGATTCTGCAGGACGTCCATGGACGTCCTGTTAGAATAACCCGACCGCGCTGTGGACGTCTTTTGTCTATAGCGCGGTCGGGAAGTGGTTAATGCATTCCTTGTATTAACCACTTCCTTACTGGGCACTTAAACCCCCCTCCTGCCCAGACCAATTTTCAGGTTTCAGCGCTGTCGCATTTTGAATGACAATTGCGCAGTCGTGCGACGGTGTACCCAAACAAAATTGGTATCCTTTTTTCCCCACAAATAGAGCTTTCTTTTGTTGGTATTTGTTCACCTCTGCGGTTTTTATTTTTTGCGCTATAAACAAATAAAGAGTGACGATTTTGAAAAAAGAACAATATTTTTTACTTTTTGCTCTAATAAATATCCAAAAATAAAATATAAAAAAAAAAATTATTCATTGGGTTTGGCCGATTTATATTCTTCTACATATTTTTGGTAAAAAAAAAATCGCAATCAGCGTTTGATTGGTTTGCGCAAAAGATATTGCATCTCCAAACTATGGGAATTGATTTATGGCATTTTTATTATTATTATTTTTTTTTACTAGTAATGGCGGCGATCTGCAATTTTTATTGGGACTGCGATATTGGGGCGGACATGTCGGACATTTTTGACACTTTTTTGGGACCAATGACATTTATACAGCGATCAGAAATTTAAATGTCCACTGATTACTGTATAAATGTCATTGGCAGTGAAGGGGTTAACCTGAAGGGGGCAGTGAAGGGGTTAACAGTGTTCTCTGGGCGTGTTCTAACTGTGGGGGGGATGGGCTGGCCGGGACATAACAGATCTAACTGATCCCAGTGACAGGGATCAGTAGATCTGCTTGTCCCCCTCTCACAGAATGGGGAACCGCCGTGTTTACATTGGCGGTTCCCCGTTCTGCAGCTCCGCAGGCGATCGCGGGTCAGGAGCGGACATTGAGTCCGCCCGACCCGCGGGCACGCCCACGCAGCGTGCGGCGGCCGCGTGCGCCGCCGCCACCTGTCAGTGCTCACCGGGGGCATACAAAGGGGTGGACGTCCATGGACGTCCACCCGGAGATTGAGATCCGCGCTGTAGACGTCTTTTGTCTATAGCGTGGATCTCAAGCGGTTAAGGTAAAAAATGTTTAGGCATCAGCATTGCTTCCTCACCCCCCCTTTTTACTCGTATTTACCCTCATTCGATCCAGCGCTGTCCACATCTGCAGCTCTTCTCTCCCTTTAGTTGTCCTTAAACCATTTTGCTGCCGCTGATGTAAGGATTATATTGGCGGTAGGGCTGACTGTAGCAGCAAGGAGGTGTAGAAATAACTAAAACCCAGGGCTTTTTTTCAGCGGAAATGTGGGGGAAGGTAGTACCGGCACCTCCAGCACTGAATGTAGTAATGATGCAGAAAGTATAACAGGTTTTGGCACCCTATATATATGTGAAAGGGATGAAAATAAAAATAACTAACTGGTTATGCACTTTTTAATCTTGCAGGAGTTGGTTTTACTAATGAGGAATTGAAGGTCCTAAATGAAGGAATAAAATATGCCCCAAAAAAGTTTCTGGATACATTTGAACTCTTAATAGATTTGGAAAAATTCTCCAGAAAATTAAATATCATTTTTTTTTTTTTAAAGAAACAAAACTCAAACCACAAACCACCACTCCAGTGTTATTTCAGCATACAAATTTGAAAAACAAATCCATTTTCAATCCCAAATCTTCATCCAGCAAATACGTTGAAGTTTTTTAAAAAATGGTAATCAATGAAATAAAAGGATTAAAACCCCATAAGAAAGGTTTCTCCAAACAGTCCCTTGATAAGGAATCACAAGCCATTAAAGCTTTAGAAGAAAAGGGGGGGATCATGATCAGACCATCCGATAAAGGCGCAGGGCTTGTCATTCTGAAAAAATCAGATTATGAAGCAGAAATGCAAAAGATACTAGGAGCAGAAGACACATACAAAAAAATTAAAGGGTAACCCCACACCAAAACTACAGAAAGGCCTAAAGAAGTGGATAAGTAATGGAAAAGAAAGAGGGCTTCTAAACATGAAAGAAGCCAAGTACTTACTCCCAAAAGCACCAAGACTACCAGTTCTATACCAATTACCTAAAATGCACAAGAACAGCAAGCACCCTCCAGGAAGACCAATACTTAGTGGAATAGATTCCCTATATTCCCAGCTTGGAGAACATTTAGATATTTTCTTCCAACCGCTCGCCGCTAAGGCCAAAGCTTATATCAAGGACAGTCAAGACATCATAACCCTCTTACCCGAACTTGATATGCAGGACTCCACATTGTTAGCAACAATCGATGTTGAGTCTTTGTATATGAACATCAAACAACAAGACGCCTTGATTACATGAATGGGCCCTACATAACCATACTGACATGAAATATGAGCAGATCAACTTTCTATTGGATGGACTAGAAACAGCTATGTCTAACAACTACATAACAGCCAGTATTTCAATCAAATGAAAGGAGTCACAATGGGGGCTAAGTACGCCCCCAGCACTGCAACCATTTTTTTGAATAAATGGGAAGAGGAAGAAGTTTACACCAGATATTGGCCTGAGCTACAATGTTACAGGAGGTTCATTGATGATATCCTTGTAATCTGGAATGGCTCAGAAGAAAGTTTGATGGACTTTTTGTCATCATTAAACAATAACAAATATGCTATTAAACTTACGGCGAACTGGAACAAAGAGGTGATACAGTTCCTTGATCTAGATCTGTTTAAAGCCTATGGCTGTTTATACTCACAAACCCACTTCAAGGAGGTGGATAGAAATGGGTATGTCTCGAAGATAAGCTGCCACCATCCGAGGTGGCTAGAGGCCATTCCAAAAGGTCAATTGATATGAATTAGAAGGAATTGCCACAGTCTGACTATTATGTGCAAACAGATAAACTTATCGAAAGATTCCTGGAAAAGGGTTATCAGAGGAAACAATTACAAAAAACAAGAGAACTGGTTGGAAAAATGAATAGAGACAAGCTCCTCCAAGGCAAAAAAAAAAAAAACAACATGAAAACTCAAGACCTAGCTTTCATTACAGGGTTTCATACCCAATTTAGAGGTGTAGAAAAGATAATACACAAACATTGGCCAATTCTTTTGAAAGATCGTAGTCTCAAAGAAATGCTCCCGAAGAAAAAATCATTTATTTACAGGAGAGCCCCGCCCTCAGAAATCGGATAGTATAAAATGTAGTTGATCCCCCAAAAAGACTTCTCACCTTTCTTGATAGAGAAGGTGTTTATAGATGTGGTAGATGTACATTTTGCAACTCCACAAATGATAAAAGGAGAAAGGTTTTGTCTTTCACCTACACCATGGTCAAATTTAAAATTGCCAAACTTATTACATGCCATACTCGCTGTGTCACCTACCTCCTTACATGCCCATGCAGTTTAAACTATGTAGGCCGTACCACTAGACCACTCTACAAAAGAATCAATGAACATGTGAGTACTATTAAAAAATGATGTCTCAAACACAATATATCGAGGCATTTCAGAGGGAAACACAACAGGAACCTTGAATTCTGTGTATCCATCAGAGTTAAACGTGGATATATATCTAAACTGTTACATATCTGATTTTTAATATTTGAATACATGTGTTAAACTTATATATACATTTTTTTATTGTAATGCCAATTCACTCTTTATACTCTTCAGTAATTCGTACCTTCAATATTTTCCATATTGGATCTATCTTATACATACCATTTTTTACCAAAGTGGTTTAGCTTTATATTTTTTCCAAGTTTTTAGAGACCATTAATTACCTGTGGGGTTTTTTAGGTTCTGCAGTGCATTTACAGGCGGTCCCCGGGTTATAAACAAGATAGGGTCTGCAGCTTTGTTCTTAAGTTGAATTTGTTTATCGGTTCATTAAGTCGGAACAGGTACATTTTATAAGTGTAGCTTCAGCCAATAAAAATATTTTTAAGCTTTTTGGTTAGCATAGGGAAGGGTTAACACCTCTGTAATGTTTGTTTTGCTGTCTGTTTCTGTTCAGAAGATTCCACCTCACTTTCTGTCCCAATGATAGTTGGATTTTGAAAATTTTGGGTTGTTGTGGAAACAAATCTTGGTGATAAAGCATCAGTGGATACACTTTTTTCCCATAATAACTCTTGCAGGATTGAATTTCCCTTCCTAAGGGTAGATTTCCTCTCACTTCCTGTTGTCTACCTCCGTTTGTAAGAAGGAGTCGTTTGTAATTGGATGTTTGTAACTAGGGGACCGCCTGTACTATACTGAACAGTAATAATTTTAAGCAAATACTAGATGTCCCCACACGTTTTCCACACTGTTCCTTTTTGTCCCCTTTCATTGGACTGCAGTAATTCAAATCAACCACTAGATGCCTCCATACGTTTTTATATCAGTCTTCCTCATTCTCTTTTTAATTTTAATTTTATTTTTAATTCATTGCCTTTTCATCATTATGCATTTATCATGCTTTGGATTGGTATCTTAACAAGTGATATTATGTGGCAATTATTGTATAAATTGGAACAATCCATTGAACACAGGGTACTTTTTAAACTTGTTATGTGCATTTATTGATTCGTCTCTGTAGGAACATTTTGTATCTGTATTGCCTGTAAACGAAGCGTGTATGTGAATGCGGCTTGTCTCTCACATACAGTGTCCACATACAGTGTCCATTTTTGTCTTGTTTTACTGTCAAGACATTTTTCAACCAATTACCATTAACATCTGGTTATATAAGCTGTCAGGGCTGGTCTGTAGGCGTACTCCCTGATGATGTGTCTTGTGGGACACAAAATGCATAGAAGCCACGCCTTCTCCTGATGTCACGTCCGGCCCCTCTGGTTCCGACCTTTCCAAGCAGTGGAACGCACACCGGTCAGAGACGAGCTGGTCTCATTCACACACGCACGCTGGATCTGTCAGTGCTGGCACATCAGCACAGAAACATGTGAGTGGACATTTGGATGCTTTGTTTTATTTGTTTTAACCTCTTCAGATCCACGCCATAGCCGATTGATGGCTACAGCGCAGATCTAATTTGCTGGGAGTCCGTCAATAGACGTCCTCCTCTTTGGCTTGTGCTGGGCTCGCCGTGTTGCGTGAGCGTGCCCGCGGGTTGGGTGGACTCGATGTCCGCTGGAGACTCGCAATCTCCTCACAGAGAGCCGCAATGGGGAACCGCCGATTTAAACACGGCGGTTCCCCATTCTGTGAGGGGGGCATGACAGATTTACTGATCCCTGTCACTGAGATCAGTTAGATCTGTTATGTCCCTGTTAGCCCCGCCTCCACACAGTTATAACACACCCAGGGAACACATTTAACCCCTTCACTGCCCCCTTAGTGTTAACCCCTTTACTGCCAATGCCATTTATACAGTAATTTGTGTCTATTTTTAGATCTGATCGCTGTATAAATGTAATTGGTCTCAAAAAAGTGTTGAAAACATCTGAAATGTCCACCGCAATATCGCAGTCCCCATAAAAAATGCAGATCGTCACCATTACTAGTAAAAAAAAAAAACAATAAAAACGCCATAAACCAATGTCCATAGTTTGTAGGCGCTATAACTTTTGCGCAAACCAATCAATATACGCCAATTGTGATTTTTTTATGTAGAAGAATATATATCGGCCTAAACTGATGAATACATTTGTTTTTTTTATTTTTATTGTAAATTGGTAATTGTTGCTTGGAGGGGGTCTACTGTTAAAGTAGGGTTCTACTGTTTCTGGCTGCAGGAGGGTCTATTAATGGTGGCTGCTGGGAGATATATTGTTACTGGCAGGGCCTATAGTTGCTGGGGGGATATATATTGTTGCTGGCTGTGGGGGATCTATTTTACTGCTCTTCTCATTATCATTAACAAATCTCATAAAAATATTTAGCACCACAAAACAATGCTTGGTTCTGTAGTCTCTAAAAGGGCTGCAGGAGGTAGTTAAAGTGTTTGTTACCCCAACATCTCATATTCCTGATATGTGCCGGCTGTACCATGTACTTGTAAGAGAAAGTATCCTATTCTCTTTGTATTGCTTCCTTTGTGTGAAACCCCTGGTGTTGCTGACAGTGCCTTTGCTTTCCTATTAAAAACTGACCGCACTAAGCAGGAGAACATACCATGGTCAGTTCTCTAGCTGTGCTGGCAATTCAGCCTGCTCTCCTCCAATGTTCAGACTTGTCCTGACACACCCCCTCTGCACAGCCATTTACTGAGAAGCTCAGAGTGCTGTTGCTTCTCCTCCCACCAACTCTTATGCAGGTGAGAACAAAGGGAATGTGATCACTAATAATAAAGGAGAAAAAAGGTATTAATCATTTTTTTTTATTCATACACAAATGTTTTGTCTTTCATTTCTATTTTAAACTGAATGGGTTATTTTACAAAATGATTTTAAGGGGTTGAACAAAGGGATGTTGCTCAGAGGTGAGTAGGCTGGAGGGAGTACCTCCACCTATTCTCTGAGAAAAAAAGACCTGCTAAAACCTAAATTAAAAAGTGGCGCTACGACTTAGCATACAGATAAAGTCCACCCTTGAAACAGTGATATAAAATCCACAAACATTATATCCAATCCAAAACTGTGATATAATAATCCAGATAGCTCCAAAATGACAGTGTTGTCACCATGTGATTAAGTAAAGCACTTACAGGGATTTTATGCCTCTCATTCACTTGATTGGCATATGGTGCTTGTAACTATTATATAATATATAGAAGAAAAAAGATCAGATAGCGTAATTCTAAGTGTTTATGTACAGTAATAATCCTTCCCAGTCCTGACCCCCTCACTATACTACTGTATGTCTTAAGCTTACCTGTCCCTACTGGGTGCCCAGAATCTTCATGGCATGTGTGAGATGGAAGAAAGCAGCATACATCTGTTAAGAATTAATCTGGAAGAGTTCAGCTCTGAGCATGTCTGTGTTTTAGAGTGCAGGGGCGACATTAGGGGTCTAATTGATATACCATTGATGTTTCCTTAAATTGAACATGTCACCTGAGCCATAACATAGGGGGCTTATCAGTAAAAGTAAAATCAGTAAAGTACAAATAAAAAAGCAAAAACTGTTTTAAAAATTAAAGCTGAATAAAAATAAATAAAAAACACACATTTTAAAACTACATGCACATATGAATTTAAATTAATTACATGTAAAGGCCTTTAAAGTGTTGCTTGCAGACAGTTTTTTTTTTTCACCATTTCAGGAGCATACACAATTTTTGGGCTTGACAAATACAGTATCTATTTACTCATTGGTACATCCTCTTTTATATTTAACCAAAAAATTGTGTATTATATTGGGCACAATTCAGTAAGCAATATTTTATCGCATCCAAGAATGCGGTAAAATAACACACAGCATTTTTTTGAAAAAAACTGTGTAATTCATGAAGAAATGGTCCTTAAAATTTTGCATGCGTTATATTTCCGAATCAATAGTAATACTCCATGTTCCTATTGCACACATTCCTGAATAAAGCTCTAGAAGATTTGAGTGCTGCAGCAACCACCAGATGGAAACTGGTTCATAAAGTCACAATGAGGATATTTGCCAGCAGTAGCGTCCAAACATGTTCACATCACAGAGCAGGTAGTGCAATGTTTCGGAGTCACGCAGGATCTCTTTGCCAGGCATATTTATGAATCATACATTAATTACTGCATGAAAACCGTATTGTGCTGCTATTGCTCAGAAACCGAACAGTACATTGGTGAGGAGGGCTGTGAAATTCCCACTATCTTGCCAGGATGCTTTCCCAAAATAATGTAATGTAGCCAACAATTTATTCATGGCTGGTATGGCATGGCTTTTCTGGGTTAAGGGCTCAAGGTACTCTATACATTGGATATACAGCTCCATAATGAGTGCCTTGGATGACCAGAACTTCTGCAAAGTATCAACATCCATGTATTTATCCAGCAATGAACACTCCTTAAAGCATCTTTCCTTTAAAAGGACCATTCTAGATTGTTGACCGATTTATGTAGGATATTCTATATATGTATACATACACACAGTTTTTTTTTATAATATGTACATAGGTGTGTACTGTAGGTTATGATTTATGGCTCCACAAAGCTGGCAGGCAAGCTGCATTTTATATACCAAAAGGGCCAGAGTTATCACTTGCAGTGGATTGTAAAATTTAGTTTTTCCTGATCAGACTTGAAAGGAATAGTACAAAAAGTATTTATTGATTGTAATTAGCCTTGAGGGGTTATTCATGGAAAATAGTGGTTTGCTTACCTGATAATCACTAATGTGAGGTTATTGCTAATAAGACTTAGCAGAACCACCCCCCCCCCCCCAGTGTCAGACTAGTATTTTAGGGGAGCTGGCAGTCATACTTTCTTTCTCCATGAAGATGAAGGTACAGGCCTAGATATAGTCTAGGATGAATGGGACTCTGAAGGCAAGGCTACTGATCGTTGTAATATTTACTTTGGATTTTGTTATCTGCTGCAAGTATCTCGTGAATTATTTTCTGTACTGGGATCAATAAATGCATCTCTCTGGAAGAACCGATTGCTGCAGGAATAACTCACATTATAGAAATAAATAATTAATTAATAATCATCATCATTCCACTACTACTACATTACTACAGCTTCTCCTCCTCCTCCTCTTCTGCATTACTTTAAATTCCAGAAGACTGAATTCAAAGGGCTCCATCGACTGTGCTATGTAGTCTGTCAGCCTCCAGAGACAACTCCTGAGTGGAATCTACCTGCCACCTGCTCCAGCTTGCACTTTTCCATCTATCTTTTTAAAACATTCACTGACCTCCTACCTTGGGTCTGACCATTGCCATACTTATTGCATAGTTTTCGTAAGCTTGGACCACTACTTAACCACTTGAGGACCGGGCCATAGCTGAATGACAGATACAGAGTGGTTGCTTAATTCTGGGAGGGCGTACAATGACGTCCTCCCAGAATCGCATGCCCTGTGCACCCCCTGGGGCGGGTCACAGATTGCGGTAAAGAGCCAATGACAGCGGCCCTTTACCACATGATGGATCTGTCCAATGACGGAGCGATCAATGTAAACAAGCCGGTGTCATGTCCAGTTCTCCCCGCTGCTCACACCTATCATGTGAGCAGCGGAGGGTGAAGCTGCAGTGTGAGGCTGCTGTAGGTATTCTCCCGAGTGCCAGACCCAATGCAGTGCAGATCAGTGCCCCAATGTGTGCCCAGAAGTGCCATAATTCGTGCCTATCAGTGTACCAATATGTGCCCAGAATTGCCCCAATTTGTGCTTATCAGTGCCCAGCAGTATCCAAATCAATGCCCAGCAGTGTCATATCCATGCCCAGTGGTGTCATATCAGTGCCCAGCAGTGCCATATCTGTGTTCAGCAGTGCCATATCACTGCCTCAATCTGTGCCCAGCGGTGCCATATCAGTGCCCAGCAGTGCCCCAATCAGTGCCCAGCGGTGCCATATCAGTGCCCAGTGGTGCCATATCAGTGCCTAGCAGTGCCCCAATCTGTGCCCAGCAGTGCCATATCAGTGCCCAGTGGTGCTCTATCAGTGCCCAGCAGAGCCCTATCAGTGCCCAGCATGCCATATCTGTGCCCAGTGGTGCCATATCAGTGCCCCAAACCATGCCATATTAGTGACATGGATCAGTGCTCTCCATCAGTGCTCTACAGTGCCACGTCATTGTGTATTTTAGGTTCCTAGAATGCCTGATGGTGCTCCTTGCATGTTGGGCCTCTCTCTGTGGATAGGCTGTGTAAAGGTCTCACACATGGGGTATCACCATACTCAGGAGGAGTAGGGGAATGTGTTTTGGGGGTCATTTGTGGTATGCATGCACTGTGTGTGAGAAATAACCCGTTAATATGACAATTTTGTGAAAAAAAATCTTCATTTTGCAAAGCACTGTGGGAAAAAATGACAACGTGAAAAAACTCACTGTGCCTCTTACTAAGTACCTTGGAATGTCTACTTTCCAAAAAGTAAAATTTGTACTTTCCTAGGTTGTTATTGTCTCAAGAAATGAGATAGGCCGTCAGTGCATCAGGTGTGATCAATATTCAGTGATTGGCACCATAGCCTGTAGACTCTATAACCTTCACACAGACCAAATAATATACACAAATGTGGGTTATTTTTACCAAAGATATGTAGCAGTATACATTTTGACTAACATTTATAAAAATTATTAATTTGCAAAATTTTATAACAGAAAGAAATAAAAATGCATTTTGTTTACAAAATGTTTGGTCTTTTTTTTATTTATAGCGCAAAAAATAAAAAACCCAGTGGTGATTAAAAACCACCAAAAGAAAGCTCTATTTGTATGAAAAAAAGGACAAAAAATTCATATGGGTACTGTGTTGCATGGCTGAGTAATTGTCATTCAAAATGTGAGAGCACTGAAAGCTGAGAATTGATCTGGTTGTTAAGGGGGTTTAAGTGTCCAGTGGTCAAGTGGTTAATTACCGCATTTATTTATTTCCTTCTGTGAATTGACTTTAACGTATTCTTATGCGGTATTAACCGAGTTACCATTTTTGGCGTTTGCACTAAATACCACATGCAAGCAATAGTGAATTTACATTTTCATTATTGCATGCAATAAGTGGTCACATGACCGTCATAACGCATGTGATAACCTTTAGTGAATTGTGGCCATTGTTTCTGTGTGCATGCACGCCCCAGGGGCTTTTACATTGTTTTGGGGTGTTTTTGAGTTTATTAAACTTCCATTTTGTATATAATGTTTTTCTTTTTTACATTTCTTTAAACTAAACCTTATTGTTAAGAGACTGACAGAGGGGTGGCACCTTCACTCACATGTAGAAGAGATCAGCCACTCAAATCACTTCTACTACATAGGCAGTAGCTGGGAGAGAAAAGGCAAACAAAGTCCCGACTGCTATAGCAGCCTAGAGTTTGTTTACATTCCCCTGCAGCCACCACCATAAAAATCACGGTGGCAGCAGCAAAAGGGTTTGTCCTGGATATTAAGACAATGGCGATGAGTGATTTTACGAAAACTAAGCACATCAATCAACAAAACTGGCCATTTTTCTATATTGATAAAATGTATCTTGCAGCAGAGTGGTCTCTTTCCCTCTAAAATGTTGCAAAAAAATGTTGCAAAAAGTTTGAAGCACTAGAGCAATGCATGAGTTACCACTTGGTTAAGGCTTACAAAGCAGTGGAACTTGACTATGGCTGCCTACAGCTAATACAGAGGTATTAACGAATGAGCAGGAAAATGGCTGCCATGTCATTACAGCCAGCGATTCAAGTCACCAATAGTAACGGATAAAGGATAGATAATACATTGCACTCCCAATAGAAAATCACATCTAAAGGGATGCAGACCTTGCAGTTTTCCTTATCAACCGCAAAGTCCATAGAAATTGACCACCATGGTCTTGATGGAACAGGGAGTGGCCGGAGCAACCCCAAAGAAAGAGAAGCTTGGAATCTCTTATTGTGTGCACAGGTTACGCATGTGGCCACATAGCTTTTGACATCCCTTTTGTTACCAGGCTACCAAAAGAAATGTGACAAAAGTTCTCCTGTCTTAGAAATCCCAAAATGCCTGCAAGTTTAGAGTCATGAACTAACCTGAGGGCTTAAACCTGAGAAGATTTAGGTACACAGAGGTCATGTGCTTGAGTCCAAAAGCCATTCTTATATTCAAGGTTAATGTCCTTAGGAGGATGTGAGTCATTCTGATATCCCTCTTTGAGGAGACTCAAGAATGTCTTTGAACTTGTGGCCCCTAGGAAGTTCTTTTGAGGAAGGATTGTACATTCAGAGTTGCTTTCCTGGAGAGGCTCGGACAACATCCTTCATAGTGCATCAGCCTTGCCATTCCTCGAACCAGGTTTATATGAGATAGTAAAATTGAATCTGGAAAAGAATAGAAGAATTTCTTGGCAGAATGAATGAATTCCAAATGTTTATGATCAGTGAGAACACTTACAGGATGGTTAGCCCCTTCCAGCAGATGCATCCATTCTGAAAAGGTTTCCTAAATTGCCAGCAACTCCTTTCAGCTGAAGACATCAAACGAGAGAAGTATGTACAGTGGTGAAGCTGCATCTTTTCTCTGCTATGCTGAGAAAGTACAGCTCCCATGGCAGAGTCTAAAGTATCCAGGTAGTTCAGGGTCGGAATGAGCCAATACTGGTGCAGAAATGAGAAGAGTCCTTAGCTTACTAAAAGCAGTCTGTGCCTCAGGTGACCAAAGGGCACCCCTTTCTTTGTCAGCTGTGTAATTGATAATATCACCTTAGAGAAGTTTCTGATGAATTTTCCGTAGAAGTTGGCAAACCCAAGTGACTCTTTTATTCTACTTACCTTCTCATTGTTTTGCACATCGATCAATTTATTCTTTTTTCATTTTTTTATTGCTTAATTTGCACTATTTGTATTGGCACACATATTTATATATAGAGTGAAGATTACACACTTTGATAGTTTATTCACCAAGTTGTAATTGTAGAGGCAGTGCTGATACATTCTTATTTGAGCAAACCCAACACATTGTTGTATTTCTTTAACGTTTCTAGGGGCTGGTCACTCTACCACTGCTTTGATCTACTCAGGTTCCATGCTCACTCCTTTTGGAGAAATAACATACCCCACAAACTAGATCTTGGTTTGTTCAAACTCAAGTTTCTCCAGTTTGATGTAAAGTCGATTCTTCCTTAAAGAGGTAGTAAACCCATGCATTTAACAGGTTACAAACCAGTCACGTGCCGGAAATGTAACATTCCCATTGGTTGAGCTCTAAACCAAACTGTCAAACCATCCAATGGCTGGTTTCATAGCTGATCACATGTGCAGCATCATGGCAGTTGTAGATTAAACAGAGGCAAAGATGGCAGCTTCCTTGGCTGAAAATGATAGGAGGGTTTACTACCACTTTAATCTTTTAAAGACAGTGCAAACATGCTTGCAATCTCCTCCAGGTTAAAGTGATTGTAAACGATCACCTTGTAAAGCAAGCCATTCAGTTTAAAACAGAAATGAAAGGCAAAACTATTTTCTATAGATATCAATTTTTTTTTTCGAAATACCATTTTTCCATTTTTTTATAAGCGATCACATTCCCTCTGTTTTCAGCTGCATAAGAGCTGAGGGGAGGAGAAACAGCAGGACACTAAGCTTGCCAGTGAATGGCTGTGCAGCAGTGGCGTGTCAGGGCTAGTCTCATCATTGGAGGAGAGTACACTGAGTTCCCAGTATAGCTAGAGAACTGACCATGTTGTGTTATCCTGCTTAGTGTAGTCAGTTTTTAATAGGAAAGCAAGGGGAGTAGCAGGAACACATGAGATTTCACATAAAGGAAACAATACAAAGAGAACAGGATACTTTCTCATACAAGTACATGGTACAGCAGGGACATATCAGGAATATGAATTGTTGGGGTAACAAATGCTTTTACGAAAAGCTGAGAATATTATCCAGATAGACAATCACAAACTGGTCTAACAGATCTCCAAAAACATAGTTAATGAAGTGCTGAAAAGTTTTGGGGCTGTTGCAAAGGCCAAAAAGCATAACTAAGGACTCAAAATGCCCATATCTCATTCTAAAGGTGGTTTTTCATTCATCTCCTTGACGAATGTGGACAAGATTATATGCCCCACATAAGACTAGTTTTGTATAGATTTTAGCAGAATGGAATCTTTCCAACATTTTAGAGATCAAGGGGAGTAGATAATGTTTTTTAATAGTGACCTTATTCAAGTCTTAGTAATCAATGCACGGACGCAAGGTGGAGTCTGTCTTTTCAGCAATGAACAGACCTGCTCCTGCAGGAGATATTGAGTGTGTGATAAAGCCTAAATTCTCATAATAATTCTCTAAATTCTCATCAAGCCACCCACTGAGCAACTTTAATTCAAGTTATAATAGATTGAAAAGGCAGCTGGAGGTTATTTCTGCCCCTGGGAACAGCTCAATGGGACAATCATATGGGCAATGAGGGGGTGCTCCCGATACTTATGTATTGTGGAGGTAAGTTGTCATATCACTGAGTAGTTACCTCATCAACTTGTGATTCCTTGATCAGTGGAGAACTTGTTTTACAAAGTTATCTACAATGTTCTTCGCTATGGGGGGATACAAAATTTGTAGTCTTTGTTCTGCTATTAATGGATAGATTGTGAATAGAAAGCTAAGAATTTCCCAGGATGACAGAACATTTGGGTGAGGCAATCAGCTGAAAGCTCACAATGGTCAGCCTCAAATTGGAGTACCAGAGGAACTGTTTCATGGGTAACAGGTCTTGACGATAAAGGTAAGTCAACAGTCTCCATATCAATAAGGGCAGATTTATTTCTTGTTTGAATATTTTTGCTTTGGGCGAGGGCAAACTCTATGCCCAGAAAGTTCCCCTGGCCCTAGAGTCCATTATAGTAGAGGAAGGAATGTCATGGCACTCAGTGATAAGTTTGATAGGGATGACAAAATGAGACAGTAAAGAATTAATTTTATTTTCTTAATGGATTATTTGGGAGATAGACTGGGTAATGAAATGTATTTGTTCAGGCACTCAAATATCAGTCACAGCAATGGTTCTTTTAACTTTGTTGGGACAATTAATTAAGTATTGCTTATAAGAGTCCCACAATATAGACATATGTTTTCAAAATGTCTTTTCTCTTTCCCCTGGGTGGAAATAGATCTATTAATAGCGTCAACCTGCATAGGTTCAGGAGTGTTGTATTCTGCAAAAACTTTTTGATCGCTCTGAACAAACTGACTAGCAGAGAATTGCATGCCACCATTACAGTACTTCCAGACATTCCTAGCCTCCCCTTCCTCCTTTTCTAAGTCTCTGATCAATTGGGATACATAATTCGATGGAAGCCTCAAGATCATTAGGAGTCTGCACTCTGGCAAGCTCATCTTTTACCTGTTCGGTGAGCCCTTTCTGGAACTGACTCTTGTGTGCTGCTGGGATTCCGGTGGCATTTTGCAATCCAATGTCTGAATTCTACTGTGTACTCAGAACAGAGCCCCAACCCTGCTAAAAACTATGCAACTTTGCTTCAGCAGTAGCACAGTGATTGGGATCGTCAAAAAAACAATTCATTGCGGTCACAAAAGTCTCAAAATTATTCGGGGGGGGCGTGGTCTAGCTCTGGCCTAGGATGGACGCTTAGCTGTGAGTCTTTCCCGCAATGAGGTCCAACTTTCTGTCTACAAGGCGAATATCTCAGCCCAACATGGTGAGAATGGCGAGGAGCATGTCCGCAACTAGGTCCCGCTCACCCCTGAGCCAGGACTCACTGTTGGGAACGCACATTCCGGACGAGGCCTAGCAGCTAACAACAGGCCTCTCAAGCACCCCCCTCACGTAGGTCACGCTCTCCATCGCGGAGTGCACGGAGCAGCGGGACACCAGGTCGTGAGGCGACAGGCAGAGATCCATCAGCTGCCGCCAGAGCCTCGCATTCGCAAGCCCTGAATCTGGATGATCTGCGCTGTGTCGCAGCAGACATTAAAAACACCCTGGCAGCGGTCATCGCAGACCTGAAGGGTGACATACAGACAATCGCACGCAGAGCAGAGGAAGTGGAGGAGACCCAGACATGTCATGACACGGACCTCTGCCAGGTCCAACAGATTGCAGAATTCCACGCTATCCACCTAAGGGAATTCAATAGACATATAGAGGACCTGGATAATCTTGGAAGAAGACGGAACCTCAGGGTAAGAAACCTCCCTGAAAACATAGACCCAGATCAGCTTCAACAGAAATAAACATATTTCAAGACCTTTCCACGATAACCCTGCAGCGGAGGAGGGAACTCAGACCACTGTTGGAAGTGCTCTGGGCTCGGAACATAATTTATAAATGGAAGTTCCCTTTTTGTTTATTTGCCATGAACCACGGCCAAACAGCCAATCTGAGGGTCCCAGAAGATCTGGACCATTTCTGTGCAACTCTGAATATCCCAACGATCGATCTACCGGATTGGTATAGCGACTTCCGCATACCCACAATACGCTGATCGACCTCAATGGATGGGATCCAAGAAGCTGGCAATTTCCACATTCGTCGTCGATGCACGCACCCACAGCCACAAGCCCAGCCGCAGGACTCGGATGCCCCAAGGAACAATAGCCCCACGGCATCACCCATATCGCGTAAACCTAGAGACTCCTAAAAGGCAACAAGTCTGCTCTGTACCACATTATTGACACGGCATTGGCAGCTAAACCATCTATAATATGGCATGGACTATATCACAATGTACCACAACACACCTCCATACAGCCGATGCAACATCACCACCAAACCAGGAAGACTTTTTTAAACCACAGAGATCAGCATCAGAGAAGCAGTTATTTGACACTCACAACACACTAGCAACACTGGACAGGAACAAAGACATTTCAACCTGATTCATCTGACTGGGAGAGATGGGACAAATCTCATCGGAGAGCCTCGGATCCTACTTTCAGGTATAATAATCTGCAGTGAATATGCATGTGAACAAGGAATCATTGCATTCAAGATCTATTGAGGGTCAGGCAACAGACAATTAGCTGCAGCCTCCTCCCCCCAGGCAGTGTCAGAAAATGACGAACTCTAACAGCTCACACACAAGGCCCAAGAACTTTCCCCGCTGCTTTTGAGGTCTACAACTGTACCAACAGTCAAAGAGTCTGATTTAAGGGCTCTCAGGAAGATGGCTAAGTATAATGCATACTCGGCTATAACACGTAGGAACAGCACACATAGAGGCACTATCGAGATATGGTATACCGACTTTAGGTGACTGATGTTTCGGGTACCCGGAGTTGGATAGGCCACATATGTGTTATTCACCAAATACAGTGTTACATATAGTATGTGTGGGGGGCGGGGGGGAGAGCTCCGGGGAAGAATTCGGGCATGTGGGAAGGTTACACTGGAAAACTTGATCATTCAAATTATAGCGTAACTGGTGGGCGCAAGGGATAACCCCTCCCACGGGGGACCAAAAAGTGGAAATTCTACCATTTACGCCACTGCTACTCGATCCTTCTGGATCCTAAAGTAAAAGTTGTTCCCCAGGAGCTCTCCCCCTGCTAACTGATAACTCCCCGTAGTTCAGATAACAGGGACCCAGTCAAGAACTACCCAAACAGATCCATGACAATGTTAGAGGAGCATGGAGAGGTGGGAAGATACAGGGGGAGAGATATAGCAAAGGTACTGTTACGGCAAGGAAGAGACACACTATCGATGTAAACCTGTGGGCTCTCCCCTCCTTTCACGCCAGATAGAATGCAGAGTATAGAATAGGCGCAGATCAGCAACCCATTCACACCTTTATATAGCTGCTCATGCCGACTGAGTTCAATAGTACTTAGGAGCTCAGTTATAGAGTTCAAGATTTTCAGTTTGAAAAGTCGTAGTAAGATGTTCATGAGTTCTTAAAGTTGAGTTGTGTATGTATGGTATTATACTGCAACGTTGGTTTTAAAGCGCATAACAGAAAAGACCCCAGGCCTTAATACACAGCCCAAGTCAAAGGTTACCTGCAGACATACACCGAGAGACACCCAAGATACACTGCCGAGCCGCTGCGAACAATTACCCAGGGCACGACCACCAACATCATATACCATCCTTACCTATAAGGGAGGATGACGGGACCCCTAGGACATGCATATCCCTATACAACCCTCTGCGAATAGGAATCCACCTTAAAACAAGGCATCACAGTCCCCACTATTTTCATGTTGTAATGCATCCATCTGTGTTTACACCTCTCCCAACTGACACTGATCAGTGGACAACCACACCAGAACAGGGCAAATATAGCGCCAGTATCTCATGTGAAAGCCTGTCCCACTCAAACCAAACAAGACACGTACCCAGATTGAAGGCTCTGGGACCCTGTAACCTCACCTTACTTCTCTACCTATTAGAATACCTATTAGTGTCACCACCACACTGCACCTAGACCTCTAGGCAGCAGAGGCTGAGCTTATCCTACCCACGTAACCTACTACTCCCCCACACAGCGACCTTAGCAAGGTCACTGAACCTGGCCACACTTCCACCCCATCTTAGTGTGGGTGATCAACCGCCCACCCACACGTGGCCATACCCCTTCCCGCAGTTTTCCCCCTGAGGTAACACATGCACCACTTGCACATCATCAAACCACTCGCAGACCCCCGAGTTTGAAATCCCCCTTGATGCCCCTATTACATATATACTTACTTCGGCAGTACCTGTCCCCTTCCTCTTCCTCCCACCCAAGTCTCTCCCTTTGCCTCTCCCCCACAAATTATTAACCCTCGAAACTCACAAGTACCACCTGACCCTTCGGAAATACCGACTTTTTGTTTAAGCGGACCTTTAGGGGGAAAACATGGCAGAAAAACGTAAAACCAGACAAGCATCCCTCAAACTGGTCTTACTTAATGTCCAGGGCCTAAACATACCCGAGAAGCACTCTAAACTATTATCACAGATGAAAAGTCTGAAAGCAGACATAGTGTTCGAAGCCATGACGCTATCTGACCATCACCCAATTACGGTAACAATTGCACTCCCTGACAAAATCTCTTTCACCCCGATTTGGAGAATGGATAGCATGCTATTGACAAAAACAAGAATCGTAGCGGAGCTCACTAATACATTCAGACAGTACTTCCAGGAAAACCATATCTCTGACACATCACCCATGACTCAATGGGCCGCGCATAAATGCGTGATCAGGGGTAAGATGATCTCTATCACAACCAGACTCAGGAAAGAAAAACAAAGAAGGCACCAAAATTAAAACTCTTGAAACAATGCATAAACGCACGATGGCCGTAAAAACACATCAGGAACTCCTGGCAGCTGGATCAGAGTTACAGGAGGAACTGGGATGCAGTATAAGAAAAAACTATATGCTATCACAAAGGCTCTTTTACGAGCAAGGCAACAAAAGTGGACACTTGTTGGCAAATGCCCTTAGAGCAAAAAGGGCCCGCCACACAGTACACGAAATCACTCTCCCAACTGAGGTATCCATAACCCACAATGAGAGCATAGCGAAAGAGTTCAGAAAATTCTATGCTGTCCTCTACAATCTGGCACCAACAAAACCCACAGAATGTCCCGACGAACACAGACAGGAACGGATCACTGCATATCTCAACAAATTTTGCCCCAACCCAATCTCCGTAGAGACAGCTAAAAAACTAGACTGCCCGATTACAGCAGACGAATGGACCCAGGCCCTCAAACAAGCCAAACCGGGCAAGAGTCCGGGCCCTGATAGCCTAACCGCGGCCTACTATAAATCTTTCCATGACCTCTTTTGCCACCCGCTCTTACGAGCCTTTAACTCAATCTCAACTGCAAACCCGATAGACCCACCCATGTTGGAAGCACATATAATGGTATTGCCAAAAGGAGACAGAGGCCAAGCCCAAATCACTAATTACAGACCGATATCACTGCTCAACGCAGACATTAAATTGTACTCCAAGATAATTGTGAACAGACTACTGACGGTCCTACCCCAAATTGTCTCCCCAGACCAAGTCGGTTTTGTCCCAAGGCGCGAAGCGAGGGACAACACCATCAAGGCTATTAACATCCACCACCTGATCACAAAGATGCAACAGAAGGGGTTTTTTCTGTCCTTAGAGGCGGAGAAAGCCTTCGATAGGGTAGCCTGGGATTATTTACTAGCAGTCATTGACAGGCTGGGCTTTGGCCCATGGTTGGCGGGTTTAATAGCAGCCCTTTACACAAATCCAACAGCGAGAATACGAGTGAATGGCACCCTATCAGAGGCTTTCATAATCCGCAACGGAACACGACAGGGATGTCCCTTATCCCCATCCTATACGTATTATCCTTGGAACCGCTACTATGTAGAATAAGGGAAAATAGAGATATCGCTGAAATAAGATCCTCGTCCAGAGAGTACAAGCTAGCCGCATTCGCGGACGATATCTTGCTTTTTCTCACTAAACCCTTAACCACTGTCCCTAACCTGCTGCGAGAGTTCAAATAATTTCACAACATTTCAAACTTGAAGATTAACTTTTCAAAGTCCTTTGCACTTAATGTCTCTCTATCGCACGATACTGTCTCCCAATGCCAACAAAACTTTCCATTTGTTTGGCAGAACGAATCAATCAAATATCTAGGTATCCAACTTCCGGTAGACATCTCCCAATTATATACCCTCAATTACATCCCGCTTCTGCACCAACGTTGGACATGAAGAACTGGAACAAGCCCACTTTCTCATAGTTTGGGAGAGCAGCGATTCTGAAAATGAATGCCCTCCCGATGCTCCTATACATTCTACAAACAATTCCCATACAAGTTCCTTCCTTATTCTTTAAATCCTACAAAACCATATGCACAAAGTTTTTGTGGAAAAATGGGAAAGCTAAACTATACCCAACTCACCCTGCCCAAACAAAAAGGAGGCATAGGTCTTCCCGACCTGGCCAATTATTACAAAGCTACGCATCTAACCAGAATAGTAGATTGGAATGCACATAGCTCTCTCAAAGACTGCGTAAAGCTAGAAATGACTTTTGCCGATACATACCTTGGGAGTCTTCCCTGTATTTTACCTCATCATCACTCCCCTGACATCAACGCACACCCCCTAATCAGCGCTACTTTACAGTGCTTTCACAGAGCCTGCAAACAGAACAAGTTATCCACAATCACGGGGTCATTGACACCGCTCAGACTAAACCCGGATTTTCCTCCAGGGATGCACGGCACATTTCTAAAAAAAACAGTGACCCGCAGACAAAATTCTAGCTCATCAGTTATACAAGGACAACAAATTAATACATAGAGACCTGTTGCCTTTGCGCGAGGACAGCAACCCTATCCCACCCTAGCAGGCTCTATTGATAAAGCTGTATCTAAACTCAATAAACCGTAGGGCCCTGTGCTCAAGACCTCTCACATCCTTTGAGTCGTTATGTATACAAAACTCGCCTATGACCCACCTCATATCCACCATACATTCGTCCCTATTTGCCCACGTCAAAGTGGAGTAGACCAAGACTTGTCAAAAATGGGAAACCAAACTCTCGATACAACTAACAGCCAAAAACTGGAGAAACATATTTGATAGTATAAATAAGGGCTCCCTGAACGTCTCCACACAGGAAAATGGGTTTAAAGTCCAGACGAGATGGTACCGCACCCCTGACATTCTACATACAATAGACTCGAATGTAACTGATAGGTGCTGGAGATACCTCAGTGACAGAGGCACGTTACTCCATACCTGGTGGGCATGTTCAGGGATCATTCCCTTCTGTAAGGAGGTACAACAGATCATACTTAGAGTCACGACCTACAATCTAGAATTCACCCCGGCCCAATTCTTGCTTCACCATTCTCCCTTCCCACACACAACACACCGCAAAGCTTTGCGTTCCAGTACACTGGAGAACAAACTCTACGCCCACCGTCAGAGAATGGCTCCTGAGGGTGAGTAAAATAGCTGAAATAGAAGAACTCATACACATATCACGGGGTACACACAGGAAATACAACACCAAATGGGCATGCTGGAATCACTTCATCACCACCTCAGACTACAAAAGGTACATGTTCCCTACCTAGAACTGACTGGTCCCTCAACCCAAAGAAACACTAAAGAAAACAACACATGGATACAGGATAATATTGACACAAACCCTTTGAACACCACTACAGGTGGCGGTCACTATAAGGAAAAAAAGTCTTAACATTAATGGAGTTACTATTCGAACAATCACCCCATCAAAAGCCCTAATTGGCCACTTTAACAAGGACTCAATGTGGAGTATGCAAGTCTGAAATAAGACATAGGTAGTAGGGGGAGAGGCAAAGGGAGACACCCTTAGACATAGATACTGCTGTTATTCTCTATACACCCCAACGACTTCCTATATCTCTTCTTACTCTTTACTTTCTCTGCCCTCTTCTACTAAATGAGGATATCTGTTTTTATACCAACCACCACCCCCCATAGTGCCCCAAGGTTCACACAAGATATTCAACCCCCAACGTCACGAAAATCCAACTAACCACCACAGATCAAGATTGAGTAGCCCTAATCCACAAGCAGGCAGAACCGGGGTCGCCCCCACAGTATTGTTCCCAGTCGGGGGGGTGGGATGGCCCTGGATCCTATCTGAAGGGATAATAGGATAGCAGCCACGGGCTAAAAAAAAAAAACCTCTACTGACCGTGGCAAACCCAAACAAGCTGGTGACACGGGGACAATACCCAGCTAAGTTCCCTCCACCCCCACTGTTGTCAGTGCATCTGGTTTGGAAATCTGCACACCCTCCCTCCCCTGTTTCGTAACCCCCATTTTACACATAGCCCAAGAAGAAAAGCTTGAGACAAACTATTTGCTACCGCATCAATATAATGTAATAAAACATGCTTAATCTTGATCATGTTCTGTATCTATAATCGGACACTTGAAGCTTGTTTTATGTAACTCGTCTTATATTCTGTATGCTTTTGAATTTCAATAAAATGTTTAAACCAAAAAAAAATATTCAGAGTGGTTGTCTTGTTCTATATACAGTATTTGGAGGCCCAATCTAGAGCTTCCTCAGTCAGGAGATTGATAACAAACATTACCTTCCATTTCTCAGAAGGAAATGAAGCAGGTTGTATTTGAAAAAAAGCAACATTGGGTAAGGAAACCTCTGTAATGGCGGCGGTCTCCATTGAACTTGAGTGGTAGAGGCATACGTGTGTAAACATCATCTCAGGAACTTAAGTCTAGCAAAAGTCTCTGCAGAGCAATTTTCAAATATATATACCATAGTTTGAAGACTCTATAACTTTTACAGAGACTGAATAATGTACACTGATTTGGTTATTCAAAGAAATATATACAAAAGAGATTATTCATTTGCAAAGTTTTATAAAAGAAATTAAGTAAAATGTGTTTTTATTCCCAATTTTCAGTATATTTTCATTTGTATAGCAAACAATAAAAACCCAGTGGTGATTAAATACCACCATGAGAGTTCTATCTGTATCAAAAGTGATAAAAATGTAATTTGGGTACAATGTTGCATGCCTGAGTAATTGTCATTCAAAATGTGACAGTGCTGAAAACTGCAAAATGGCCTGGGCAAGAAGGTGGTGGAAGTGTCCAGACTTGAGGTGGTTAAGTTAGAAAAATGAAATCATGTTTAGATTTTAACAGGGTAAATTGAAAGAAAGTATGGGCTATTGGTCTTAATGCCAAACATATTTTGGAGGGAAGATATGAAACATCTATTTCTGAAGTGGCATTAACACATTAAAGTGTTGTACTACATTGCTACATTTATAAATTAATATATTAGGGTTGGGATTTTTTTTTTTATTCCAAAAACATTTTTATTGGAAAATAATATGTTTAACAAATGCCAAATAACATGTAGTGAATAAAACATAAATGACAGAGGTTTGAGTAAATAAAAGGTGGTCCTCCAGGCCTCTCCTTCAGTTTTTGTGTTTCCTGTCGGATGGGAAGGGGGGACCATGGGGAACTCCGGAGGCGCGGTGTGTGCACCGTGTGCAGGGCTGAGCAGCCGTCAGATGCCGATCACCCGGAACAAGCCGGGGTAGGCGTCGGGAGGTGGGGCTACTGCGCTCCAAAGGCAAGAAGTGAGGTAGCTTCCTGCAGAGGCAAAGGGTCAGTGGGTGCCGTGAGAGTACTTCCTCTCTCCTGTACGGTGTGGCGGTGGACAGCACAGGCATTCGGAAGCCTGGGAACCCAGGAGGCTACCGAGCAGGCGTGTGGGGGACACCTGGACCGATGGAGGCATCTGCATCACAGGCAGTGGACCCGGTCCAGTGGGCGCCGGCTCCTCTCAGGTAGGTGTGGGGAGGGACTCCACATGTTACTCTGGGGGGTGAAAAAAGGGCTGTTTTCCCTTAGCTAGCAGGGAGCTAGTGGTGATGGGACGGCACTTACTTCTAGGAGTTCTGGCACAGTGGTAGTTCTGAGCCTAGAAGAAGAAGTATGGCGTGTTTTATTTTTTTCTCTATCTGTTTTGTTATAGACAAAAACACAGAAGAAAGCCCAATCCAGGAAAAGATGCGCAGTTTGTGCAGCAAAGGTTTCGCCAAATTGGGAAAAGCCACTTTGCCCAGAGTGCATTTATAGTTTAGTGAAGGAGGACACGTTAGCAGGGTGTCATAACATCCTGTCTTCTGTAAAGGAGGAAATAGTCTCCACCTTCCAGTCCTTCAAGGGGATGTTAGATAGGGTTCAGGAGTCTTCAGTGCCCTTATCAAGAGCTTCTAGTATGCCCTCCTTGTTGGAACCCAGTCAGGAGGAGAGTGAAGAGAGGTCACTCGCGGCCTCCCAGGCAGACTCAGAGTCAGAGCCAGAGGAGGAGGATGAGCTTGCTAGGGGCAGATACAATCTATCTCTGGATGATGTGGGGGATTTGTTAAGGGCCATTTGTGACAACCTGGAAATAAAGGAAGAAATGGTACAGCTTTCTAAGCACGACCGCATGTATCTCGGGTCTAGTGCACAGAAAACCAGGGTATTCCCCGTACCCAGTTCCGTTGTAGAATCCATCTTGCTGGAATGGGAACATCCGGAAAGGAGACCCTTCTTTTCAGGCAATCTCAAATGTCGATTTCCGTTTGATAAAGATACAGCTCAGCCCTGGAATAAAATTTCGAAGCTGGATGCTCCTTTAGCCAAGATCTCAAAAAAGACGGATTTGGCCTTTGATTATCTTGGATCATTAAAAGATCCAATGGATAAAAGGGGGGACGTACTCCTAAAAAGAGCATGGGGTGCCTCGGTGATTAGTCTCAAACCCGCCTTGGCCACCACCTGCATCACCAGAAATCTAGACTGCTGGCTGACAAAGTTGCAGACCCATATCTCGGCGGGTACACCTAGGCAGCAATTGCTAAAGTTGTTTCTGCTGATGTTTAAAGCAGTTGGCTTTCTGGCAGATGCATCAGCGGAGCCGGTAAAGCTGGCGGTGAGATCGGCAGCCTTAGTGAATGCGGCTAGGAGAGCTGTATGGTTAAAAGCTTGGCCAGGTGATACGGCCTCCAAGCTCAAGCTCTGCGGGTTACCGTTTTCTGGGGATTACTTGTTTGGGCCAGGTTTACAGGAAGCCCTGGAACGCACACAAGATAAAAAGAAAGCGCTCCCAGAAAGGAAGAAAAAGCAGGAAGGTAAGCGACTTTTTCGAGGCTTTGGACAACAGACTCACCAAGGGAAAGAAAGTCGCCGAAAGAAACATTGGTAGGGCCACAAGGGGCGTGGAAGAGGAGGAGTCCTATTTAATCCTCCTCAAACCACCCCAAAGACCAAGTGACGCCAGCATCCCAGTGGGAGGAAGACTGGGGGACTTTCTGCCACAGTGGAGAACAGCAACTTTGAGTATGGTCCTAAGGGTCCTCAGGAGGGTACCCTTAGGTGAGCAGGGACAGGGGGTGTACTCCCATGTTTTTGTGGTCAAGAAGCCCTTGGGCAAGTACAGGATGATTCTCAACCTCCAACCTCTGAACAGGTCATACAAAAAATTCAGAATGGAGTCCATTTTCACAATTTCAGAACTCCTGTTTCCAGAGTGTTTCATGGCCATGGTTGACTTGAGAGATGCATATCTCTATATCCCCATTCAATGGGATCATCAGAAGTACCTCAGATTGGCAGTCAGGATAGACGCAGAAGTCTTTCACTATCAGTTCCGATCACTCCCATTTGGGCTGGCGGCCTCGCCAAGAATCTTTACAAAAGTACTGGCAGAGGCCTTAGCCCCTCTGCACATGAAGGTCCACTAAAAACAGATGGATGGGGATCCCATGGTATCGGATGGAAATGGATAGGCGGTCAGTTTCTATCTGACCAACCCATAGAGAACAGTGGGCTGTGTCCGTGCCTGCTCTGCATCAGTGGAGCGGACACAGACCTGTCATCTGCCTGCTCAGCAGGGATGAGCAGACAGAGTGTGCTCCATGTGAAAGGGGTCTTACCAGGAGCAGCCGGTCCTTTAGGGGTGCAGGGGGCATTGGGCCTTACATTTGTATGAGGCTCTAATTGGCTTGAAAAAGGTTGGGCTCAGGTGCACCAAACACACCCACTTGTGACAACAGCAAATTAATTTGCTATTGTCTTCTGGCTTCTACTCCCGGCCAATCAGGACAGGAGGCGGATCAGGTTGTCCACAAGAAGAAGCAGAGGAAGCTGTGGAGAGGTGAGTGCGGGGGGGAGACCGTAACTGTGGAGGGGTGAGTGCGGGGGGGGGAATTAACATGGAAAGGCTGAGTACCTGGGGGGGTTGCCACCCCCCCAAAAAAAGTCACTGGGTCTTACTTGTTTTTTATTTATTTATTACATTTTTTAACATTTTCTGGGGGTCTTAGGTGAGATATCAGAGGTATAAACAGACCCCCATATCTCTTTTTTTGACACAGAGAAAGGGACTGAAGATAGTCCCTTTCTCTGCAGCACTTTCATGAATGAATAAGGAATCTTTATAGAGATCCCTCAATCATTCATAAATTGACAGTGTGATACACAGTAACACTCGCAGTTTACTATGATCAACTGTCAGTGGACATATAGGAGCGATCTGTAGTGATCGCTGCCTGTGCCCACGGTACTACAGGGGGTCTGGTAAACACATGTTTACCAAGCCCCCCAAGCCCCCTAAGCCTCAACTGCACCCCCCCACCCACACCGCTCCCCCCGCACTCTCAGCATGACAGATCGCTGGAGCTCAGTGCAGCCAGCAGCTGCAGGAGGCGGGAGAGGAAGGAGGGATGCCACCAGAGCAGGGATGGATCAGGGATGCGGGGGCCAGTATGGGGGGGGTGATCAGAAAGATGGGGTGGACTCATCTGGATCCTCTATAAGCTCCATGCAGCATCTGAAAACGATGCGAGTGGCAGAGGAGGGATGCCGGCTTATGAGGGTAGCTGCTGGGAATCCAGTTTGCTGGGGGTTCGGATCAGGTGTGGGGGATAATCAGTGCTGGGAGGAGAAGGGGGATGAAGGGGATAGGAAAGGACAGCAGGGGGAGCAGTTTTAGGTGAAAGGGAGTGGCGGAGGTGGAGAGGCTGGGGACAGGGAAGCCGCGACATGGAGGGGTGGTGGTCATATTTGAAGTTAATAACTTCGATCAGCAGGTTGTAATCCACTGATTAGAGTTACAGAATTGTTCAGCAGAGTCTGCTGAACAATTCTGCTATAAGTTTATGGTCATTGAAATGACCATGAATTTATAGGAGAAGGTGAAAAGAGGTCCGGACCTGGCCACCTGCAAACAGTTCTGTAGGTCCTTATGGCATACAGACCTGGCAGTGAAGGGGTTAAAGGAATTGAACATGTGTAAAGCTTAATTTTAAGCGTTATTAAAATCACTGCTTCCCAACAAATAGTATTTTAAAAAATTGCATTAATACATGTCCCCGGGACAATTTGTTTGACAATCCTTGCCTATTAGCCTTGAAATGGCCAGAACAAATTTGAAAAACTTGGCTCCTATTGGTTTCAATGGTGTTCAGATTAACATTCAGCACAGTTTAGCGAACCTTCTGCAAACTGAACCCAGGTACGTTCAGCTTATTCCTGATCTGGATACACTCCACTCTCAGCATTTGGAAGATCAGAAAGAAATTATTGCTCTTTATACTCAAGGGCCTTCAAAAGTTACAAAGCAAGCAATCACAGAATAAAAATGACAATTACTAGGTCAAAAATAATCCTTAATAAATATAAAAAATATCTATCATAAATATTGATACTCTGCAAAAGTCACATAATCACATGTGCTTCATTCTGTTCTGAAGCTTAGTCCTTCCCACTCACTGGGACTGTGCGGTGCAGAGAAGAAAACCATATTGCATGGAATAATAAGATATTATTCCTGCAATTTTGATACCAACATTTTATAGATAAATTGCTTACCACTTGTGTGCCCAACCTATATGCCTAGAGCAGGGGTTCTAAGTGGTCCATTGATGGGTTTCAGGGGGTTGGCAAGGGTCAGATAAAAAATAACATTTGCATTTACTATACGGCCCCCTCCCATGTCCAAACTGATGGTTTCCCATTGAAAGAAATGAAAGAAAATGCACCCTGCCACTGTTTATAGTGCCAACCGCTAAGTGTCTCTTGACTCTTTGTTAGCTCATGTTTACCATTTAAATTTGCATCATCATTCTCTGCCCAACTGCCATCTTGTGCCACTCCATAATAGCAAGTACTAATTCCCATTTTCTAGTAGTAGCATTAGTTGTAGAAGATATGAGCAGAATTAAAATAGTTTTTTTTCATTTGCACGAGTTGATTGTATTTAATTTTTGTAATGATTGGCCATTACTTTTTGCATGAAAAGGAGTGAGTTTTTTGATAAGATTGTTTACTTTATTCAAACATTGTGCGCCATATGTAAGAGCCAATCACATTTCAATAAAGTACATATATTCATTGCATGCAAAGTTGTGTGTATGTGAATATTCCTGGGGAGAAGATCCATAGATTCCTAAATGGGTCCATGTCTCAAAAAGAGTTTCAGAGGACCTGCCTCCTTCTTCCAGTATGCCCAAACAAAAGGAGGTAGGTCCCCTGAAATGTTTAGTACACGTACCTTTTCACCCTTGATGGTTGCCACTTTGATTCAGTTAGTCTGCAGATGCTGCCTGACCCTTCTGACTAGGAGACTAGGAGCAGTAGATTAATTAATCTGAAAATTTAAAAAAGGATGCTATCTGACTATATTCAAGAATTACATGGCCACATTTTCCCCCGACAATCCACAAACTAACTAACTTTGGCCAAACATTAAGCCATACAAGTTTTAGACAAGTCAAGTATAGTAGTCTTACCATAAATAGCCAACTGTAAGGCATTCTAGAGCTAATACTCAGTCAATATTACTGTTGACTTAATAATCCAAATGACAGCAAAGGCAGAAAACTATTAAACAAAAAATGAAATCACCACAAAAGAAAGAACAATTCAGTGTCTGGATGGATATTCACTCTACTAACTGTGCTGCTCTACATATGATACACACATGTAACAGACTATCAGAACCAGAATTTGTTGTCCTTGGCTTACATATAACATATGTTTTCAAGACTGGACTGGCAAGTACAAAATCACGGTTCACAGTTGTCAATGTAAACACAAAATTCACAGCTGTATGTTAGCACCCCATCTGTTTCCATTTTAAGCCAGAATGTGCAAATATGATCTGTGATAGACGTCAGTGAGCACTGGTGGAAAGTGATTCAGCTTTTCATGTAACTAGTAACAGTCAACATTCAAAGCTTCTTAGAATTATAATTTTTATAACTGCTACAGGTGAACAAAAGCTCAAAGACAAGATATTAGCAATTAGCACATTAAGCCACCTCAAAATGCCAGGTAAAACAAGACTGGTCATTGGTAAAAATATCTACTATTTACCTGATATTTGTCAACTTGTCTAAAAATGCTACAAATCTTACATTTGTGCATTAACCACTTCAATACCATGCACTTAGAACACTTCCCTACCAGACCAATTTTCAGCTTTCAGCGCTGTTGAATGACAATTGTGCGGTCGTGCGACACTGTACCAAAACTAAATTTTTATCATTTTTTCCCAACAAATAGAGCTTTCTTTTGGTGGTATTTGATCACCTCTGGGGTTTTTATTTTTTGCGCTACAAATAAAAAAAGACCGAAATTTTTTTTTTTTTCCGCCACAAAACGTTGTAAATAAGTACATTTTCTCCATCACTGATGGGCACTGATGAGGCTACACTGATGGGCACTGATGAGGCAGTACTGATTGGCACTGATGAGACGGCACTGATGAGATGGCACTGATGAGGGGGCACTGATGAGGTGGCACTTATATGCAGCACTGATGGGCAGTGATAGGCAGTACTGATAAGCAGCACTGACGGGCACTGATAGGTGGCACTGATAAGCAGCACTGATGGGTACTGATAAGCAGCACTGATGGGCACTCACAGGCGTCATTGATGGGCACTGATAGGTGGCACTGGGCACTGATATGTGACACTGATGTGCACTGAAGGGCACTGATGGGCACTGATAGTGGGCACTGGTATCGTAGCAGCTATAGGGATGGCACTGGCAAGCATCACAGATAGGCACAGTGCCATCCCTATTGGGCATTGTGTTCCCTTTACCTGGTGGTCTAGGGTGACATCCATGGTGGTCCCTGGGTGGCATCGCTGTGTGGGCTCTCTGGTGATCCTGGTCGGCTCTCTGGTAGTCCAGTGTGGCGATCCAAGGGGGGCTGCGCTGATAAACAGTCAGCACAGACCCCCCTGTCAGGAGAGCTGCCACTCGGCTCTCTTCTACTCGCGTCTGCAGACGCGACTAAAGGAAAAGCCGATATAAAGCAGGAAGTGATGCAGAGTGTCGCAGATCAGGAAGTGGAAGATTACAGGGACCAGATAGCAACAGGGCACTTAGGGTGGGGATATATATATTTTTTCCAAAGGTGATTCATCATGCATAGAGGATTTGAAATATATAAAGATGTATTTGTGAGTGGAACTCCGCTTTAATATCTTGTGTTCTGTCTAGTGGATTTTGCCACAGAATAGAGGTTAAATATCTAACATCTGAAGCAAAGAAAATCAGGCTACCTCTACTTGCCATCATTTTATTTTTGGATTTGTTGTTTGGCAGCAAAAACAGTAGCAGACATATTTTTGAGCTTGTAGCAAAAAGACAGAAGACTGGCAGTAACATCGTTTTATAGTGTGCTGTGCTGTGGGCACTAAAAGAATGAGCGGAATATACCTGGGTTCACTTTGAGGCGGGTCCCCAAAAAATGGTGCCCCTTCTGAACCCCACTGAACTCAATGGGAGCTGAATATAAAATAGTCAACGGCCATTTCCTAGGTCACTAGGCAAGGGATTGGCAAATGGCATGGGGGGCCTGACACTGCCCTGGGGAACATGTATTAAAAGCAAAACAATTCAAAACAATTCTATTTGGAGGGAGCAGCAATTTTAAAAACCACTTGCTGCCCGTCCGCCCACAATGCAATGTGGGTGAGCAGCCTGTATAGACAAAGCAAAGTGCTGGTACATAGCTGCCTACTTCCCAGTTTAGGGCATGCACGCCCCCTGCCCATGCACGCCCCCTGCCCCGCACCCACTGTGATTGTACCCATTAGATATTTAACTGCTTTCTAACCGTATAATGACAGCAAGGCTGCTCTGCTACACCAGGTCACGTACCCAGTACGTGATCCATGCTTAGATCCAGCACAGATCAGTCTTCAGGTCCAGGCCAATGATTTTTGGCTTGGACCTGCTGATCAGTTCTGATGAATCACAATTCAACATGTGCCTGTGTTTACAACACACAGGCACAAGCAATGATGTGACCTCTTCTGGAGCCCTTTTCGGTTCCAGCATGAGAGGAGATCACATCACACAGTGAGTACAAGCAACACACAGTCACACAAACACCTAGATAGTCACATTTAATCCCCTAGTCACCCCCCCCCCCTCGTTAACCCTTTCACTTCCCTGTCACAGTCTCATTAGGTACAGTGTACAGATTTTTTACTGATCACTGTATTAGTGGCTTTGGTGACGCTAGATGGCGCTAGCATCAATCCCAGATAGCATCAGTTTGCCCACCACATATTCCCTCATAAATTTTAACTCCCTGACCACCCCCAGTTAACCCTTTCACTGCCCTGTCACAGTATCATTAGTAGATTGTGGAGATTTTTTTTCTTATCACTGTATTAGTGTCACGTGTGATGCCAGATAGCAATAGTCAGTCAGTTAGCGTCAATCCCAGAGAGCGTCAGGTTTTCCTCCACATAGTCATTATCACATTTAACCTTTTGATTGCCAGTTACACTCACACACACTATAAACCTCCATTACTAATATTGTCTGAACTGATCAATATCTTTGATCAGAGCAGAACTATGCTTGCGTCCCCAATAGCATAGCATCCCCAAAAATGCAGCGTTAGCAGGATCAGTCCCAACACCTGTCGGCACCTGCGTTTAGCCCCTCTGCCCCTCCAACAAGTGCAGTGTCAGTAGATTACTGTCACTTCTGATACATAGTACACAAAACCACAGGGTTACCAAGATCAGGCCTGATCTCTGCTAGCACTAGCAGATACGTTTTACTTGTAGCAGTTCAAACAGTCCCTGATAGCCAGGTGCTTTTTTACCTGTGAGTCACACTAGGCACCAGTAAATTTAGTGGCCAAAATGTCCAATGAAAGGTACATTAGTGAGGAGGCCTACAGGATACTTAGCACGACAGATGAGAGCGATGGGGAGTCCTCACTGTCAGAATGAGGTTCAGTATACACACCTGCAGAGAGCAACAGCACCCTGACAGATAAATCAGATGATGGAGGTCCCTGCTAAGGTCAGGCATATCCGATCCTGTGCCCAGGTTGCTGAATTGGTACAACTGCATGATGATTCCCGTGTTCAGCAGAGTGCCAGTACTAGTGCCGCTCTACCATTTGGTGAACTAGTGAGCACCAGCAGCCTAGTACATCCTGGTCTTAGACACCAGCACTGCAGTAACACTTGGGGATGTGGCAAGTCTCATAAGTGCAGTTCAAGCTGGTGTGGTGGCTAGCACAAATAGTGTCTCACAACCACCAAGAATTCAAACACAGGCCCATAGATCCCTTAGTGCACTTCCTGATGTGCTTGCAAATCCTGATTGGCAGCTCCCAGATTCTGCAGCGCTCGTACTTCCTCCATTCACTGGCCAACCCGGAATTCAGGTGGAAACAGCAAATGTAACTCCCCCTTGGTTTTTTGAAGTTGTTTTTCATGGAAGATCTGTACAGATTGATTTTGGACCAAAGCAATTTATATACCGAGCAATTTATCACCACCAACCCAAATTGGTTCCTTGCGAGTTTGTTCGAATAGAAACATATCACGTTTCCGACATTTTTTGGAGCCTAACCCTCAACATGGGCATTACTAAAAAGAATGAGTTGGGCCATATTGGTTCGCCGACCCAATTCATTATATGCCCATGCTCTCTGCTGCCATGACCAGGCATAGATATGAGAATATAATGCGATTTATATATTTCAGCAACAATGAACTCTGTCGTTCTCGGGGATACCCTGGATATGATCGACTCCACAAAAATACAGCCCCTCATAAATCACTTTAACCAAAAATTTGCAGACTTGTATACGTCCCAAAAAGGTATCTGCATAGATGAGTCCCTCATTCATTTTTCTGTCCTCCTTGCTTTCAAACAGTTTCTCCCCAGAAAGCATGCCAGATATGGGGTCAAAATGTATAAGCTCTGTGAGAGGGCAACAAGCTATACATTTCTTCTTTATAATTAATTTCTATATGAACTTACAATCCTGGTTCTTCTTTGGTTATGTACTTGGTTCTTTGACAGGGCTCTAATAGCCCATGCTATCTTTACTATCTATATGTTATACTGGGAGAACAATGTTGCATGCATCCCCATAACTATGGTCTGTCTCACTGCACCTGGGTCGTAGTGTTCTGATTACCTGTCTGTTGAGTGGTGGACAACCAACCCACTTTATTAGCTTTAATTAAGCTCATCTATCTTCCTATATATGTAATTACTTAATATAAGTTTACTATGTGTTTTTTATGTATAATAGATCCACAAGCTCCAGAAGAAGTGCTAGGCACACAACATGTAGAGCAGAGCCACAACATGCTTTCAACACAATTGCATCAAACCTGTTGGATTATTGTGAATCACATAGGACGATTTATATTTTTTCTACCTAATGGAAATGTTGATGTAACTGGTGGTATGAGTGTTATGTAGGCAATTAATCATATTGTGATCTTTTATCTAATGTGGTTGTGTACTCTTTTTAAACATTGTAAAATACAGATGTTATCATTTTATAAATATGTGTGTCTATAAAGTACATCTTCATTGATGTACAGTAGTTTTCTAAATAAGCTATACATGTAATTTCATGATGGGAAAACATAGTCATGTGGAGCCCCTGGACTGCCCAGACTACATAGGGAGAAGAAGACAATTTTTATACAAGCATGCCACTTTTTAGACACCTTTTTGAATTTGAAATTGGCTCATGTGGCACCGTGTGAACTAATTCCTGGGGCTTCCTCCAGTAGCTTGTAAATACGCGACTTAGACAGGGGAAGAAAGCCTGCTTGAGAAATGATGAATTGCTTGCAGTGAAGTGGAAGGTCAAACTGAATGTTTTTGTCCTGTCTTCCATTCACGCAGATATGACAGTCCAACGGTGACTGATGTTGTTGGGAAGCCCCTCTGTGTCTATGACTACAACCTTAACATGGGAGGGGTGGACTTCAAAGATTGGATGATGGCACCATACTTAATTTTCCATAAAGCCAGACATTGGTACAAGAAAGTGTTTTTATATTTATTCCAATTGGCCATGTTCAACACTTTTGTACTATATAAAGCATCAGGAAGAGGTGCATCCTTCCTAAAATTTCAGCAAGAGATCATCACAGTTCTTTTGTATCTAGAAGGTGTTGTGGCCCAATTTCTCAATCCAGATGCAGTGAGCCAGCTGCATGAGATGCATTTTCCTGATGTCCTCCCTGATACCCCGACCCAAAAAAGATGTTGTGTCACTAGTAGATGTGGATTTAGGCATCAACCTGGTCTCTGCCTCAAGGACTGTTTCTATCGCTATCATGCACTAGTGGAGTATTAGTATAGGGTACAGCATGGCACAGCCTAGGGCACACATTCACACAGGGTCTTGAAAGATGTTAGATAGTCAGGAAACTGGCTATCGCATTTTGAGAGACCCTAGCCTGAAAAGTTTACACTTTTTTACAGTTACAGGAAAGTTGCAAAAAAGTTTTAAAAAGTTATAAAAAAAATGAAAAATAAAAGAAGTAAAAAAAATAAAAAAATTAAAAAGCCAAATATAGTTGTTGTTTTATTGATTTAATGCTCCGTTGTTACTGTGCTTTGTTGTTAACCATTGTTTGCTTTGCAGGAATGCCATTCAGCTGCAGCACTGATCTATTTATTCTGACAGCAGCAGGGTGTACTTTTAGAATACATACGTCAGTGATTGCAGCACTGTATGAGGAGATTTCTCCTCCACAGTTAAAAAAAGAGCATATATGCCCAAGCTTGAGGGCCTGGGCTGATCAGTGAGTGGATCGCCCCTATGCTTCGACATATATATATATATATATATTTTTTTTTTTTTGGCACAGATTACAATAAAAAAAGTTGTTGCTTTATTGAGTTAATATTTTATTGTTACTGTGTGTTATTGTTAACCATTGTTTGCTTTGCAGGGACGCCATTCAGCTGCAGCACTGATCTGTTTATTCTGGCAGCAACAAGGTGTGCTTTCAGAATACATATGCCAGTGATTGCAGCGCTGTAGGAGGAGACTTCTCATGTGCAGTTAAAAAGAAAGAAGATATATGCTGAAGCATGGGGCCTGGGGTGGTCAGTGGGCGGATCGCCCCTATGCTTCTGCATATATTTTTTTTTCACTTTTCTTGGCAGAGATTTCTTCATCCACATCAATCAATGTGAATGGAGGAATCTGTTAGCTTCATTTTTTTCATTCAGCCCACAGGCTGCATGAAAATAAATAACATTAAAATATACACTATATTGTTAAAAATATTGGGATGCCTGCCTTTACATGCACATGAACTTTAACCACTTGCCGACCGTCAATCGGCAACTGACGGCAGCAAAGTGGCGCTGTAAGGCGAATTGCCGTCATATGACGGCGGCCGCCAGATCGCTCACTGTGTCCGGGGAGGGCCAGGGAGCGGGTGCGGCGGCTTCGATTGCCGCCAGCCACCCGCGATGCCCCCCCCGGAGTGTGAAGGAGCGGAGGTCCGTGTAAGTAAACACGGACCTCCGCTCTGTGTGAGGGGGAAGGGCTGTGATCACAGCCTTCCTGTAAATGAAGGCTGTGACCACTTCCCTTCCCCAGCTAGGCAAGCCTCCCTACAGTTAGAACACGCCCAGGGAACATACTTAACCCTTAGAGCGCCCCCTGCAGGTTAACCCCTTCACTGCCAATGGCATTTACACAGTAATCAGTGCATTTTTATAGCACTGATCGCTGTATAAATGCCAATGGTCCCAAAAAAGTGTCAAAATGGTCCGCCATGTCCGCTGAAATATCGCAGTACCGCTAAAAATCGCAGATCGCCGCCATTATTAGTAAAAAATAAAAAAAAAATAAAAACCCCAAAAATGAATTCTCATCCGTAAACGCAACCACTTTTGCGCAAACCAATCAATAAACGCAGATTGCGGTTTTTTTATCGCAAATATGAGGAAGAATATAAATCGGCCAAAAACGGTGAAAAAAAATGTTTTTTTATATTTTTTTTGGATTTGTATTTTAGCAAAAAGTAAGAAATTTGTTTTTTTTTGCAAAATTTTCGCTCTTCTTTTGTTTATAGCGGTGATCAGAAATGACGCAGCGGTGATCAAATACCACCAAAAGAAAGCTCTATTTGTGGGAAAAAAAGGACGCAAATTTCGTTTGGGTACAATGTCGCACGACCGCACAGTTTTCAGTTAAAGCGACGCAGTGCCGAATCGCAAAAAGGGCTCCGGTCCTAAAGCTGGAAATCCTTCCGGTCCTTAAGTGGTTAATGGCATTCCAGTCTTAGTCCGTAGGGTTCAATATTGAGTTGACCCACCCTTTGCAACTATAACAGCTTCAACTCTTCTGGGAAGGCTGTCCACAAGGTTTAGGATTGTGTCTATGGGAATGTTTGACCATTCTTCCAGAAGAGCATTTGTGAGGTCAGGCACTGATGTTGGATGAGAAGGCCCAGCTTGCAGTCTCCGCTCTAATTCATCTCAAAAGTGTTCTATCGGGTTGAGGTCAGGACTCTGTGCAGGCTAGTCAAGTTCCTCTATCCCAAACTCGCTCATCCATATCTTCATGGACCTTGCTTTGTGCACTGATGAGCAGTCATGTTGTAACAGGAAGAGCCATCCCCAAATTGTTCCCACAAAGTTGGGAGCATGAAATTGTCCAAAATGTCTTGGTATGCTGACACCTTAATAGTTCCCATCAGTTCCCTGGAACTAAGGGGCCAAGCCCAACCCCTGAGAAACAACCCTACACCATAATCGCCCCTCCACCAAATGATTTGGACCAGTGCACAAAGAAAGGTCCATAAAGACATGGATGAGCCAAGAATGGTCAAATATTTCAATAGACACACTCCTAAACCTTGTGGACAGCCTTCTTAGAACAGTTGAAGCTGATATAGCTGCAAAGGGTGGGACAACTCAATATTGAACCGTACGGACTAAGACTGGAATGCCATTAAACTTCATGTGCGTGTAAAGGCAGGCGCCCCAATAGTTTTGGTAATATAGTGTATATACACACCTTATATTATATTATTTTTTTATATAATCACATTTATTTCACATCTTTTTCATAAATTATACACCACATATATAATTTTGATTTTTGAGGAGCATTTGTCCTTTTTCCAGTCCTGCCATCTGTATGCTGCTTCCACTGATAAAATAGTCTGGTTTCTGCCATCTCCAACAACCAGAGATCATTCAGAAGGATTCAATAGCCTTGGATGATGTTATTGAGCCTAGTTACCTGCCTATAATTTGTGCACGATTTCTTTCTCGTGAGTGCATTTGAATTCGTGGTGGGACACACTGTGGATTTTGTTGGAGAGTCCAGAAAAGACTGATAAATCACTGAGGAGTGTTGTCACTATAGGGGTCATTTACTATAGCGCGATTCTGCCTTCATGCAAATTTTAACGCGCAGAATCGCAAGTTCGCAAAAATGGAATTCACTAAAGCCCTGAGGGAAAAAATACTCCCAGAATCAAATTCACTATAGCGCCCAGACAACAGTGACTGACTAAAAAACTAGTCGTGGTAGAAGCAAGGGAATTGCACATAGAAATAATGTTTAGGACATGATATGATCACCTAAATCGTTTTTAAAAACGCAGTATCTTGTTTAATGATGATCTGCTTTTAAATTGTTTACAAAAGTGATGTATAATCTGAAAGATCATTGAAAATCTGAAAAGAGCCAAATTCCCCCTTTTTTCCTGACTATTCAACAGCACAACTGAGCATGCTCAGACAAGAAAATTCCCTCATTTTAACTCCCATGCCTTTTTTAGAGGCGCTATAGTAAATTCGCAAATTTGCGCTTGTCTATATTGCCTTCTTGAGAAGGCAAATTCACACAATATAGCCCAATGCAAGTTTCAGCCATTGATTCTAATGGTACAATTGTAACTTCCCTAAAGAAATCCTTTTCATGTTGAGATGAAATGTACCTTTCTCTCAAACAAATTGTCCCTGCAGCAATGTTGCTATTTCATAATCAAATTTGTTTTTAAGAATGTTAGAATGTTTAATCTTCTCATGTTTTGTTAAAATATTTTTTCTCTGTCTCTCGCTTGTTGCTGTTCATCTCATTAAAATCTTTTGCCAAACTCACACAGGTATCTTCACAAACTACAAACAATACCATTGCTGTTGCAATAACATCACTGTTCTACACTCCAAGCACCACCAAATAGCACAGAATAAACTCCAGACTAATGTAATTCCACCACCTAAAGAAATGCAGTATATGTGTATTTATGTGTAGGAGGGTTGCATACTCGGCATACTGGTGGCTAACAGCTTAACGCTTCTACCTAGGAACATTGAGGTTCTGGGTTTGCATCCCGAGCATATCACTTCATGTAGAGAGGTTTTCTATACTCATGTCCTTACCAAAATTATGTCTAAATGTAGTATTTATGTGTAGGAGGTTTCCACCACTATTGCAAATTGTGCCACATGTTTTCTATGGGCAAGGACTATAATCAGCCTTAACATTTCCCATCCAGCAATAATTGCAGCTTCTTACCAAGGCAAATGCCCCAAAATGAGAGATGCTCTATAGCAGAATACTCACAGTACTCGGCCATAACAAACCTTCAAAACAGATGGCATATGCCAGAAACAGGTTGTTCAATGGTTATCCAGCCTTCCACAGTACATCTGCATTGGTTCATTTATTGCACCCCTGACACTTAGGACTGTTTGACATCACAGCAATGGATGCTTCATGAATGTGGCTAAGGGCTTAGCACTTCTGCTGAGCAAACCTGGGGTTCATAGGTTCAAATCCCAAAAATGTCACGTCCCGTAGAAAGGCTGTCAGCTCTTCCTGTGTTGTTAAACATAACTCATGTCCTTCCCCCATGTTTTATATAAATGTAGCATTTATGTGGACGAGGGTTCCCCTACCATTGCAAATCTTGCACAATCTGCAATCTTGCCACAAAGTATTGGGACACCTGCCTTTATACACAAATGAACTTTAATAGCATCCCAGTCTTAGTCTGTAGGGTTCAAATTTGATTTAGCCAACCCTTTGCAGCTATAGCAGTGCAGGGACCTTTTTTTTTCCCTGCACCAGAATCGGATCGCATGGGTGTTCTCACTCATGCTATCCGATTCCTATTGGAATCCACAGTTAGCACTGCGATCTATGAACCAATCTGAGGGTGTCATTAATATTGTACTGACACCCGCAGCGGTTCACAGAAGGCATTGTGAACTGCCTGTGGGAGAGGTGCGATGCAGGTGCTGAAATCGTGCTGGTTCCTGCATCACACCTATGTGAACCTGGGCTAAGGCCGATTTCACACTTGTGCGACCTGAAAGTCACATGACTTTACCGCGATTTGCAGCAATTTTTTGCTGCGATTTTTTGCCGTGATTTTGATGTGACTTGCACTACTTTGGTCCAACTTTGATGCGACTTGAGGTCCATAGACCTCAGGATTACACAGCTATTGCTTCAAGTCACATCAAAAACACTGCAAAACATTGCAGTAAAAAATTGCAGCAAATCGCGGTAAAATCACACAAATTTCAAGTTGCACAAGTGTGAAAGAAAAACCCCTGAAAAACAACCCCACGCCATAATCCCCCCTCCTGATTTTGGCCAGTTGACAAAGCAAGGTCCATAAAGACATGGATCAGTGAGTTTGGGGTGGAGGAACTTGACTGGCCTGTACAGAGTCCTGACCTCAACCCTATGGAACACCTTTGGGATGAATTGCGAGCCAGGCCTTCTGCTAAACTCTCCTAAACCTTGTGGACAGCCTTCCCAGAAGAGTTGAAGCTGTTATAGCTGCAAAGGGTGGGCCAACTCAATATTGAACGTTACGGACTAGGACTGGGATGCCATTAAAGTTCATGTGTGTATAAAGGCAGGCGTTTTGACAATATTGTGTGGGCTAACACATTTGCAAATTGTAAGTGTTCTTGTTCATCAGGTGCAATCACTTTAGAGTTAGGCAGACATGAAGAGACAGATTGAATGACACTGGAGGGTGTGTACTTCCATTGGGAGTGTCAGTGTGCTAACAATACAACCTATGTTATATAAATGGCTGCAGTAGAGGGGTTGGTTTGTCACGCGAAAAGGCCGTGTTATTTGCTGTGGTTTTTGGGGGAGTAGGGCTGATATTGTGCATAATGGCAAATGCCCCACTTGGGCTGTTAGTTGAAATTCTTGTGCATTTTGTTCATCAAAAGTGTGGCTTTGCTGTCATTGTTGTGTATTGTTGCTGTCTGACCATGCATTCATGAATTGGGAGCATCTGCTGACCTTCTACTCTTGCTTAATCATGTACACAGAAATGCATCTTCCAGCAGAACCGTCACCAATGTATGTGTGTGGAATGTGGGGTGGTGGGTGTTAATGTTTGGAATATGCGTCTTTTTAATATTTTGTAATTTTTTTTTATGACTTACTGTTTTTTTTGTAATTTTGTATAATCTTGCAGCTAAACATTTGTTGGTGGTCAGTGTCTGTTGAGAGTAGTTGTACTATGAAATGTGTAGCCTGCTATACACTGTGAAATGAAAGCTATGTCCACTATAAGGCTTGGAAAATTTTAGATTGTAAGCTATGAGCAGGGCCATTAGATCCCAATTGCTAAATGTTTGTCTAAATGTACCACCTAATATACTAATGCCACTAAATGAATGTACTAAATTATGTTGCTGCTGTGCAAACAAATGTAAATTCTTGAGCTTTTTTTTTCAATTTGTTTTGGGGGGAGCTGGGTTTGGAGAAGTGAACTGTCTTGCTAAAAAAAAAACTAATAGTAAATGATAAAGGTTGTTTAAGTGGAGTATTTTCTTTTAACAGGTCTGGAGAATTGCAGGTAAGTGCTAGTTCACACTGCTGCACTGTGCAAGATTGCGTCTGATTCACACCGCAGTACAAGTCACATGCACTGTCCATGCGATGCGATTTCAGCCATACAGATAGTATGGCTGAATTAGCATTGCATTCGGACAAAACTCGCACAGGACCCCTTTTTTTTGGTCCACACCAGAATTGGATTGCATGTGTGTCCGATCCGATTAATGTCCGAACTGTTAGTTTGCACTGTGATATGTGAGCTGAAATGGGGGTGTCATTAACAATGTATTGACACTCCCAGCAGGTCACACATAGCAGTGTGAAATGCGATGCGGGAACTTGCAGTGGATTTGCAGGGTTCCCGCATTGAACAAGTGTGAACCGGCACTCCAAATGAATTTAGCTGGTGGATAGGCAGTGTTGTACATCTCAAAATGAGCCTTTGTCATTCACCTGCCTATTACTAAAAAAAAAAAAAATTGTGATTGTGATCAAATATTCACAAGCAAGTGTGGCTTTGTACTCTGACCCAGGAATATCATTGTGTTCACCCGGAAGTGCCTTTGCTGGTCAGGATCTCTATATAGGTGGATATAGCGAGGTTCCAATTCAGTAAAGAGGAGGTGCTACTCATTTGACAGGTAAGTGTAGGAAATATACTTGTGCTTACACAGCGTGGGGGTGGATGCGGTAACTATATTTGGTGGGGATGGGGTTAATTTATTAATGCGGGATCACCACACATTCACTTCCTGCCAGGGTAGCCATCAGAAATTTTGGGGCCTCTTAAACAGCTTTAGACCTGCCCCCCCTTCTGACCACCAACATTCCCCAGGGCCTTCCCACTGGGCCATTCCACCAAATCCACCCACTGGCCAGGGGCGTACACATGTCACAGCCCCAGTAGGAATTATACACCCTGTCACACTTACCAGGTGTAGCCTGCCAAGCATGACTCATTCAAGTGACATGTGCAATGCATGCTAGTGTGGGATCCAAGGGGTTAAAAAAACAGTGCACAGGCAGCACAGCCTCACCCAATGCTTGCAATAAGGCCGTGTGCTGAACCATAGGTGCTAGAGGTCCCAAACTTGGACCAGTTGTGGTCCAGGGGGCTGTTTGGTATTTTTATAGCCTTTGGTTCAGGAGAACGGTGTCCCCGAACTGGGTGCCCCCCCCCATAGACTCCAATGTTAAGTCCGAAGTTCACCTGACAATTGCCGGTCAATCACTGGTCACTTTGAGGACCTGGTACGACCGAACCATAGATGCCGGACCAGGTCCCAATCCAGGCCCAGTTGTTGCCCAGGGGGCGCTCTCTATGTGACTAAAGTTTGGTATTTTTATTGGCTATGGTTTGGGAGAACGCTGTCCCCAAACCGGGTATCCCCCTCCCATAGACTCCAATGTTAAAGACTGCTAAAGTCTTTGTTGTAAGGGCCCTTGAGACACTGGGGTCCCTTACAACAGTACTGCCTGTACCTCCTGATGGCGACCCTGCTTAATGCCCACACATCACTTCCTGGTTACAGGCACATCACACTTCCTGCATGTATTCTGCTGATGTAAATCAGTAAGGAGTGTGGGTGTGTGTATATATATATATATATATATATATATATATATATATCAATGAGAGAGCTGCTTTTATATTTTATACATATATTTCTGAGAGAGTTGCTTATATACACTCCTTTTACACTTGGCCGACTTTTCCTGAAACTATTCATATCTGTGCTACTTCAAGTGGCACCAACTTCAAAGTAGTCCCTGTACTACTTTGGTGTGACTTGAGGTTCCTAGCTCTCAATATTACTTAGGCATTCCCTGAAGTTGGGACAATGTCGTGGGCAAACTGCATTACTTTCAGGATAACACCTTTGACTGAGGCCCCATTCGCACTTGTGTGATTTGAAAGTCATGCAACTTTGATGTGACTTGAAGCAATGCCTGTGTAATCTTGAGGTCTAGGGACCGCAAGGCATATCAAACTAGGACCAAAGTAGTTCAGGGACTAGTTCGAAGTTAATACCACTTGAAGTCAGACAACTATGAATCCTACTCATTGGAAATTGTGGGGTCCAACTTGACAGGCGACTTTGCAGTCCCAAGTCACAGGACAAGTTGCACAAGTGTGAAAGGGGCCTCAGATATTCACCCAAAAGTGGAAGCTCTGCTTATCTCCCCCCCTTCTGATGCCACGTTTGGAACCTTTTCGGGGGGGGGGGGTGGCTACCTGTTTTGGACATTTACCTGTCTCCACTTCCGACAGACCTCACTGCAGCGAGGTATGACAGAAATTTGTCACCCATCCTCCTTCCCTGCTGCCAGGCCATTCAGAAAGTGCAGTGCCCTTTGTGCATGCGCAGTAGGGAATCGGCAATGGAGGCGACAGCACCTGAGAGCCAATGGAAACATGGGCTGGGGTGCCAACATCACTAGCTTCCAGGACAGTGTCCTAATAATTAAAGTCAGCAGTTGCAGGATGTGTAGCTGCTGACTTGTACATTTTCTGTGGTGGGGGGCTGAGGCACCACTTTAATATCAGCTTGGTTACCTAGATTGGTGAGCTGGGATTGAGCCCCAGCTATCACATGGTGCTTGGGCTTATGTCAACAACCTGTATCATGTGAATAGCTTCAGCTAATCACAGATCAGTAGTAATCCCAGCCTACATGAATGTCAAACAATTCTGACTGTTCAAAGTTTGGCTGGTACAATGATTTGTATGGTATCAGTAAGCCTACATGATACATTTAAACAAGGCTATCTAACTCACAGAGTAGTTATGGTATGGATGGTATGACCTTCTGAAAGCTTGCATTGTACTCAGCAGTAGATGCTGAAAATATGCGAACGCATATTCACCAATTAGCCAATGCACATCAGTTTGATTGCTTCCATACTATGAATTCTTTAAATGCATGCAATGGTATGTACATATTCAATAATATTATGATGTGGAATTGGAATAATCACACACTAGTTAACGTGCCGGCAGTTAGTTTGTAGAGAATTAACAGAATCCAAGATTAGTAAATGTATTTTCTATGGCTGGTTGCGGTCAACTCCATAGTGTAGTGGTTCCTTCTAATACCTTCAAAGCTTAGAGTTACAGGTTCGGATCCTACTGGTGTCATCACTACACCTTGCATTGTACGTGGCATTATATTCTGAAAATATGTGAAGGCATATTCGCCAATGCCCATCAGTTTGATTGTTTAATGATTGTCTTACTTTAACCTTAACAATGGAAATTAAGATTGTATTTTTCTGGCAATGCATATGTGAATGCTGTATTCTGTTATTCTTTTTGTTCTATCATTTTTGGATACTGTACGTTGATTACACTCATAAAAAAGTACAAGTTGAAAAAAAAAAGGTAGAATTGTACGACTATAGGCTGCCCTCCCTTTCCCAAATAAGGTCTATCGAAAAGAAAAAATATATGGTAGGCGAGCATAAAAGGAGAGGTAGAGACTCTACAACATTGGGGTAGTAGATGGTGAACTTCTCTCTCCTTTACCCTTTCCTCCTCCTTCCTCTAACTCCTACTCCCTTTCTTCCTTCACCACTTCCAATGTGATTATGGCATGAGGAGAAGTTTATTTTTCCACCCCACCGTTGTGTAGGAGGTAGTGAAGTGGCCTGCCAAAGCCTTTTGTGTTTCTTCTCCCAGATACAGAGCAGCTGTTTGTGCTTCTAATGTACCCCTTTTCACTAATCCAACCATAGCCCCACAAGCTAGCGATGAGGAGTCAGAAGAATTACAAGCCACTGCTATCCCTACAGCAAGCTCTTTTTTTAATCTATCTGTTGATAAAGCAAAAGAAAAAAATGTCCACAAATGACCCCCATGCCCAGTCTCCTAATGTCAGCTTGGCAAAACTGCCAAGTCCCATTTCAGCTCATGTAATCACCCCTTTTTATGAGTTTGGGTCTGTGCTACACCACAGTGGCAAGTACCCAGCTGCCATTATTGTGCCCAGAAGGCCATCTGTCAGCCATTATTATTTTGCCCAGAAGGCTGTCCCTGCATCTCCACCAGCATGTGGAATGCAATGAGGCAACAGGCAAGAGAATAGGAATAAAAGGAAGAGGAAGGTTGGGGTACTGGTGGTGAGGGGGAGGAAGAAATTGGGCAGACTAAAATGAGATGTCCCACCCCTCCCACACCTTGGTAGTACATGAGTGTCATGAGAATGAGGGAGAATCAAGGTCCACTGTTGCAGGCAATTTGTTAAGAATGGGATATTTTATACTCTTATGCTTGTGCTAAGACAGCAGGTTTTGGGTCATCAAAGAGAAGGAACAATATTGGGTGTCCATCCTATTATATTCCCAGTGCAAAGGTAAAATGTGCAATCTATTGTCACCATCCCAGAGGGAACCCATACTGTGGCACCTTGAGGAGATACTGCATAGGAACCTCTTTCCTGCCTTTCCTGATGTTGGCACAAATCCTCTTAGTAACCCATTTGCAGGGGCATTTTCTTGAAGGATTTTGAGTGCCCAGCTATCCCAAGAGGCATTGTTGAGGCACGGTGACATCACCTGTGCCTCCCAGGGGCTTCAGAAGAAGGCAGAGGTAAGGTTTTTTTCAAGCAACAAATTTATTTTTCTATCACTTTTGTAGGTGAGTTGACGTTGGGGAATGGAGGAACGTTCAATAGAGTGGACCTTCCATTTTAATTTTTGGACTCTTGCTGGATAATGGATTTCTCTCTCAGATTGCCACATGCCCTTACCCTTGCGTGGACACCAGATACACCACTCAGTGCACAAAGCAAGGTCCATAAAAACATGGATGAGTGAGTTTGGGATGGAAGAACTTGACTGACCTCAACCCAATAGAACACCTTTGGGATGAATTAAAGTGGAAACTGTGAGCCAGGCTTTATCGTCCAATATCAGTGCCTGACCTTACAAATACGCGTTTAGGAGAATAGTCAAACATTCCCATAGAAACACTCCTAAACCTTATGGACAGCCTTCCCAGAAGAGTTGAAGCTGTTATAGCTGCAAAGGGTTGACCAACTCAATATTGACCCTATTGACTATGACTGGGATGCCATTAAAGTTAATGTGCGTGTAAAGGCAGGCATCCCAATACTTTTGACAATATAGTGTATGTTCCATAAGGACCAGCAACATAATGGTATGTTGCTGGAGACTTTGAGTGGTTATACTGGAATGATGCCTGCAGGTTTAGGCATCCTCTTGGTATCGTTTTTTTCAGACAGCAGTTGACTTTTCAATCCTAGGGGACGTCGCCCTCTCCCACCACTTTCCACGGTTTTCTCTGGCTCTCCTGTCCCACCAGGGAACCTGAGAATGCAACCAGTGGCTCCACCAGCTGACCATAAAGCTGATTGGAGATCAGAACAGCTCCAATCATCTCTATGGCCTAAGAAACTGGAAGCTACAGGCATTTCATCACTTTGGTTTTCACTGGATGTAAACAGTGCCATTTTTAAATTGGGAAAGCATTTGATCATACAGATCTTGGTGTGGCCAGATGCTTTAAAGGCAGAGGAGAGATCTAGAGTCTAATAGATCCCAGATTTTTCATAAAATTTTTTTAAAAAATAAATAGAATTAAAGCACCCCTGTCCCCCATGCTTGTGTGAAAAGGCAAACGCAAGCATCGGTCTTGTGTCGTTTGAAAAACCGCTGCACAAATACTGTGTGACAAAACATTGCCCATAGGGCCACTGCTTTAAAAAAATATATTGCAGACAATTTTTTACATTCAGCTATCAGCGGGGAAACCTGCTGACAGCTGGCTCCTTAACAATCAGCTATTTACAGTTCGTTATGGAGAAAAAAAATGCAAAACGCATGTAAACACACATCACTAATGCAACACTTGCATTTTTGGTGCAGTCTATTGAAGTCTATTACACACAAAATGCAATCTGCCACAGAAAAAAAGTCCCTGACCCTTTCCAAAAATGCATCGGTTGAAAAACGTATAGATGTGAATGTGTACCATAGGTAACCATGTTAAATGGACTATAGTGTGTTTCTGCAAACTGCAAATCGCACTAAAAACACATAGGTCTGAACTCAGTGTAAAGTTTTTGTATGGCTCACAATTTCAAAATGTTGCAGATAAAAATTATAGAAGTAACATTACATCCTAAGAGCCTAAGTTGAATCCCTTAACCGGTTCTCTACCGGCTCACGTACATTTACTGCTGCAGAGTGGCAGCGTCCCGCGAATCGTTGTCTATAAACAGCGGCTCACACATGCACAGTAGTATGCCTCGATCTCTGCCGGCAAGCCGCGATTGCCTGGCAGAGGATAAAAACGGGGAATTGCCGTCGAAGGACTTTGATAAAGAGCAGCTGCTCGAAACATGTAAGTCACGGCTAGCCCAGGCTTTCATCAATCGCAGCACACCATCCAGCCCCTTTGCGCTTTCTAACACCAGGAGTCACCCCATTGCTTTGCAGCTCATCATCACGTCTGGGCTGACGTCACCCAGCGTGTCTGAACCTTCGGACCCGGCTCTCACACATTGCACTCTACCACCCCAGGAAGGATTGCACCTCCTAGGATATGAGTCCCGCAGTCGGCTGCACAACACTGACCCGCGTTGACTGCTCGTCGCATACCATACGTTCGTGCCGACACTCATCCCCAGGTCAGTACGTTCCAGTCACCAGGACTAGTCAGTCATCCATCCGAGCAGCCACATGTCTGAGCACCACGGTTATCTCCCTAAGGGGGCACCGTACAGCCAGCCTCATTACATCTGGTCTCTGTTTCCTCTCCAGCCATAATTATACCCAGATCCATGTTTGTGGCCTCAGTCCTCCCCATCCACACTCTTCCATAGGCCACGACAGTTGGGGACACCCCATCGCTTACATTCCAGCTCATTGTTGCCCCTGCGACTGGGCACAGCGACTGTTCTCACACAGCAACTTTTTCATTTTTTTTTCTTTCACTGTGGATCCCTTAGTGCCCCATTTCCATCACCCAGGATGCTTACAGGTCACCACAGTTCGGGTCCCCAGAGCCGTGGTACATTGGTTCACCCAGCATCCAGCTTATTACCAACATTGGTGTCTATTGCTGATTGACATTTTAATTTTTATATCGTTTACGGATTGATTCTTGTTTTTATGTATTCCTTGCTATGCACTATCCAAGGTTTAATAAACCAATTTTTTATACAATGTACTAGTGACTTTGAAGGTTCTATTTACTATTCCAGTGGCCGTCAGCAGCTCTGTTTTCCTTCAACATCCACACATGAGGATATCAAGTTTCCTAACAATGACATTAGCTCTGGTTGTAGCGCTTATATGATCTTTTTGAGTGTATTAACTAATGCATGTAGATTAGGGGCCGGGCACATGAATTAGGGGAGGGGCGGCGGCCCTGCACTCCTAATGGAGTGGCCGCCACTGATAGCCTTTATCAGTAGCCAGCTGGTCACATAACCTTGTCAGTACTTTTGTGGTTTGATTTTCTTTCAAATCAGTACTCTACTAACATAAATTGCAGATCTTTGTTAAATTTTTTTTTTTTTTTAGCAAAAAGCTGTTTGAATTTGCAAAAATGTATATATAAAACAATTTTCTGCTAAGCAACAGACAATAATAGAAACCTTTAAAACTTCTAATTGCAGCAGACCTTTGAAAAATCACAGCTTTAGCTCTGCTGTTATGTTCATAAATATGTATGTGTTTCGTGCATGTTAAAAGATATGCTGCTCTTAAGCACTGCACAAATGATGGCAGGTTAACAGATTCACACCTTAGAATGAGCCATTTCCATCCAGCTTTACCCTATGTGATCTGGAATGCAAAAAATAATAACACATCATAATTACTGCACTGACCTACTGGAGTGTCTTCAGAGAGGCTCAGAAGGGCCATGTTCCCGTTGGTGCTTCCAGGTCCATTGTCATAAAAAGAAGGAGCATAATTGGTTTGCACTGCAATACATAAAAATTAACACCAATTTTAACTCACACACCTGCTAGAAACAAAAATTCAAATAAGTACATCTATGGAACTGTCAGAAGCTAACAAAAGCTCAGTTCTTCCAGCACCTTAATTCAAAGAATGCACTTAGAGAAACAGAATCTTCTCAGAGTACAAAATCAGGACTACAGATTTTGGCTAAAACTACAGGGGGGGGGAAATGTGGGGGTGCATATTTAAGATAAATGCTAAATAAACAGTATAGCCAGGCAAGGCAAGAATTATGGGGTGTATCGCTAAAGTAATCTTTACTATGTAGAATTTAGTTACATTAACAATACTGTGTCCAGTTCTGAAGGCCTCACTTACAAAAAAATTGATAAGACATAATGAGTCCAGAGACAGACACCACAAATGGGGAAAAGTCTGAGTGATAATAAATCTCAGGAGAGACTGGAGTTTTTTAAAATAAAAAACATGTTATACTTACCTACTCTGTGCAATGGTTTTGCCCCGGTCCTCCACTTCTCGGGTCCTCTGTCAGCACTCCTCCCCCTTTAACAGTCCCCCAATAGCAAGATCCTTGCTATGGGAGCATTGGTGGATGTTTGCTCCCTAGCCCTGCTCTATGCTTCCATAAGACCATAGCTCAGCCCTGCCCCGCCCCCCCATTTTCTCCTAAATTGGTTCACTGTCTGTGATTGACAGAAGTGGGAGCCAATGGCTCCCGCTGCTGTCTCAGCGAATGAGGAGAGGGAGTCCCGGGACAGCCAAGGCTCTCATGCACATCGCTGGATCAAGAGGGAGCTCAAATGAGTATTGGGGGCTGTTGGGGGTGCAGCACAGGTTTTTTACCTTTATGCATAGAATGTGAAGGTAAAAAACCTTCAGTCTTTACAACTACTTTCAGGGCCAGTTCACACCAGATGTGGTGCAGTGCGTTCTTTGTATGCATGAAAAGTGCAAAGAAAGTTGATCGCATTACTGTTAATGGCATAGTTTAAACCACTGCAGTCTGTTCCAGTGTGTTTTAGAAAGAAAAAAAAATGGTCATGCTTCATTTTTTATGTACCGAACTGTACTGGACCGCAGTAAAACGTATCAAAAAAGCACCAGAACATACCGAAAATGCCCCGGAAAGCATAAAAATGCACAAGAACTCTCCCTTAGGGTTAAGAAAAAAGAGGGGGAAAACACACTGGAATGCACCAAAAACGCGCATTCAGAAAAGCATCCAGAACGCATCCAGACTGCGTTTATATGGTGTGAACTGGTCCTAAGGGTGTGATCAAGGCCTAGGGGGAGTATTTTCAATGTGGAGCTAAGATCAAGAACAGGGTGATATTGACCTCAGCCAGACCAATTCATTTCTTCTTTTTTTTTTTTTTAATCAGATTTTACTTAATTGGATTTTTATTTCCACATCACGAAACATAAAAAAACAGACATAGTCCAGGAAACACATCAGATACATTTTGAATAGAAAAATAAACAACAACAAGAATAAACAACAACAAAAAAACACAAAAAAAACCCAAAGCCACCCACAGAACAGCTTATACAGAAAAGGATGTTTATAATTTGCTTTACCTGCTGCACTAGACCATTCATTTCAACAACAACCTTTCCATACAATTACACTTGCATGTAATGTATTACATACATGTGATTTGCCAGTATAATCTTGTCTTGTGTAGACATCCAAAAGCCCTGAAGCTACTTATCGGGTGCTGCTACATCTTGGATGTGATGTCAGAAGCCCCAGCAGATATGGCACATACAGGGTAAAAGGTTATATAGCAAGTCACAGGGAGGTGTACAGATGCTGGGCTAGCTTTTAGGTTGTGCGATGGTATGCTTGGGATGTTTGGGATAAACATATTAACATGTTATTAATACGAAAATGTAAAAAAAAAACTTTTATTACCTTTGGAAGAGAAATAGTAAGGTATCAAAGACCTACCACTGAATAAACTAGCATATGTACCCGACTTCTCCGCTACCCTCATGTTAACAGACACCACAACCCATATGCGAAAAAAAAAATTGGGAAAACACTTAACGCCATAGGAGCTTAACCCACATCAGCTATGACAATGAAGTGATTTTAATTCTTTTTTTCTTTTTAAAATAACAAACATGGTATACTTGCCTGCTTTGTCTAATAAAATTGCACAAAGCAACCCCAAACCTCTTCTCAGGCCTCCCCCACCCGGGCTCCTGGCTCCTCCTCTTCTCAGTGTGCCACTGTAGGAAGCCACTTTCTATTATGGCACACCTGCGGGCTCGATCCCGATCTGTGCTACGTATGTCCTATGCCCACGGCTCCTGCTGCTATCAATCTGCCCTGTGAGGCACAGATAAGTATAAAGGGGGGGGGGGGGGTCCTGCAGCACGCAGTGCTTTTTACCTTAATACAGAGAATACTTTAAAGAAAAACTCTATCTTTCCACATACTTAACTTTACTCGTTTGGGCCAACTCGTTGGGTTACATGGCTAGATGTGTGTCACAAACTGTATCTGTGGCTACATACAGCATACCGCACTGTGCTCTGGTTGCGAGATGAGGGTTCCTGTCTCATACCCAGAACACAGAAGAGTCTACCGCAGTTGTGCTCAGCCTCTCAGATCAAGCAATGTATTCTATCAATGAAAACAAAGCTTCCTCTGATTGGCTGAGTCAGAGGCTGTGAACCCGCCTCTCTGATTCGGCCAATTAGAGGAAGTTTGCATTCATTGGTGGAATACATTGCTTGATCTAAGCGGCTGAGCGTCACTGTAGTAGACTCTTCTGTGTTCCGGGTATGAGACAGGAAGTCTCGGCTCACACCCGGTACACAGTGTGGTATGCTGCGGTTATGCCGCACATACAGCCGCCTCCCAGGTTAGTGAGGGACATAGTTGGCCCCAAAAAACTATGCAAAGTGTGTGGATAGATGGAGATTTTTATGTAAAGTGTGTGGAAAGATGGAGATTTTCTTTAAGGTAAAAAGCCCAGAGGTATAACTAGAACTTTAAGGGCCCCAGTGCAAGAATTCATAAAGGGCCCCCCTGCCCCCCAGCTGGGGCCCTTCCGTCCTTCACTCCCATTGCAGGGCTCTTTAATATGACCCTGCAAGAGGACCCTTTCACATGTTCTGCAGAGGGCCCCCTTCCTGCTGTCTTGCCCCCCCCCCCCCACAGTGGCAGAATGCCAGGGCCTGTTTGCAAATGCAATCTTTGCCACCTTGGTAGTTCTGGTGTCAATGGTATTTTATTTTTGTTATTTTATTCTTTATTATTTTTGTACCATTTTATTTTGTTTGTTTTACAATTTTATTTTTTATTTTAGGAGCCCCATTGGGAAGCTTGGTGAAATATCAGGGGTCTAAATAGACCTCCGATGTTTCATCTTTGAGACAAAGAAAGGAGATTGAGGACACAGCCCTCAATCTCCATCTCTGCAGCCTCAGCTGCACAGAATAAATGGACAGGAATAGCTCTGTACAGAGCCTCCTCTCTATTCACACACAGAAGCATAGTAAACCCAGTTTTTTATGCTGCAGGTATGAATGGACACAGGAGCGATTGGTACTGATTGCTCACAGTGTTCATTCAGAAAAGGAAGAGGCCAGTAAATTAAATATTTACCAGCCCATTCCCCACTCTCCATCCTGAATAGATCCCCTGCAGCAGCTGGTGGGAGAGGGGAGTGAGAGGTGGCACAGGAAGTACATGGGGGCTAGGCAGATGAAAAAGGAGGAACAGGGACAAGAGGGGTTGCATATAGAGGAACCGATGCCCTCCATTTTCCTCCTGTAGCCACTAAATGCCTGCAGGAGGGAGAATAGAAGAAGCAGGCTTTCAGGTTGCCACCCCTCCTATCCAGTTGTAGAACAGGGGAGCAGCACGGCCCCCTAGAGCATGGGGCCAGGTAGTAAATGTGACCCCTGTAGTTACACCCCTGGCCTTATGACTTTAGAAACACTTTAATGATATAAGGGAAGACAAACTCACCACCACCTACTGTACGTGTCCTCTGGTTACCAGGTGGGATCCAAGGGAAAACTTTTGTAGCCACAGGGATTATGGGGTGAAAATCCCTACTCTCTGTGACATACAGTAAGTGACCTAATATGGAAGAAGTAGAATTTTAGGACATGTATGTAACACTGGGGACTCTGTAATGTCAATAGAGGTTTGCCAAATGTTCCATCAACCAAACATCAGTAGGCTTTCACCCCAGTTTTTATAGAGAGGTCTGCTGAAATCGTACTATAACCATCGAGCAAGCACATACATAAGCTTCTGGCATTATGTTGGAGAGACTAAAGTAAAAACGCAGGCCACACCTAGATCTGAAGATTTTTTTTTTCCTGTTCTGCACACTACTTTTTCTCTTTCTTTATTGCTAGCTCTATCATTAAGTTTCATAGTAATATTCTGTTTTACCAATAAACATATAACAGTATACTTTAGAAACAAGCTCATGCAATTTAATATATGTGATACATCAAATATAATTGCTTTGCCACTTAATTCAAAAATGAATGGACCTGTGCTTCTGTAAGTGGTAACACATTTGTGTGCCACCAGTTTACATCTGTACCTAAAAGTTAAATTATTCTTCAAAAGTCATAGTGAACAAGGATGAAAACTTTTTTTTTCCTTGATGTTACATAATACAATCCAGTCATTGTAAAATACTGTATAGGGCACAGAAGGGTTGTTT
>BLSH010135433.1:586697-617802 GCA_018402905.1 Glandirana rugosa
TACTATGGGAGACAGCGTTTTATATTAACAAACGTTTATTTGTTGGATGTGTGTGTGTGTGTGTGTGTGTGTGGGGGGGGGGGTTAACTAAATACAGTATGTGTCAGTGGAGGGTATCATTCTTGTTACAAATATATAGCACAAAAGTGTAAATAGTAGGTCTTTAAAAACCCCTCCAGTGATCACACAGAATATTCATATATAGGAAAATACAACATTTTTATTTCTGACATTAAAATGTCTAAAAACTCATATCGATTATAAAAGAAAAAAATACCACGCTAGTCTCTACAATGTACAAACAAGCAGCCAGCACAGCAATAGACAGTACTGCATAAATTGTGAAATAAATAAGTCAGTGCAGCGCTAAAATAAACTTTATAAGGGTAAAAAATAATAGTGAAGAAAGATGTACATATCTCACAGTGCACAGATACATCCACAATAAATGACAATTGAGTAATTATTGAAAACTGTCTAATCAATAAATGTGTAGAGAAAAGATGTCCAATAAATTCAATAATGAAGTGCCCAAAATGAAGACAATATTCACATATATGATCCAAGGAGGAGAATAAAGTCCCAACATCGACAGAAAAGCACTCGTGCACAAAGGGATCCATCACCAATATAAAGGAGGCTTACCAGAACTAGTGGACTCAGTGAGGCTTATACCCAATGAGTCAACCAGGCAGAGGGTGTAACCATACCAACATAGATAGCTTCCATGCCACACTTTTCTCAACACCAGTGAGAGGTAATCCCTGGGTCTGTAGTGTGGACCAATCTTGTGGTGACACGATCCAGCAATGATAAGTAAAAGTGGCAAGCTGCGTATCTCAGTGGAAAGCGGTATATCCAAAAGAGACAGCGAGACTCCACATAGTGTAAATCCCAAAGTTATACAATTTATTAAAAAGATCAAGAACACTCACATGTCCATAATCAGAGAATTACTGTTCTTTGTTAAACTGATGTAATAAAAGATATCAAAGCTGCATACAGTCCAAAGAAGGGTTCCAAGTCTAATTACAGAGCTCATCAGAAAATAGTGTATCAAAAACATAATCCATTAATTCCAAAAATGTGCATAGATATTAAATATACAGTATGTGACAATAAATTACTTCTTAGCACTTAGACCCAGCGCTTGGCTTTTGGCACCAAAAATAGCGTGTATAGTGTAGATACCTATTTTTTTTTTTTATTGTCTACACTAAAGTAATTCACCCCTATGTGTAATCTTCTTTTACCTGAACACTTGGCCCTTAACCTAACCCCTAAAAATACAACCTCCTCCCCAACACAACACACTTAACATTTACCCCCCACTACACCCTTAACATTTAACCCCCACTACACCCTTAACATTTAACCCCCAATCTCTAAATTGCTAAATTGAGCACCTAACACCTAAAGCAGGTGTAGGCAACCTCGGCCCTCCAGCTGTGGTGAAACTACAAGTCCCATGAGACATTGCAAGACCCTGACAATTACAGGCATGACTCCTAGAGGCAGAGGCATGATGGGATTTGTAGTTTCACCACAGCTGGAGTGCCGAGGTTGCCTAACCTTGACCTAAAGGATATCTAAAGGTTTGTTTGTTTTTTTTAAAAAAACAAAAACAAACTTGTTATACTTACCTCCTCTGTGCAGTTGGTATTTCACAGGGTGGCCCGAGCCTCCTCTTCTGGGGTCCCTCAGTGGCACTCCTGGCTCCTCCTCTTCTCGAGTGCCCCATTGGAGAGCCGCTCTCCCTCCTGTTCCCGCGTCCTGCTGCTGCATCCATTGACACAGACAGCAGGACCTGGCTGCGCTCCCGGCTCCCGCGTCATTGGATATGATTGACAGCAGTGGGAGACAATAGCTGTGCTGCTATAAATCTATCCAATCAGGACCGAGACAGCGGCTGGAGCTGGGGTGCTCGTCCCCGTCGCTGGAAAGACCGAATTCAGGTAAGTAAAAGGGGGGCTCTGGGGAGCTGCTGCATCACAGGAGATTTTTCACCTTAATGCATACAATGCATTAAGGTGAAAAACCTTCAGGGTTTACAACACCTTAAACTTGGTACACACATAGAATTTCAATCCATGTGTAGCCCTGTAAAACCAGCATGAGATCAGCCATTGCACCCACTGGCAGCAGTCCTGATCAGTTTATTCTTAAGGGGGGAAGTGTGTCCGCTATCAGAATACAATAATGCAGCGGGGGAGATTCCTGCATCAACCTTGCTTATATCAATGTGGGAATCTGTGAGGGTTTTATTTGTTCAACCCCTTGATTGAACCAAAAAATAACTCATAGTGTGTACCCAGCTTAAGTCCCTAATGCACTGAACCTCAACACTGACCTAATCCTTACACTAACTTAATAACTTTCTGTCTGGGCCAATTCTGGCATTCCTCTCCTACATGTAAAAAACAAAAACCCCAAGCATTTTATATATATATTTTTTTCAGCAGAAGCCCTAGAGAATAGAATTATAGGCATTGCATATTTGTATGTCACTCGATATTTGCGCAGCAGTTTTTTTAAATGCAAATTGTTTTGAAACAGAAATACAATTTAATGGACTTTAAAGCACAAAAACATATAATACCCAATTGTTTGCTTGAATATAAAAGATGATGTTACGCCGAGTAAATAGATATAAAAAATGTCATACCTTAAAACTCCGTCTGCCCGTGGAATGGTGCTTAATTACGATACCTAAAATTCTCCATAGGCAATGCTTTAAAAGCCTTTTCAAATTACCAGTTTAAAGTTACACAGGAGGTCTTGTGCTAAGAGTATTGCTCTTACTTTGCTGTTTGTGGTGATACCTCACATGTGTGGTGCGATCGCCATTTACATATGCGTGCGGGACGTACGTGAATTTGCATTCACATTGGCGAGTGAGCACAGGGGAATAGGAATGTTTACTATTTTTTTTTAACATTGTACCTTTAACTTTTTTTTTGTCAACTTTATTTGTATTACAAGAAATGAACAACATCCCTTGTAGTAGCATGGGCCGTGAAAGGTCCTCTTTTTGGAGAGATCTGAAGTTTATTAGACCCTAAATCTCTCCTCTGGCCTCCAACGCAGCCGATGAGACACAGATTGGCCTGATCAGCTGCTTCCCTGGCCGGTGACAGCCAGGTAAACAAAGACCCAAACCATAAGGTGACGAAATCCTTGTCGCTTCCTGTTTCTGACATCACACAATGGGAGGAACAACATCCGTTCCTCTCACTGTGTGCCTAGAGCTGGATGCTACCAGTCGCATCCTCACTGGCCTATACGATCACATGGGAGAGCCCAGTTAAGGTGGTGGTGGTTTCTGCATACACATATAGGATAAGGACTAGGGATGAGCTGAATACCCCCCGGTTCGGTTCGCACCAGAACATGCAAACAGACAAAAAGTTAGGGTGAACATTCGAACACCATTAAAGTCTATGGGACCCGAACATGAAAAATCAAAAGTGCTCATTTTAAAGGCTTACATGCAATGTTATTGCCCTAAAAAGTGTATGGGGACCCGGGTCCTGCCCTGGGGGACATTTATCAATGAGCAGTGATTTTAATAATGCTTAAAGTGAAAAAAAAAAGAAAAAAATCCTTTAAATATTGTGCCTGGGGGGTGTCCTTATTCTGTGTGTAAAAGGGCACGTCTCTGTGAGATGTAGAACTTAGCCAGAGCAAAATTACATTTCCATAGGAAAAATTGTCATTTAATATCGTGGTTGTAATGTATTGCCGTTTCCGTCAACATACAAAAAAAATCGCTGAAAAAAAGTCAGTGGGCCCCCCCAGTCCAAACCAGACTCTTCCCGTGCCAAATTTAAAAAGCCAGACCCTTATCCGGGCATGCAGCCCTGGCCGGTTAGGATGGATGGGGGCACCCAATGAAGTAAATGGGTGACCCGCCCCCTCTGACATTGCATAATGTCAGAAGGGGCGGGTTCACTTGGTTACGTCACTGGGTGGCCCCGCCCCTTCTTATAAAAGAACTGTCATTGTGAAGGCTGCCCATTCTGAGAGCCGCGCAGGGGTCTGGCTGCAGCAGCAGGGACAGGGGCGGCGGTGAAAGAAAAAGGAAGAAGAAGATGAAGATTGAAGATGAAGAAAGGAAGCAAGAAGACTAAAAGAAGAAGCAGAAGACCAGAAGAAGGACCGGGCCAGGAGAAGATGGAGGAAGAAAGAAGAAAAGAACTATTTTACACAATAAAGTACTTGTCAAAAACTGACTCTTGTTTTTTTTACCACTACACTCCTTTTTTGGTGAATGGGTAGGGGTACAATGTACCCCATACCTATTCACATAGAGGGGGGTCGGGATCTGGGGGCCCCCCTTTTTAAAGGGTGCTTCCAGATTCTGATAAGCCCCTGCCCGCAGACCCCCACAACCACCGACTAGGATTGTGGGGATGAGGCCCTTCTCCCCATCAACATGGGGACAAGGTGCTTTGGGGGCAACCTCAAAGCATCCTCCCCATGTTGAAGGTATGTGGCCTGGTATGGTTCAGAAAGGGGGGGTACTCGCTCGTCCCCACCCCCTCCTGCCATGCCAGGGCTGCGTGCTCATATAAGGGTCTGGTTTGGATTTTGGGGGACCCCACGCCATTTTTTTTAATTTGGCGCGGGGTTCCCCTTAAAATCCATACCAGACCTGAAGGGCCTGGTTTGGATTTTTGGGGGGTGCCCCATGTAATTTTTTTTTAAAATTTTGGTGCAGGGTTCCCCTTAAATTCCATAACAGACCTGAAGGGCTTGGTTTGGATTTGGGGGGGGGGGGAACCCCACTTAATTTTTTTTAATTTTGGCATGGGCCCTGCTGTCATAAATGAATTGAAAAATTGTTATAAAATCCCCCAGTCAAACAGGTGGCGAAAAATTGGGCCTTGGGTGCTGGTGGTGCCAGAACACTGTAACCCCTTGCAGTTACTCTTGTTGGACGCAGGAACGGGGCCTGCTGTTTTAAATTAATTTTAAAAATTGTTATGGCATGCCCCTGTAAACCAGGTGCAGAAATATTGGGCCTTGGGTGTTGGCGGTGCCCTAAATACAAAATAATGTTCTAGATTATGGACAGGAGGAATAGGAGCAGTGGCAGTCTTCAAGGGATCCCAGATCCCTTGCAAATTTAGTCAGTTGCATCATCATCAGGGGCTTGATAGCTGCTGATCCAGGACTGATTCATTTTTATAAATGTGAGTCTGTGGACAGGTGCACTCTTTGATCAGTTACTAACCCTCCAGCAGCACTGAAAGTCCGTTCAGAAAGCACGCTGGATGCAGGACAGGCCAGTAGCTCAATTGCATATTGAGCAAGTTCCAGCCAGTGGTCCATCCTCAAGACCCAGTAACTAAGTGGATGCTCAGTTTGAAAGGTCCCCAAGTCTGCTCCCTATAAGGCCTGGGTGCTGATGACAGAAATTTTTTTAAAGGCATCCTTCTCCACCATTCTGCCTCTGAACGACTGAAGCTTTAGAAACACATTGTCCAGGCCAGCAGCAGGACATGGTGACCTCCCAGGGTCTGGAAAGGCATTGCACAAACTTTTCTTGAAGGTATCCTGAAGATGTTTCATCCTCTGCACCCTCTTCGCAGGATGAGTTCTGCAACTTTACCCTTGTAACGTGGATCAAGAAGGGTTGCCAGCCAGTAATGATCCCTCTCCTTGATACCACAAACCCTAGGGTCTTTTCGCAGGCTTTTCAGAATCAGAGAGCCCATGCAGCGTAAGTTTCCTCTGGGTCACTGAGGATGACATTATCAGGAACTACCTCCTCCCAGCCACGTACAACTCCTTGGGTTTCTGGGGCCTGAAACCCTGATCCCTTGAAGGCTGCTGCGTATTATACTCCACATCCATGCTGACACAATCCTCCTCCTCCTCCTCCCATGTGTTTGGCGGCTCTGCAGGAATGCTCTCTGCATAAAGGGAGCCTTGAGAGGAAAGAACATCCTCCTCTTCCTCCCTCTGTTCTGCCTCAAGTGCCCTGTCCATGGTTCCACAAAGCGTGTGCTCCAGAAGGAATATTAATGGGACAGTGTCACTGATGCATGCATTGTCGCTGCTCACCATGTTTGTGGCCTCCTCAAATGGTGACAGGACAGTGAATGCATCCTTGATTATTAGCCACTGAAAAAAGCCAAGCTCCGCTAAGCCTGTCCTGGTGCCATGCTCCCAGAGGTACTCATTGATGGTCCGCTTCTGTGCGCTCAGCCACTGTAGCATTGCCAATGTTGAGTTCCACCTGGTGGGCATGTCACAAATGACGCGGTTGTTGGGCAGGTTGAATTCCCGCTGGATGTCAGTCAGTCGGGCACTGGCATTGTATGACTGCCTGAAATGACCACAGACTTTTCTGGCCTGCCTCAGGATATTTGGTAAGCCTGGGTCCCTGATCAAGAAATGCTGCACCACCAAATTCAAGACGTGTGCCAAGCATGGAATATGTGTCAATTGTCCCAGTCGGAGGGCAGAGAGAAGGTTGGTGCCATTGTCGTATACAATCATTCCTCCCCAGTGTGGCTCCTGTCCCCAAGGCAGACTAACTCAAGCACCACATGACATCTTTAGCCTGACTGCTTGCATAGCCCCTTGAACACTTAGGGAGTACTGCAGGTTCAGAGGACAATTCTCCAGAAGAGGCCACAGAGGTAGAAGAAGAGGAGGGGGTGGAGGAGGCGGGTGTGGTAAAATCACCAACAGCTATTTGGAGGTGCGGTGGCGGAACTATTTCCAAAACTGAACCCTGTCCTGCATCCTTCCCAGCTGCCAGCAGAGTTACCCAGTGTGCCGTGAAGGAAAGGTACCGTCCCTGACCGTGCCTGTTGGACCATGAGTCAACAGTAATATGAACCCTGCTGCTTACCGCACTATCCAGCAAGGCCAAAACTTTGCCTTCCACATGACGGTAGAGAGCTGGAATGGCCTTACGTGAAAAGAAATTTCTTTTGGGAACCTGCCACTGTGGGACAGCACATTCCACAAATTCACAAAAGGGGGTAGAGTCTACCAGCTGAAAAGGCAGCAGTTGGAGTGCTAGTAATTTGGCCAAGCTAGCATTAAGACGCTGAGTGTGGATGGCTAGGACAAAAGTTATTTTTACGGTTCAGCAACTGGGGTAGGGATATTTGCCTGCTGAATTCACCTGGTGGTGTACTGCTAGCAGATTGGCTGCAAGTACTAGTTGTGACATGCATTGCTACACCTTCATTCCTCTCAGTGCAGGTTTTGGAGAGGACTGCAGGTATATTAGGGGCTGAGATCCCAGATGAGGAGCAAGGAGAAGTCCGCCTTGTTTTCTGGTGTGGGTTCTTCAGGTACTCTTGCCAATGGACTGCATGGCTGGTCGTCATATGTCTTGTCAAGACAGTAGTGCCCAAGCGGCTGGAGTCCTGGACACTCTTGACCCGCTTCAGACATAGATTGCAAATGGCAACGGTGCGATCTACTGCACATGTGCTGAAAAATCAGGCTGGAAATAAGTGAGATTGCTCCTGAGAGTCTGGAGAAGCCAGAGCCTAAACCAGAACCCGGATGTAGTTTCTGGGGAACAGATCAAGGGCCTGAATTGTGGGAAAGCATCTACTCAAGACTGAGACAGAAGATTTGTTCTCCTAAAAGACTGACCTACGATGCCCTTGGGGAAAGCTCTGATGAACTTATTGCTACTGCTCAATGTTCTAGTCAAGCACTCCTCTCCTTTATCAAACCTTTGGTAGAGAATGACCTTGATCAGCCTCCTGACACTGCTGGGTGGGCCACTAACTTATTACTGTCCTGTCATCAAGATGACATGATGTTGTCTGACAATGCATATAGTATATTGTTTGAAAATCCTGCTATAAGTCATTTGTTTACTGTTGCAGCTTCTGGTTAGTAAAATAACTAACTATTTAACCTTCAATGTAGTACTTTAACGTGATTCCACAGGTTGCGTCCTGTCTTCAGGGACCAAAGACTTTCAAGTGGGGGAGGATGTAGCCGACAGTGGACTACAGTTGCCTTGTTTCGCAGACCACCTCCATTCTTCTTTATCTATTCCTGTGTCCCTCTAGTGCTTAGCTTCAGTAAACTGACATCATCTCTCTGAGCCAAACAGGGAGGATTGAGGGACTAGTAGTCTGCTGAGCAGAAATCCTGGAGTTGCGAAATCATCTTTGAACTACCCATCCCAGAGTGCTCTCTCCAACACCAAAGACCTCTGGGAAAAAGAATAAAAAGGGTCAGCACATCCAGCCCACTCTCTCTTCTACCTGGTGTCTCAATCACACCTTTCCGCCGCTGTGAGAGGTCTGCGGCCTACCATGTGGCGATCAAGTGACTCCAGCCCCACCACGGAAGGCCCAACTCGGCTTGCTGTTTGTAAGACATCCTCACAGCACCACCTCATTGGACTAATCCAATGACTGCACGAGTGCAGCAGCTGGTGGATCATCTCCGTCCGCCCACTATTCACAATCCTTTATGTGTCATCTTGCTTGGACACTGTGTACAGACATTGAATATTGTGGGTTTTCCACGCTTAGGACTATAAGATTTTCTGCCAGCTGCAGCCTCCCTGTTTCTCCACTAGGTGGAGTGTTGAAGATGTATATTATTTATGAAGGGGTATGGCGCTGCTTGGGTGCAGTGTGAAAAAAAAGTGCTAAGTGACATAATGAATATGAAGAACTTCTAAAGGTTCATAAGGACTATTGAAGAGACTGTCATGCACAATTGTTTTTTGCACTGGTTTAAATTTATTGTGCTAGCACATCAATGAAAATAATGTGCTCAGAGTGCGCATGCGCGAGTGTCCCAGCATGGCTGCTTGAGCCGGGAGCTCTGCACCAGCGCCCGACAACGGAGCCTGCCCTGATTCCACAGCCCCTCGGAGACAGTTCAGGTGGGGGGATCCCGACCCCCAGACAAGGCAGCAACCCCGCTGCATGGCCGGTCCGGCCGCCAAAAAGGATTTAGGCCCGCTATTTGCCGCGGCCTCGCAGCACGGGTGTACCAAGATGGCCGCCGCTCCGGCCGCTGCTACAGAGATCCATGAGGCACAAAGCTCAGAGGGCTCCAGCAACATTAACCTCCCGGACCACAGGCAAATGCTCTCCCCTGCCACCCTGACCTTCACTCCCGGAGCCCATGGGGGCAATCTGCAGGTCGCTACACCATCTCCCACCTCCACAGAGCCATTATTTTGCCACATCCAGGGGGAATATTCGTCTCCTCCCCTGGGGCCTAACAACCTGACCCTGCAATCACCAGGCACCCCTAATCAGGGGCTATCCCTCCAAGTAGAGGACTTCTTCCAGAAATTCTCATCTTTATTGGAAAGGGGTTTAGCCAACACAGTAGCTACAATAACGGGGAAAATAAAAAAGGATTTTCAAATGCTGGGGGTCAGAATGGAGGCGATCGAACATAAACTTGATACCACTGCGGCAATATCTAACCAAAATTCTGATCTTATCAGTACTCTACAGGACTAACTGGACACGGCTCTTTCTAGAATCGACGACCTTAAAAATAGGTCAGAGGTCTGCCCGAAGTGATCACAGACGTCTCCGATGAGATTCAGGACTTAATCACCAACCTTCTGCCTGACACCCCAAAACATTGTCTAGAATTGGACAGGGCCCATAGAGCTCTGGGCCCCCCAGGAAGTATGGATCTCCAAGAGACATTATAGTCAGACCTCACTTCTACGCTATCAAGGAGGGGGTAATGAGACACTCTAGAACAACATCTCGGATCCTCTGCAAAGGTCATCTAGTGCAAATCTTTGCCGACTTGGCCCCATCCACGATTCAAAGACAGAGAGCTCTAAAACCACTGTTAATGGTGTTGACATAGAAGGAGATTAAGTATAAATGGTCATTTTCCTTCACTGTCAAGTTTTCCTTCAAAGGCAGGGACTATGCCTTCTCTTCTCTCCAAGAGGGAGAGAGGCTGTTACTGCATCTGAAACTAATCTCTCAGGAATCTGACATGGACACATCCAACAACGTCCCGAGCTCTTCCAAGAGACAGACTCCCACCAGCCCTGGGACCCCGTTGTGGATAAAGGCCAAGCCGAAACGGGCTAAAGACAATGGACCACCATGAAGCTGTCATCCCAGCTAGAGACGGTTTTTATATAGTTTGATCCTAAGGCCCTTCTCAAGTTTTCTTCTCCATGAGCGCCCCAGGTGCACCTCTGATTCTTGGTTCCCCTGAAACTGTCAGGTGGATTTAAGTTATAGCCGTTTGGTTAACTGTTTGGAGCAAACTAGTTCCTCATGTCCTAAATTTAGCGCAGCTGACCACTCGCATTACTTGCTGACCTGTTCTTAGTCAGCCTTGAACTCAGATGCCCAGCTTCCCTCACCAGAGTTGTCAGTTTGGGCCCTCGTGCTCCCTAGTTTTAGCCTCTCCAAGTTGGTAAGGTGACTTCAGGTTTACATAGGGGAAAAACTGTACCCTTGGTTGCTGATCTTTCAGTGGGCACAAAGAAATCAAAGACTATGTGTTACATACCCGAGTCACTCTTTGTTAGGATATGTTATATAATGTGTTTAACTATTTCACTGGTGGTCACCTCTCTGGGAGGAGTTCCTCCCCCTCATTGTGTGTGGGGGGGAGTCCTCCCAATTTGTGTCTGGCTCTGGGGGCCACGTGGTTTCACTGTTTCTCAGAAGTGTTTGTTGGAATTCATAGGACTCCTTGACGGGGGGTGGTGCTTCCCCTGCGCCTCTGCCTATCCCTTAGACCTGCTCAAGTAAGCTTGGGGATAGGACATTTAGCTACCGCGGCCAGACATTTAAGTTGTCGCTAAGGAGTGACCAAGGGGTTTTTCCTTTCTCCCCCCTTAGTCACATAACCCTCCTTTGGAGAAAGCAGCCCTTTTCAGGGTTACAAAGCAGTAGAGCTATCTTCACATTTTTCACTTTCTTTCATTCTTTCAACTTTCCCTCAATATTTCCATGTTCTCTCTAACCTCTTGTTTTTTTTTCAGAGTGGTCGCCAACCAGGTTGCCTTCTACAGGACAAGCCCAGGATCCCAGGCCACTCAGTTCGCCCAGGCTGTCAATGAAAATGCACGGTGGACCTAAGGGAGGGTGAGTGACCATAGATGCATCATCACCTTTTGCATTAGGACTGATGGCTGACCACGCACAAGTTCTCCTGAAGGTCGCTACACACAATGTGCAGGGCCTTAACTCACCCATAAAGCGTAGAAAAATGTGTGACCATTATAAATCCCTTAAATTAAATGTCCTCATGCTTCAAGAAACGCACTTTCCTGTTCAATACAACCCAAAATTTCTACACTTGCATTTCCCGCATTTTTATCTTGCCAACGCAGCGAACAAGACCAAAGGTGTGGCCATTCTACAGTCCAAAATTTGCAACTTTACATGGCTTTAAGACTTTAGAGATCCAGAGGGCAGGTATATTCTTTGTTAAGGGGAGCATAGATGGTCAAATTTTCTCTCTAATTTCCTACTATGCCCCCAACAAGGGTCAGCTCAAGTTTTTTCAAAAATTGTTAGACTCCCTCTCCTGGAAGGCACAATAATTTTTGGAGGCGACTCGAATGCCTTCGATCAGTGTCTTGACAAGACTAGGCCTCTAGGTTGCCAACTACTTTGTCCAACTAAAGTCAGCCTCTGTATTGCTAAATTATTTCACTCACATAACCTAGTAGACGCGTGGAGGGAATTGCATCCCTCGAGAAGAGATTTCACCTACTTTTTCAGTCCCCACAACTCATATTCCAGGATCGATCACATACTAACCCCTGTCTACGTCTTACCCAATATAATAGATTCTCGCATTCATAATACAGTCCTCTCAGATCATGCCATAGTTTCCCTCTCTGTTCGCACCCAGTCCAAGGCGTTTCACACACCGCACTGGAGATTTAGAATTAGATTGGAGTACTGGCCAATTAACTTAGTCTCTATACTCCAATCTAATTGATTTGGAGGGCCTAAACAGAAAGGGATGCTACTTTCTCTGGATCTTCGTAAGGCTTTTGACTCGGTATCATGGCTCTACCTGTTTTCCCTGCTGGAATGTTGGGGATTCGGTCAGCGGTTTCTGGGCCTGATTAGAGCCATTTACTCACACCCCCAGGCACTAATTAAACTACAAGCATTCTATCCCAAACGTAGACACCTTCCGTCGTTAGTATCTCCCACTAAACCACTAGCACACCTCTTTCATAACCCTGATTTCCCTCCGGGGTTAAACATTAAAGCCTTTCGGTGGTGGCTGAACAAAGGGTTGTTCCGTATAGGACATTTCTACACTATCACAGGCCCGATATCCATAAATTACTGTGTGAGTAAACTTGACTTCCCGAAGTCGGAAAGATTTAGGTTTATCCACATTTCTAACTTCCTTCATAGTATTTGGAAAGAATATCTCCCCCCCCCAATTTTACAGCTTATGAATGATGTTGTGGTCAGCCCACTGTGCAGAAGGGGGGTATCTCGGTCATATACGAAGCACTCACCTTTCATGACTGCCTGGGAATCAGATTTCCAGTTTAAATGGGACCTTGATAGTTGGCAGAATGTCTGTTTCAAATCATTTAAGGGTATTCTGAGCACCACTATATCAGAAGCCAGTTTAAAAGTTATCTCGAGATGGTATCTCACCCCTGCTAGACTGGCAAAGTTTTACCCAACAGCAGAACCTCTGTGCTTCAGGGGCAGTCAGCTCACGGGTACCATGGCTCATGTGTGATGGGAATGACCAAGAATACGTCCTTTCTGGTCTAAAATATTCTGTCTAATCAAGAAGGTCACAGGATGCCTACTCCCAAGGTCCCCCACCATTGCCCTTTTGAATGAACACATCCCGCAGGCGTCCAAACCCAATAGGAAATGTATTCATCATATTCTACTAGGGGCCAAGATCACTATAGTTAGGGCATGGAAACAACAGCGGGTCTCGCTGAAAGCGGCTACACGTAAAATTTCATGGTTAATGACACAAGAAAAAATGGCCAGCATCTTAACTGATAAAGTGCACAAATCTGAAGTAGTCTGGGAACCCTGGGCAACTTTCATAGGCATTGCTCTCATTCCTGGTGTTTTAGCTCCTTAAGATCGCAAGGACGGCAACAGGGTTGGTGCGATACTTCTCCCCCTCTTCCTATCTCTGTCCTCTCCTTCTTCTTCCTCTTTCTCTGTCCTTTCTAGCGGCGCTGGCCGCTCTTCTCTCACAATGCAGGGAGGTTATAGCTTGAATGCAACGTGTAAGACAACCGGGTTGACATTGTCTAGTCAAAATAACCTAGATCTGTTCTCCCTGATGGGACTGCAGATTGCACTGGGGTGTATGGGGTTGGAGGGGAATGTGGGGGGGGGGACTCTGCCTCCGGCACAGCGTGATCCCTTTATGGGTGCCATGGGCTTCGAGGGCCAACTACACCACAGATAACTTTGTTGGCTAGATATCCTAGTTCCAGTCACGTATTTTTGTCAAACTTCAGATCGACACATGTTTAGACGATCCTTATTGTTTCTTATGTCTCCTTACCCCCCAATACATATTCAATGTACCAAAAATCCTTCAAAACTCATCTTTCTTGTTCGCAAATGACAGCTATTGTATTTTATACTTCTGAATATGCTTCAATAAAAACTCTGAAAAGAAAATAGTATGCTTTAAGGGACTATTTTAAATTTTATGATAGTACATGTTTTGCACATTCAACCTTAAGCAAAGATTTAATATTTCAATATTTTAGCACTGGTTACATAAGGTGTTTAGCACTTTTTATTTGTAAATTAAGTATAATTTACTTATTAATAGGATTAACACAAGAAGGAGGAGGACACTAATTATTTACTCACGGAAATAAGTACAAATACACACACACTTGAGGTTAATATAATTTTATTCAGCACTTTATCAAATGTTTACAAATTGCACTTAGCACTTTTTTTTTGTACCCAAGCAGCGCCATATCCCTTCATAAATAATATGCAACTGTATACAAACACCCTACCACTGGAAACACTTTAATTGCATTACATAGACACTGTACAGAGACATCCATATCCTGAAGTACTCTAAGGAATATCAATAATCTGCCTAAACTGTCCTGCTTATCTTGATACCACTGTGCCACCTTTTTGGATACAATTCAAAGAGCTCCAACTGCCAGTGAAAACGATTGTAGGCGTGCACTCTGGACATTACTGTTACCGTTAGTTAAAGAGTCCTAGTGCTATTCCTATGCAATCTGGTCTCTCATTGAGACGTAAAGGTTTTATAGGCCTGGCCTGGGATTCCCCCTTTAGTGTGGTATCATATTATAGTAACTAGTGGATTCTTTATAATCACCTGCTTTACTCTATAACTGTTATCCCACTATAAATATGCATATCCTGTATCTATGTTATTGAACTGCATGGTAAATAAAGCTTCAGTTGAAAAAGAAGTAAAATAATAAATAGAAAAAATGTAACTTTCATAAATGTGGTGGAGGATTTTATATATTGATGGTATAGGTGACCCTTATCCTGGACTTTCTATTCTATGAAAAACAGAAGGAAACTCAAAATTCTACTCAAGGAAGTAAACCCAGTGGTAAAAATAGCAGCACAGTATGTTACAGCATGTTACAGACTGAGAAACTTTGCAAATAAGGTATTCTTTTCAAAGCAAAATTTCACTGCATTCATTAAGCTCTGGGAAAAATTCTTTTGAAAAGTGATTAACCTATTTGCCTTTTGTAAATCAACCCCAAAGTCTAAGGTTCGATGAGTAAGGAAATTAAATAAGAAAAAAAAAACTGGGCACATCAGGTGTCCACCAAATACTTGGTCACTGCTTTTAAATCTCACTGTTTTTTGAGTTGGCCAAATGGTCTGTTACACTGCCCTGAACTCTTCTGTCATACTACACTTGGATAAATGCATGTATCCCCTTATGCTCCTGTTAAATTTGGTGTTGCTTCTCTTTTGCATGAGCTTTGAGAGTGTTTGAATGCTCATGCAAACCTACATGGCTGCGTCTGCCGGGAAGCTGTAACCTGTAATAAGCCAATCATCTGCAGCTAAGGAATTCCCCTCTATGCAGCTGGACATTTACATACCCCTTAATTTTGTGCAGCTGCCCCCATTGTAGATGATTGGTTCATTACATATGACAGCTTCTGGGCATGCTCAGCCAATGGGTTGGAAAGAGCATGTGAACACTCTACTCGTGGGCTTGTAAAGTCAGCACCTACTCTCCCTCTCTCATACTTTGTGTAGGTTACTTTGATTTTTTGGAAGAATAAAAGCGGGCAGAAAAGCCCTAAAACTTATTCTGCTAATTGCACTGGGCCCATAAAGAACTCTCCATTTGAAGCTAAATATCACTATTGGTGGAGGATGAGAAAAGCAAAAGTGGGGCTTCTGCTTGGAGTCTGCTGATACCCACGGAGAAGTACATTTTCTTCTGATTAACTGTGCATGCATTGTGTTGCAAGCACCATTTAAAAACACAGCACATCATGTGTTGCAAGTTTATTCTTGGACAGTACCCTAAACTTGAAACTGTGAAAATGTGTAAGCAGGACCTAAAGTGCCATTTGCTGGACCGGTATAAACTGCTAAGGAGTTTATGACTGTAAATCTGCAGCATGGAAGTCGTTCATTGTTACCAATAGAAACTTTGGATAGATTATGCAAATGGGAATTTTGCAAAGGATGGTACCTGATGACTGTTTTACTGAGTCATGTAGGTAAAGTGCTGAAAAATATGCAGTTGGGGTGACTGCTGAAGTTTGAAGTTTTCCCTAGCAATGATGCCAAGTGAAACATTGGTGTCCCTAGAGACCTCTTAGGATATGTACCAGATAGGAGACTGAAATTACGAGGTTGGCCTTTCTTGTATCTCTAACCCACGCCCCACAGAGAGTGAAACAAATAATGCCAAGGGACAGGAGGAGCACAAGTGCCGGCAGATGCGGATAGCAGAATTTGCAGCTGAGGGTGCAGGTTTGGAAGATCTGGCAGGGCATTGGGTCAGGAAGAGATGCGTTGCGGAACAGAACGGTGTCAAGATCACTTCTAATAAGGGGACAATCCGTGCATACCACAGGTTCAGGAAGTGTGGCTAGTCAGAGCTCCTAGCAGGCTTATGGCAGGAACACACAGAGTTGGTTGGAGCAGATACAGATGTAATCCAAGGCAGGTACTCAGAAGAATGTAGAGCCGAATCAGAGACAGAAGCAGGGTCACAGGGGTAGCTGACATCAGCAGGCATAGGCAGGATCAAAGTCATAAGCAGAGCTGAGGTCTGGAACAGATGAGCAGAAGTATAGGCAGAATCCTGGATCAGATCAGAGGCAAGCCTGCTCAGCAAAAGAAGTCATATACAGGACACAGGATACAGCTGAAGACCAGTCAGCACTGAGACTGAAAGAAGGCATTCTATAGGGACCATTCACACCAGATGCAGTGGGATGTATTTTTGACTGCAGTTTGACTGCATAGACAGTTCAAAAGCCAAGTTATCCTATGGGCATTGTTCACACTTTTGTAGTGCAGTGTAAAAAAGTACAGCAAGCTGCATTTTTCTGCACTGCAAATGCACAGAAATGAGCGCAAATGCACGAAAATGCACTGCAGCACAGTCTTTTGCACATGAAACCCTAAAGAATAAAGAAGATGGAAGTAACCTCAAATGAAATGCCAGCTTAGAAAAAATGCACTGAAAATGCATTCAAAAGCATGTAAAAAATGTGTGTGAAATGCACATCACTGCACGTGGGCCCAAGTGGGCCCAAGCGGGCCTGCTCACAGGAATTCCCTGACATTGCCCTTACTTAAGGGTTGCCTCTGGGTGCCCTTCAGAGCCCATGAACATTAGAGGATTACTCCCAGGAATCATCCTCTTCACCATAACTCTTCCATTCAATGAGGAACTGGGTCTGACTTCCCTTCTTTCTGCAATCCAGGATGGTCTCCACCTCATGTTCTTCATTCTCTTCAATGAGCAGTGGAGCTGGAGCCTCTGTTTCCTGATCCAGGGAAATGATTGGATACAAAGGATTGGATACAGTCTGTTTCAACAAAGATACATGAAACACAGGGTGAATCCTATAATTCTTAGGCAGAACTAATTCCTAAGCCACTGTATCAATTCTTCTTTAAATTGAGAATGCCGTAAAATATCTCGACCTGGGAGGCTTGGAAATCTCATAGACATATACTACTGTCTTAATTGAATACTGTACCCGAGAAAGTTGCCATGGGCTGTGAGACCATCACTCCCAGTTATATTTCTCAAAAACTATATACACCTATACCTGTACAACTACCGATTTATCTGTCCTAAACAGTTGTTTTTCTGTACTGATGCTTCAGAACTGTTATATATGCAATATTTTAAGAATACATCTCTGACAATTACTATCCCTTTATTTTTGTACTTTATCATAAATTGTATATTTTGTATACCTTAAAGTAGAACTATGGTCAAAATGATAAAATCAATATGTTATGCACCCATACAGTCTGTTAAACATGTCACTGATTCTTTTGCAAAAAGCAGTAAGGATGGTGAGATATCTACCTTGTCTCCAGCTCTCATGTGCACTTCCTTTAGTGAGGTGACAACTTTATTTCCTGGTTTTCGAATTGCCTGTGTTGAACAGAACACATGTTGTCCCCATTTGCGTCTATCTCTCTCTGCAGAAACGTCCTGACCTCACTGGGGGAGGGGCTATTGCAGCACAGGGAATTCTCAGGCATTTTACTATACATACAAGTCCTGATTTGGCTCCACCCATGATTGGCCCATGAAGCCCTGACCACTCCCACATATGTCCCGCCTTTGCCCGCCCACTGCTCTGTCTATGCAGCCAACTCCTATGTTTGATTTTGTTCTGCCAGTTTACAAATTACCAGAGGAGAGCAGGCAGAGAGAAGCACACAGACTAATAGACTGATCTGTGTGGAAAGTAACCTGTAATGACTTATACTGTCTTACATAGCACACACCCAGATATTGATTGGCAGATGGGTGTGTGTTGTGTAAAATAGACTGAGCATGATAGAAGTCTGGAGGACTGTGGGAAAGACAAGATACTTCCCTGAAAGGAAATGACATCTGAGCTCTGCTTTGCTCTGCTGAACTCCTCCCATCGTCACTTGTAGTGTACAGCAAAAAAGAAATGAATGGGAAATTACAGACCAGTTACAGCTACATAGTAGAAAAATAATAATTTCAGTCATTATGTTTATTAGCATGTGTAACTTTCAGGTATTTATATGAGGATTTACTAAAATATGTATGTTGCCTTTAGGCCCCTTTCACACTTGTGCGACCCAATTTTACTGCAATTTTGCCATGATTTTGACACGATCTTACCGCAATTTTGACGCAATTTGGGATCAGTAAGACTTTGGTCCAACTTAGTAGTAACTTTGTCTCAATGAAAACATATTACAAAGTCGTACAGAGGTAGTACAGAAATCACATCTATATTATTCAGGTGCAATTTGCATGAGACTTTGAGGGTTTAACATTGAAGTCTATGGACCTCAAGTTGCATTAAAGTTGGACCAAAGTAATGCAAAGACTACTTTGAAGTCGGCAAAAAGTTTGTAAAAAAAATATCTCAACCCAAGTTTCTTTGAAGGGCAAACTTTACCATACTTTATTTCCCAGTTTCACATTCAGATTGCCTCTTTTCCTATTGTCAAAAAATTCTTGTTGGTCGCTTGAGTTTTAGTGATAGCTTCCTGTAAAAACTGGTTATTGGATCTCCAGAATGCCAAATGATTATGTACAGCTGGCACTGGTACTTCTTGGGAAATGTGGGGCAAAATAAAGGATAAAATCCATAACTAGCAAAGAAGGGTGATTGGTGGCAGAGTGCATGGAATTGTTGTAGGCAAACTCTGCCATTGGAAGAAAAGATACCCAATCATCTTGCTCAAAAGATGAGAAACATAATAAATATTGCTCCAATGTTAGGTTTGTTCTTTCAGTCTGACCATTTATTTCTGGATGGTGTCCTCAGGATAGGCGATGCTCAATGCCCAAAGCTTCACACAAGGCTTTCTAGAACCTAGAAGTAAATTGTACACCACATTCAGACATGATACTGCTAAGAACACCGTGTAACCTAAATATATTTCATAAAAGCAGTAGCACTCTCAGCAACAGAAGGTGTTCCCTACAAGGGCATGAAGTGAGCATTTTAGAATAATTATCCACCACCACAAAAATGGTAGTAAATCCTTCTGATGGGGGCAAATACACAATAAAGTCTATGGAGATCATGCTCCATAATTCCTTAGGTGCCAGGAGGGGTTCTAGTAAGTCCCAATTTCTGGCCCTGGCTGATTTATTCCGTAGGCACACGGTACATGATTTAACATGGTCTCTGAAATCCGACACCAAGTCTGTCCACCAGAATGAACAAAGAATTAAGTCTGACATTTTGCAAGCCCTGAGGTGACCTGATTATGACACATATGGAGAATTGTAGTCCAGAATTGCTCAGCGATAAAGATCCATTCACCATGAAAGTAGAAACCCTCCTTCAGTCGAAAATGTGGTCCCTGAGTAGAAGAATGATCCATAACAGCCTCCTTCACTTGTGACACTAGGTGGGCCTGGAGCAACAAAAAATTCTTAGCAGGTAGAATAGTATCAGGTTTGGAAGGCACAACTGTATCATGAAACATACATGAGAGAGTGTCATTACCATTTTTCAATCTGGGATGATATGTTATTTGGAAGTTGAATCGAGGGAACAAAAGCACCCATCTGGCTGAGAAGGTCTTAAATGTCTAGCTGTCTTTAAACATTCTAGATTCTTGTGGTCCATGAAAACAAAAACAGGGAGCAAGCTCCCTCCAACAGATACGCCACACCTCAAGGGCAGATTTAATATCCAGCAATTTGCATCATAGTTCCTCTCGGTGGAACTAGCTTTCTAGAGAAGAATGAAATTGGGTGGAGTATCAATTCTAGGTTGCCTCCAAGACATAGGGCAATGCAGGATTGGGATGTTTCCAAATGGGGTGGATGCAAATAGATTTTCAACCTCTCAAAGACTACTTAAGCCTCCAAGGTCCATACAAAAGGCACACGTTGTTTGGCTAGCTGCATGATAGGAGAAGTGATACCAGGAAAAGGTTTTATAATGAATTCTCTTCAACAGAACAATTCTGTTCAATTAAGGCTGAACTCCATAGTTTGATATACTTGCATAGTTCATGTGGGCCAGCTTGGCCCAAATGAACTATGTCCCTCACTAACACATGAGGCCGCTGGGTGTGCTGTATAAACTGTATGTAGCTGAAGCTGCATACAGTCTACAGCACGGTATTCTGGGTTCAAGCCGAGACTTTCTATCTCATACCTGGAACACAATAGAGTCTATCACAGCAGTGCTCAGCCATTCAGAAAAAAGCAATATATTCTAGCAATGAATACAAAGCTTCCTCTGATTGGTATGTGTCAGAGAGGTGGGCTGATGATATCACAACCTTTGACTCTTTGCTGTGATAGACTCTACTGTGTTCCAGGTATGAGAAAGAAAGTCTCGACTCAAACCCAAAACACAGTGCTGTATGCAGTATGTAGCCTCAGCTACATACAGTTAATACAGCACATCCAGCGGCCTCACATGCTAGTGAGGGACATAGTTAATTTGGGCCAAGCTGGCCCACATGAATTATGCAAGTATATCAAAAAATGGAGTTCAGCCTTAATTGAACAGCATTGTTCTGTTGAATAGAACTCATTATAAAACATTTTCCTGGTATCACTTCTCCTATCATGCAGCTAACCAAACAACGTGTGCCTTTTGTATGGACCTTTGAGGCTCAAGTAGTCTTTTAGAGGTTGTGATATCATCAGCCCGCCTCTATGACACAGCCAATCAGGGGAAGCTTTGTATTCATTGATAGAATACATTGCTTTCTCTGAATGACTAAGCACTACTGTGATAGACTCTACTGTTTCCGGGTATGAGACAGGAAGTACAGGAAGGAACAAAATGGGGTATGCTACATACCGTTTACACAGCACATTACATGGGCTCACATGTTAGTAAGGGGCATAGTTTGTTTGGGCCAAGCTGGTAAAGTATATTAAAAGATGGAGTTCAGTTTAAGCTTTGAAAAAAAAAAAATGGAAGTTGAATGGTTTCTATGCAGAGCTGCAACACATTTTGCACTCTCCAGTTTTGGTAAATCAATCTCCATGTGATCTGATGCAGCACAATTTAAAAAAAAGGGTCTTGCACTTCTTTTGTGCTTTTTTCCGCATGTACGGCAGCCCATTGGAATAACTGGGCTGTCCTAAATGTGACGCTCTTGCCCTTCGATGTGTTATATGTAATAATTTTGTGTACTGGGATGAATAGACTATAAAGTATAGCAGTAGCATAGTAGCACAACATTTTTTCCAAATATATGTGTATATTGATACAGTATCTCACAAAAGTGAGTATACCCCTCACATTTTGTAAATATTTTATTCTAACTTTTCATGTGACAACACTGAAGAAATGACACTTTGCTACAATGTAAAGTAGTGAGTGTACAGTTTGTATAACAGTGTAAATTTTCTGTCCCCTCAAAATAACTCAACACACAGCCATTAATGTCTAAACCGTTGGCAACAAAAGTGAGTACACCCCTAAGTGAAAAATGTCCAAATTGGGCCCAATTAGCCATTTTCCCGCCCCGGTGTCATGTGACTCGTTAGTGTTACAAATTGTCAGGTGTGAATAGGGAGCAGGTGTGTTAAATTTGGTGCTCTTTGAGGATTTGAAAAAAAGAATTGTTGCTCTTAATAAAGATGGCCTAGGTTATAAGAAGATTGCCAAGACCCTGAAACTGAGCTGCAGCACAGTGGCCAAGACCATACAGCGGTTTAACAAGACAGGTTTCACTCAGAACAGGCCTTGCCATGGTTGACCAAAGAAGTTCAGTGCACGTGCTCAGCGTAATATCCAGAGGTTTTCTTTAGGAAATGGACGTATGAGTGCTGCCAGCACTGCTGTAGAGGTTGAAGGGGTGGGGGGGGTCAGCTTATCAGTGCTCAGACCAAACGCCGCACACTGCATCAAATTGATCTGCAATGGCTGTGATCCCAGAAGGAAGCCTCTTCTAAAGATGATGCACAATAAAGTCCACAAACAGTTTGCTGAAGACAAGCAGACCAAGGACATGGATTATGGAATCATGTCCTGTGGTCTCATGATACCAAGGTAAATTTATTTGGTTCAGATGGTGTAAAGCGTGTGTAGCAGCAACCAGGTGAGGAGTACAAAGACAAGTGTGTCTTGCCTATAGTCAAGCATGGTGGTGGGAGTGTCATGGTCTGGGGCTGCATGAGTGCTTTCGGCACTGGGGAGCTACAGTTCATTGAGGGAACCATGAATGCCAACATGTACTGTGACATACTGAAGCAGACCATGATCCCCTCCCTTCGGAGACTGGGCCACAGAGCAGTATTCCAACATGATAACAACCTCAAACACACCTCCAAGACGACCACTGCTTTGCTAAAGAATCTGAGGGTAAAGGCGATGGACTGGCCAAGCATGTATCCAGACCTAAACCCTATTGAGCATCGGTGGGTATCCTCAAATGGATGGTGGAGGAGTGCAAGGTCTCTAACATCCACCAGCTCCGTGATGTCGTCATGGAGGAGTGGAAGAGGACTCCAGTGGCAACCTGTGAAGCTCTGGTGAGCTCCATGCCTAAGAGGGTTAAGGCAGTGCTGGAAAATAATGGTGGCCACACTAAATATTTTCACTTTGGGCCCATTTTGGACATTTTTACTTAGGGGTGTACTCACTTTTGTTGCCAGTGGTTTAGACATCAATAGCTGTGTGTTGAGTTATTTTGAGGGGACAGCAAATTTACACTCTTATACAAGCTGTACACTCACTACTTTACATTGTAGCAAAGTGTCATTTCTTCAGTGTTGTCACATGAAAATATATAATAAAATATTTACAAAAATGTGAGGGGTGTACGCACGTTTGTGAGATACTGTATATGAAAAACATTTTTTAATGCTCTTTTTTGGAGAGCAGAATGCTGCTCTGCAACTGGCCTTATCAAAAACACAGCTATAACATGTATAGCACTGTATGTAACATTATGCATATATTTATTATATTAAATCAATATCTTAAAATCCAAATCACAGTGGCATGCAACCAGTTTCATATCCTATGCATATATACTATATATACATACAGTACATTAGTTACATGTTTCTTTGTGGATACATACTGTATTATAAAAGAAACATCCAGCAATTCTTGTCTTAGAAGAATGCTGGAGAATAAAACACTTGTATGCATGTAAACTGTAAATGCATATACTGTAATATACACAGACAGGGGTATTCTAAAGAGAAGTTATGGTGTTTATAAACACTGAGACTAGAAAAATGGTGGGTGCCTAGGCACTATCATATGTGGGAGAGTTCTTGGCTATTTCTAGTATTCAGTTATATGCTAAAGGTATGTTATTTTACTGCTTGTTTTACCCCATATTTAATTACGCTAACTAATCATTGTTAGAGAGCCAAACAGATTTTAATAAGAGGTCCACAAAATGTTTGTTGTTTTTACACAGGGAATTCCAATGGATTTGGAATTTTATTAGCTATGCGCCGCATACAGTATGCAAATAGATCGTTCTTACTTGATATAATGAACTTTTTCTGATCGCCTCTGCTTGTATGAAGCCGCTGCCATTATAACTGCTGTCTTCCGGGTCTCAGTAGTATTTAATTTCCGCCCTCACTCTTCCTCTGTGGCCATAATCCCGCGCGTGCGCATTCATTCCTGACACCAAGCCTCGTTTTGGTTTCAGACAGACAGGCTCTGTCTTCGGCTTTGCGCTCCGACCCCTGTGACGTAGTGAGTCACATGGGGTTAAGGATCAGCTTATCAACAGGGGAGTGTCGCGGGATCTCGGGGCTGACGTCAGTCAAAGGAAAGGACGCAGCCCTGACATGTACACAGTAATTTTCCGGCATGAAAAACTTGCCGGAAAAATAAGACTAACCACGCATGCGCTGGCGACGTCATTGGAAACAAAACATAGGATTACACAGAAAGCAAACAGGTAGGAAGCCATACACACAACGCAAACAGGACATTATGCTGCAATGATTAATTTTACAGAAACTTGATTAAATGGGTTTACTACCGCTTTAAGCAGTACAAATGTTTACACTTACATGACTTATCTCACACTTATTTCATAAAGGGTGATTAGGTTAGAGTATCCTATCTCAACCTTTGTACCTTACATTTATTGTCATGTCTCAGGGAATCCCTGCTAAAACCAATTCATTAGTGGTTGGTGGAAAAAATGCCTCTTTGGTTGTTGGCCAGTAAGAAGGTCCTTTTACAGTGGTGGTCAGAACACCACCTTTAGACCCCTTTCACACTGGGGCAGTTTTCAGGCTTTTTAGCACTAAATATAGTGCCTGAAAACTGCCTCTCCTGCAGCCCCAGTGTGAAAGCCCAAGTGCTTTCACACTGGGGTGGTGCACTTGCAGGACGTTAGAAAAAGTCCTGCAAGCATCATCTTTGGGATGCTTTGCAAGCGGTGTATACACACCGCTCCCAATCCACCCCTGCCTATTGGAATGCATGGGCAGCGCTGGAAGTGCTGCAACACGGGTGCTTTTAACCCTGTTTTAACCCTTTCTTGGGGGTTAAAAGCACCCTGCTGCCCGAAAAGCAGAGCCAAAGCACTGCAATAACAGCAATAAATTGCCGCTAAAACGAGCGGCACTTTACCACTGATGCCAACGCTGCCCCAGTGTGAAAGTAGCCTTACTGGCAGCTATAAAGATCTTTGGTATCATGTGAACCAATGGCATTGGTCCTCGAATTATGGAGGCAGACCATCAAAAGGGAGGTCAATCAGCCAAAGCTCAAGGAACCCCTAACAACCTCTGGAGGAACCCTGATTGCAAATGGTTGGGTTAGAGTAAAGCTTGCTAAAAGAATAAAGAAAGTGTCCTGATGTCTATGGCTTAGATACCTCTGTCATACACTACTGATGTGTGCATATGAAGTGTTACAGTTACTGTACACTTGGTGCACAAAGATTTATCTAGCTGCTTGAAATACAAAAAATCATTTTGGGCAGAATACACACACAAAAAAGAAAACATGAAATATGCAGCTGTGGTGACAGGTACATGTTGCCTTCCTGTTTTCCTTTGTAAGTAATATGGCAAATATGCACAGGCTGCTTTGCCGACAGGTACATGCATTTTACCTTCCTGTTTTCCTCTGTAAGCAATATGGCAATATACACATGCGCTTTTCTGACTGGTGCTAGTCCTAGACACGATTACACTTTCCTCAGACTGAAAATTGTAAAATTTTCACCAAGCAAACTTAAAAATATAGCCCCAGACTGTCAGGTTTAGTAACAAGTGTAAATCTTAACACACTAACTAAGAAAACGCAATTACAAAAAGTTTTTAAAGTTTCAAAGAAATTTAAATTACAGCCTATCGATTTCTTAAAAAAAAAAAAAAATCTGAAATGTTTCTGACTGATTTTTTTTTTTTTATATCAGAAAGGTTTTTATTGAATGAGACAATACCAAGTGCAAGAAATAACAACTGAATATGCAATTATATAAACAATGCAGCTTCCATTTCATTATACCAATATATACAGTACATGCCCATTCACATGCTATGTAAATCCATTACATTAACGAACCACATATCCATCATGTAAAGTTATTCATGAAAATAACCAACTGAACCTCTCTCCTCCTATCTTCCAAAAAAAGGTGGGGTTGGACTACTGGGTCTGTGGGCTCCACTGCGGGACCCGACCACTTGCCCATATGTTCCCTGGAAATTTTCAGCCTATATTCAGCCCATAGGACATTGCAGTACCCACATCAGGACGAGCTCCCTTGGGGATAGCCCAGGTACATTGAGCCATGGGGACCAGAGTTGATATTTATTAATTCGACCCCTGTGTTGATATATGTATCTTCCCAAGAGGAGCATGTTACGCGTATGGGACACCCATGTTTTAACTGAAGGCGGGGATTGTAGATTTCCAACTTAAAAGAATGATCTTCCTGACCTGAAATAAGGCTCTGGAAACAGCCACTCTAGTCATTTCCTCAGGGACCACCTCTTCAAGGACTCAGAGTAAACGATGAATAGGGTTCAAAGGGATGTCTACTTGGAAGACACTATTAATTGTGGAGACAACCTTGCTCCAATAGTGATGCAACTTCAGGCAGAAGATGGATGAGGTCCCCTGATGTTCGTCTGCACTTACCGCAGAGGGGGTCGGAAAGTCTACCCATTCTGTGAAGTTTCACTGGGGTATAATGTACTCTGAGTAAAATGTACAGTTGTGATACTTTCTGCGTGACATTGAGAGAGCACATGTTAGCCAACTGGAAAGCATCTTCCCACTGGTCACCAAGTGTGGGTGAAAGTGACCAATCTGTTGCGGCGCCCTGGGCCCTAACTGCATGAGACAGTTGGAAATAATAACATAACATGTAGGATGGCAGGGCAAATTTACATTGGAGATCTATGAAAGACATCAACCTCCCATGTTGGGACACCTGAAAGAGAACAGTTGTCCCACAGGTGCGCCATCTGGGCCCCTGCTGGAGTTTGGCCAGTTCAGAATAGGTATTGTTTCCCCAAAGTGGACTGACTATATGCAGTATATCCCATCACTCGCTGCAGTTGTTTCACTGTAGTCCACATTTTATAGATCAATGCATAGGTGGGTTTTGTTCTTATTAGGTTTCTGGAATGTTTGAGTCTTCAAACCCTCTGGGATGGAATCTGCACTGGTGCCAGCAAGCAGGAGGCGAGCAGAGGAACCTTCAGACCTGGAGGACATACATCCAGTGAGGCGAGAGCTGACTGCATGCAATTTTAAAACCAGAAATGACCATTTGGACCTTCAACTACAAAGCTGTCCATAGGATTGCGCCACTAATGAAGCAAAGTTAAGCGACTGCTTCAAGCATTACAAGCCCCACTGGCAACTAGCGACACAAATGCTGTTTGTCAAATTCAACAGGTGTGGATAGACAGGCTCTTTAGAAGTCACTCATAGCAGCTCCTTACATTACTTGTAAATGTGTTAGATTAGTAGAAAATGACTGCTGATTTATTGCTATTACAACACTGTTTGAGTTTGCCCTGAGTTTTTTTTTTTCTACAAACCTTGAGTTAAATAAGCTAAGTCTATTTTGATTACTTTCATGAAAAATGCCAGCATGACAGTCACAAAGTGACAGGATGTGCATTTTTCAAACATTCAAGTGGATTACTCAGCAGTCATGTGTAATTGCTCATTATACAAAATTAATTGGATGACTAGAAGACTGTTAATTTATTCATTTCTGGAAAGTGTGAAGACTGAGGAGAACAGGAAGAAACTCTGCATTTTTTAGTTTTATCTTCCAGCAGGAAAAATTTAGATTGGTTCCCTACCTGGATGGTACATGTTGTCATGGAGACAAAGATCTAAAAACAGAATTTTTGTACCTAATGTAAAACCCGTTTTTTTTAAGTTCATTAGGGATGCAGGATACAGTTAATCTGAGATATTTGAGCTATACTGCCACCTATAGGAGGATTTGGACAATGGTAAATAAAAAAAGCCATTGGCTAGCCAGGTATAAACCTCCCACTCCCAATATGCTTCAATTTTGTAAAAACAAAAAACAAAAAAAAAAACAGTACATAGAAGGAAATCACAAACTCAGGAGTGGGACCTTAATGTCTCTTAATGAACTTCAATATTTTTTTTCTACAAAGTACAAAAATCCTGCTTTCTTTAACCACTTCAGCCCCGGAAGGATTTGCCCCCTTCCTGACCAGGCCATTTTTTGCGATACGACACTGTGTAATTTTAACTGACAATTGCACGGTCATGCGACACTGTACCCAAACAATTTTTGTGCTATAAACAAAAAAAGACTGACAATTTTGAAAAAAATATATATTTTTTTACTTTCTATTATAATACATATCCCAAAAATATATATAAAAAAACGAATTTATTCATCAGTTTAGGCCAATATTTTTTTTTCTACATTTTTTTGGTAAAGAAAATTGCAGTAGGCGTATATGAATTGGTTTGCACAAAAGTTATCGTATCTACAAAATATGGGATAGATTTATGGACTTTTATTTATTTTATTTTTATACTGGTAATGGCAGTGATCTACGATTTTTAGCAGGACTGCGACAATGCGCCGGACAAATTTAACCCCAAATGACACTTTTTAGGGACCAGTGACATTATTTCATTGATCAGTGCTATAAAAATGCATTGATCAATGTAAAAATGACACACGGCAGGGAAGGGGTTAACACTAGGGGGCGATCAAGGGGTTAACTGTGTTCCCTCAGTGTGTTCTAACTGTAGGGGGGTGGACTGCCTAGTACATGAGAGAGATCACTGTCCCCGATGACAGGGAACAATAGATCTCTGTCATGTCCCCTGTCAGAACGGGGATCTGCCGTGTTTACATCAGATCCCCGTTTTGCCTCTGTACAGAGTGATCGCAGGTCGTGGACATTGAGCATGCAATCCCACATGCACAGACTGATGTACAGGTACGTTGGTTCGTGCAGGGGAGCTGACCTGCCGCAGTATATCTGCGTGACCAAGTGGTTAACGTTTGTTAAGGGGCACATGATTCAGTTAATTTGAGACAATTAGGATGTCCATAACTAGTCCAACTGAAGGGTGGGTAACACAGCAAACAAACTGCTAACAGTCCCCTAAACAAACAGATTAAAAGTGGACAGGCCTGCAGCTCAAAGAATTGCCCAAAATACCTTCTGCTTGAAGCTGGCATTTGAGAAGGCCTCAACATCCACCTGGTAAAACCTATAAAATATATAAACAAAAGACCAGGTGGTAGCCTTGCAAATCTTGGAAACATTTTTTTTTAAGCCCAAGCGGCATTTACTGATGTAGTAGGATGTGTCTTGGCAGGAAAAGATGTCCTTAAGTACATAACCTTGGACAATGACCTATCTTAGTCACTAAGAAATGGTAGAATAAGAAGCCATTTTCCACTTATAAGGACCATCAGGAGTAACAAAGAGAATGTCAGCCTTTCTAACAGAAACATTAGCTAAAAAGGTATACTCAAACACCATGAACTACATCCAGACAGTTAAAGGAAATCTACTTTGAGGAACTGGAGATGGATAAAGTGATGGAAGAATAATGTACTGGTTGAGGTGAAAAACTAAAACTACCTTTAGAAGGGAGGGGGGAACTAGGCCTCCTTATCCTAGCGTAAAACCAAAACGGATGCTAGGACACACATCTTGCAGAGGTGATGGCAATAATGATCACCATTGTGTCAGAGTGGAGAGGAGAGTATTCCTAGTAGGTTCAAAAGGTGGTTTCAAGAGCAGAAAAAAGAGGAAGAGAAAAAAATTGAGATACCACAGGTTCACAGGAGGCTGTGCTAGATGAGTGACAGACAGTACCAAGGTTTGACCAAAGAATGGAAGTCTAGTGGTCTTTGAAATAAGATCACAATAGCAGAGATATGGCATTTGATAGTACTCAGGGCTAAATATGCATCCAGGCCTGATTGCAAAAAGAGTCTACAGATTATTTCCAGGGTTGAAACTTAATTTCCTTACACAGGTGAAGTAAGCCTTTCATGTACAAGGCTTTATATGCAACATACAGTGCTACCCAAAATTAAATATATAAAAGAATAAAAATTCACACCATAATAAATAATCTATACAATTAAAAAGGAGCGCATTAAATATATACATCAATAAATATAAATTCAAATCGATAAGGGTGCATCAAAACAATGCATCAATATTCAAATTGATAATGGTGCATCAAAACAATGCATCAATAGTCCATCCAACAAACAATGCAGTAATAAATAAATTGTACAAAAACAAACCCGTTTCTATATAATAAAACAATTATAAGTCCATTATATCATGCAGTATTTAAACCAGTGTTAATTTTGTCTAAAAAAATATTTTCATTGACTAAATTAACACTAGTTATACAGTATATCACAACGGCTATATCTGTGTCTGTAGTGCATGTTCAAATTTTAACACCATACACAATAACATATTATTAGATTTTTACTCTAGGAGAAGTTCTAGAGAAATGCTTAACCACTTCAGCCCCGGAAGGATTTCACACTTTAGGACCAGAGCACTGTTTGCGATTCGGCACTGCGTCGCTTTAACTGACAATTGCGCGGTCGTGCGACGTTGTACCCAAACGAAATTTGCGTCCTTTTTTCCCCACAAATAGAGCTTTCTTTTGGTGTTATTTGATCATCGCTGCGTCATTTCTGATCGCCGCTATAAACAAAAGAAAAGCGACAATTTTGCAAAAAAAAACTAATTTCTTACTTTTTGCTAAAATACAAATACAAAAAAAAATACAAAAAAACATTTTTTTTCATCAGTTTTGGCCGACTTATATTCTTCCTCATATTTGTGATACAAAAAATCGCAATCGGCGTGTATTGATTGGTTTGCGCAAAAGTGGCCGCGTTTACGGATGATGAGAATTCATTTCTGGGGTTTTTTTTTAATTTATTTTTTACTAGTAATGGCGGCGATCTGCAATTTTTAGCGGTACTGCGATATTGGGGCAGACATGTCAGACCATTTTGACACTTTTTTGGGACCATTGGCATTTATACAGCGATCAGTGCTATAAAAATGCACTGATTACTGTGTAAATGCCATTAGCAGTGAAGGGGTTAAACTGCAGGGGGCGCTCTAAGGGTTAACTGTGTTCCCTGGGCGTGTTCTAACTGTGTGTGGGCTGCCCTACCAGGGGAAGGGAAGTGATCACAGCTTCCATGTAGAGGAAGGCTGTGATCACAGCCCTTCCCCCCTCACAGAACGGAGGTCCATGTTTACTTACACGGACCTTCATTCTTTCAGTGCGGGGGGGCATCGCGGGTAGCCGGCGGCGATCGAGTCCGCCGCACCCGCTCCCTGGCCCTCCCCGAACACAGTGAGCGTGCGGGCACGCCTCTGGCGGCGCGCGCTCACAGTGAGCAATCTCGCAGCCGCCGTCATACGGCGGTTTGCGATATCG
>BLSH010135433.1:617812-639106 GCA_018402905.1 Glandirana rugosa
TGTCAATCTTGTGCGGGTCCCTTGTGTCAATTGGGAATCTCGCGGGGGACGTCAAATTGGGGAAGTGACGATTACCGTAAATGTGTCATTAGTCACGTAAAAATATCGTGATTAACTGTGTTCCCTGGGCGTGTTCTAACTGTGTGTGGGCTGCCCTACCAGGGGAAGGGAAGTGATCACAGCTTCCATGTAGAGGAAGGCTGTGATCACAGCCCTTCCCCCCTCACAGAACGGAGGTCCATGTTTACTTACACGGACCTTCATTCTTTCAGTGCGGGGGGGCATCGCGGGTAGCCGGCGGCGATCGAGTCCGCCGCACCCGCTCCCTGGCCCTCCCCGAACACAGTGAGCGTGCGGGCACGCCTCTGGCGGCGCGCGCTCACAGTGAGCAATCTCGCAGCCGCCGTCATACGGCGGTTTGCGATATCGAGCCACTTTGTCGCCGTCAACCTTCGGTTGACAGTCGGCAAGTGGTTAAATACTGTATTAAAATTTAACTAAACCTAAAAAAATAGATTTTAATAGACTAAAATGATTTTAGTCGACTAAAATGTACTGGAGATTTTAGCTTACTAAAATACAACTAAAACTAAAATATTTCAGATGACTGAAATACGACTAAACTTAAAATGGCATTTTAGTCAAAAGACTATGACTAGATCTAAATCAAAATTTGACATCAAAATTAACACTGGTTTAAACAAAGATCAGCCACAATGTGAGAAATGCGATAGCAAATCTTCAATGTGATAAAGTGCCTGTGCAATTTGCTCATTTGATTGAGCACTTGTTACAAAATTGACAAACAATGTAGGGTAACATTGCTCAAAAGCACAGGAATCCATTGGTTCCCACAATCTTCATAACACTCATAAAAAGAAGGGCCCAATTAAAAAAAGTACAAAAGGAGAAAGAGCTTAAGAGCTTTTTCTCAAAACATGGACTTCTGCAGCCATGTCTTGAAGAGCTGTGATGGCTGCCAAAAGCTTCAGCAGGTCAGAGCTATGAAGCTCACCAAAATGCCCTCCATCTCAATCCTGCAGAGTAGATGAGAAGGAAAGGCATAGATCAGGCTGTACTGATCCCACAGTGACGTGACTGCCCGGGGCATGATAGGGCGGTGATGTCACAAGGTGGCGGGGCTTTCCGATAAAGTCACCTGGTGGCCCCGCCCCATGGCCATATAAGTAATGGCACATGGCGGACCTTGCATTACAGCGGGAGGGAGCGTCGAGAGAACATTAGAGGAAGAACAGAGGGAGAGGACAGTGGAGAGAGGAGACCTGGCAGAGAATATAGTGGTCAGAGGAAAAGAACCAAAGAGGGGAGAAGATATCAGCGGAGGAGGGAGAAGAGCTGGAGAGGGGAGAAGACATTACTGGAGGGAGAAGAAATCAGAAGAGATGCCGGGGCTGCTTTAATAAATTACTTTGTCAAAAACCTGTGTACCGTATCAAATTAGATCTCCTACAATATCCAAAGGAGCCTGGGGGGTTAGCCATCCCAAACCCGAGAACTTATTTTCTTGCTGCCCAGTTGCAGCATTTGGTACAGTGGAAATCAGAGGCCTTAGCTGCTCCCTCATTTCAGTCTCCTTTGGATTTCAGGGATGCTAGCCATTGCTTGCCCTGGAGGGGGCATTGGAGTGCTCTATCTTCTCTAATATACCCACCCTGGTACTTATATATAAGGTGTGGGATTCTGTTAAGAGGGTAACAGGGATTCCCTCCCTAACTAAATATACCTCTATTTGGGGCAATAAAAGGATACCTGAGATATTGACCCTCCAGGGCTTTCAGTGATGGGAATGAGTGGGGGTTATTAGCCTCTCTCAACTCTATGAGAGGGGTGTACTTAAAACTTTTGATCAGTTGGTAAGGGAATTTTCTTTGAACCCTAAATGGTTCTATCAATTTTTACAGCTACGCCATGCTTTATATGCTATATTTTCCTCCTCTTCTGTTTTGTTTCCCCTGGTTCCAGTCTTGAAAAGAGTGGTTCAAGCAACCGCTTCTAAGGGCCTAATCTCTGCTATGTGTAAGTCTCTATTTGAATACACTTTTAATACGTTTCATTGTCCATCGAGAGAGAAGTGGAAGTGTGATATCGGCCCTATCTCTGACCATGTCTGGGATAAGATTTTTCGGGCACTTCCCCTTGTTTCTCTTTCACCCTCACGTAGATCAACACAATTTTATATATTGTATAGGGCGTATAGGACCCCAGAATTTTTGTTCACCATTGGCTTAACAACTGACTCGGCTTGCGCTAGATGTGGCAATCCAGGGTCACTGATACATTTGTTATGGCACTGCCCAAAACTCCAGAGGTATTGAGCGGAGGTTGTGGGCACACTTAATGGGATTTTAGATCTGAATCTTTCAGTGGATCCCTTAAAATGTCTACTGGGCTATCATGATAGCTCAGTGCTTAAGCCACCAAGGTGGTTTACTGTTGCATGAGTGCTTTTTGCGGCTCGGAGACAAATTGCTATTAAGTGGACTTCCCCTCACCCTCCGACTATATCTGTTTGAATATTTGAGCTGAATAAATGTATTTCGTATGAGAAACATATTTTGATTTCTTTATGAGAAATTCCTCTAAGAGGTTTGATGCTACCTGGAAGCTGTGGCTTGACCATATGGATACAGGACTGAGTTAGGAGTTAGGTTTGTTGGAACATAAATGTATGGGAAAATAGTTTCTTATTTATAGGATAAGAGGAATGTGGATCTATACGACAGTGGAAGGAATGGGAAAAGGATTGTTTTTCCTTTTTTGGGGGGAGGGGGGCTTTGTGTATGTTTTTGTGATAGTATGAATATTTGTGTTTTTGATTTCAGTGTTTTTTTTGTGTATATGTTGTGGTATAAAAAAAACCTGTGTACTGTTTTTATTTTTGACACTTTTTTAGGCAAATGGGTAGGGGTACAATGAGTACCCCATACACATTCACATTGTTAAAGGGGGCTTCCAGATGCCGATAAGCCCCCTGCCCGCAGACCCCAACAACCACCGGTCAAGGTTGTCAGGAAGAGGGCCTTGCCCTCATCACATGCCACAAGGGCATGTGGTCTGGTATGGTTCAGGACGAGGGGAACTCACTTGTCCCCACCCCCTTTGCTAACCTTCCGGTCTGCGTGCTCGGATAAGGGTCTGGTATGGATTTTGGGGGGACCCCATGCTGTTTTTTTGGCATGGGGGTTCCCTTTAACATCCATACCGGTCTGGTATGGTCTTGGAGGGGGAACCCTATGCCGTTTTTTTTTTAATTTGGTGTGGCGTTTCTCCTAAAGATTCATACCAGACACAAAGTGCCTGTGTTGTCAGGATCAAAGTCGTATCCCATTCATTGAAGTCGGATGGAAGTCAGACTTCAAGTCGTGGGGCAAAGTTGAATCCACAGTCGTATGACTGTTGTGTTGTAAAGAGGACATTGAAGTAAGCATGGAAGGTTTATAAGCCCAAGGCTTGCAGTGGTACTGAACCCCTCCATTAGGCTTGATCTTGGCATGAGAAACCTGGAAGAAACAAAAGGAACTCTTTTTGACTTCAGATGAAGAAAAGTTGCCAGATTAAGGCATGAGCTTTTTTTCCTGAGTGTTGGGATTTGGGGGAAACAGGTGTTTACATGAATGTTCAAGCAACTTAAACTGCTAATTTGTCAGCAAACACAAAAAACAGGCTTTTTATTCAGCATCAATATGCACAAAACCTATACAGCATACTACAGCCCAGTGTGACAGGTTTTCCCAGGAATGTAGGCTTCCAAAACAGCTCTCTCCTCTTCACACAACCCCTTGTCTATCTGAGCTCACCTGTTTAATAGGCATGACTGTAGAAAAGGTATCTGCCAGCCAAAATTAACCTCCTCTTAGCCCTGTCCCAGGCTAATGCAAACTCCAAAACAGGGCAGAAAGAATAAGTAAGAACATATTGATGAAGCACATGATGTTGGGTTTGTAAGTTTATTACATGGTGGTAAATAAACAACAGTATTACAAATCCACTAATCCAATAAAAACATTGCATTGAGCTAGACCATGATATGCATGAAAAAATAGAGTAAATGTACAGCATGACAAAATAACATCAAACAGCAATTGTTGCATATGGTAGATGGTAAAACATTCCAAACATTACTCAGCATCCTATAACTCTTTCATGGAGTGTTCTCCACTTCCTCAGGAGTAGATGCAGAAAAATGGAGTCCAAAAAAGTAAAAAACAAATATAAATAATAAATGAGTAGCATGTGTGTGCTCAAATCCAAAAGGTATGGGTACATGGGCCTTAATACGTACAGGTCAACTCAGTAGTAGGAGGGGGCAGGAAGGAAAAACCTGGCAGCTCTACAGGTGGGGGGCCGTTGGGTGAGGCACCCACCCCGGGGGGGCTGAGGCAGCGGAATCTGACCGAGACCCAAAGGACCGGAAAGGAAGAGGAGCGCATGGAGCATCCATGTCCAATTAATCCATGAGTGTGTGCACAATTGATGTCATGTGTGCCTGGGGAGATCTGAAAAAAATGAATGGAGTGACTATGTGATATGAATACAACAGTAACCTGAAGAGTGGGTGAAAGAGACCCAATGAAATCCCCCAACCAAGGGAGAAATAGTGTAGCTTGTGAATAGGAGTGGGAAAAGTAACATCAAAGGGTGATATGGTAAACTGGCCAAATTCGTTAGCTGAGAGTAAATATGTGCAAAACAAAAATTGTATCAAGATCCTAGCAAACCAACACTACCTTGATCCTGGGTAGGAGTGATTTGAGGTGTCTGCCAGTGAGGGAGACCAAAGGGCAAGTGATGCTGGTGATGTGCCATCTAATTCCAGGTACTACAGAGGTGGGGGACGTGACCGCCGCTAACTTCATGTGAACACCACTGGTGTGGGAAGGGGAGAAAATGCTAAGCCAAACCTGGGCGGGTGTGCTGAATTTGGTGGTGCAGATATTTCTAAAAAACTACACGGATATGTCAGAGCTGCTGCAGAAAGTGCGGGCCATCTGTGCACGCTTTCGGCATTCTCACCCTGCTGCTGCTCGCCTGTCTGCGCTGCAGCGGAACTTCGGCCTTCCCGCTCACCGCCTCCTATGCGCTGTGCTTACAAGGTGGAACTCCACCTTGCACATGCTGGAGAGACTGTGCGAGCAGCAGCAGGCAATAGTGGAGTTTCAGCTGCAGAATGCACGGGTCAGTCGCTCTGCGGAACAGCACCACTTCACCACCAACGAGTGGGCCTCCATGCGAGACCTGTGTACCATATTGCAGTGTTTCGAGTACTCCACCAACATGGCCAGTGCTGATGACGCTGTTCTCAGCGTTACTATCCCACTTCTATGTCTCCTTGAAAAAACACTTCAGGCAATGATGGAAGAGGATGTGGCACAGGAGGAAGAGGAGGAGGAAGAGGGGTCATTTCCACAGTTATCAGGCCAGTCATTCACAAGTGGCTCGGAGGGTGGGTTCCTGCACAAGCATAGGCCAGGTAAAACAATTTCAAGCCAGGGCACGGACACAGATGATACACCTCCCACAGAGGACAGCTTGTGCAGCCTGGCGCACATGAGCGACTACATGCTGCAGTGCCTGCGCAATGACAGCCGAGTTGCCCACATTGTAACTTGTGCTGATTACTAGGTGGCCACCCTGCTGGATCCCCATTACAAGGACAACGTACCATCGTTAATTCCCTCACTGGAGCGTGATCGGAAGATGCGCGACTGCCAGCGCACGCTGGTAGATGCACTGCTGAGGGCATTCCCAATTGACACCGGGGGGGCTCAGTGGAAGCACAAGGCAAAGGCAGAGGAGGAGGAAGAGGTCGCCAACGCAGCTGTGGCACCGCCAGTACCTCAGAAGGCAGGGTTAGCATGGCCAAAATGTGGAAAAGCTTTGTCAGCAGCCCGCCACAACAAACAGCACCACCAGCTGATAGGCAACGTCTTAGCAGGAGGCAGCATTTCAGCAACATGGTCGAACAGTATGTGTGCACACGCCTACACGTACTGACTGATAGGTCTGCCCCATTCAACTTCTGGGTCTCCAAATTGGGCACATGGCCTGAGCTTGCCCTTTATGCATTGGAGGTGCTGGCCTGCCCTGCAGCCAGTGTATTGTCTGAACGTGTGTTTAGCATGGCAGGGGGCGTTATCACAGACAAGCGCAGCCGCCTATCCACAGCCAACGTGGACAAGCTAACGTTTATTAAAATGAACCAGGCATGGATCCCACAAGACTTGTCTGTACCTTGTGCAGAATAGCCATTTATACCGGCCTCACACAGCCATTGGTATACTTAAGTGAACGTATACTTTTTTATTTTTAATATGTCTCAATATTTTGGGGGCTACCTCAATTAGAAAAAAAACCAAACAAACAAAAAACAGTGTTGGCTACCTCCTCCTCCACCGCTACTTCCACCACCTACACCGCCATGGTCACCGCCTCCTCAACCGACTACACCACATCCACCTCCTCCTCCATTTTTTATTTTTTTATGTGATTTTAAGTTATTTCCCTATCCACATTTGTTTGCAGGGCACTTGTCCTACTCTTACCCCCATTTTGCTTCCTTTTGCAGCCCTCTAGCCCTTTTCAGGACTTTTTTAGAGCCATTTTTGTGCCAAAAAGTTTGGGTCACCATTGACTTCAATGGGGTTCGGGGTCAAGTTCGGGGCCGAACTCGAACTTTTTCGCGAAGTTCCGCCGAACCCGAACAGGTGTCCGCTCAACTCTAGTAAGAACGTATTGATGAAACACATGTTGTTGGGTTTGTAAGTTTATTACATTGCTCTATGTAATGTTTTATTGGATTAATGGATTTGTAATACTGGTGTTTATTTACCACCATGTAATAAACTTACAAACCCAGCATCATGTGCTTCATCAATAACTTCTTACTTTTTCAGTGATTGGCCTCATTTAAAGTCCCCTCGACCAATTTTCTCCCCTGTTTTGTCTACATTTGGGATGGAGACCAATCACTTATGATGCCACTGAATACACCATTTTTATTTACTATATAATTGGGTGGACAAGACCACGGCCATTTAGTGGTTTGTTGCACCATACTTCACTCGCGCAGAGTCACTTGGCTTTGAGGGGAACCATGTCCCAAGGGTGTAGTTAGGCCTGGGAGGTTGGCACTATCCCCCCTCCCCCACAAATTCCCCTTCTGCTTATTCCCCTTATATTCAAAAAACCTTTATCATTTTTACATAATTTTTACATAGTTGATTCATGTTCCACATTGCCCACGCTTCCCATCCCCTTTCCTTTGGTTGCAGCTGTGGGTGGGTGTGCTGTTTTGGGTTCTCTCGCCCCCCAGGGGCTGCGATGCACCGCGGGCCTGGTTCCCCCTCCCCTCCCTCATTCTGGGATGGGTGGGGTTTTCCCGGTGGCGCATCAACGTCATGTCTTCACGCCCGACACGTGACGTCATTCACATCATGACGCCTAGGCAGTGCTTGTTTCCACCCCACGCCACTATCTGGGATCGGGTAGTGGCCACGCCCCATGGGTTCCAGTATAATACCAGCCCAGGATTAGCTTGGTGTTTTCTCCCCTTCCCACACCAGTGGCGATCCCATGATGTCATTTCCCCCACCTCCGTACCTGGATTTAGATGGCGCGTTACCAGCATCACTTGCCCTTTTCCCTCCCTCACTGGCGGACGCCTCACATCACTCCTACCCAGGATCAAGCTAGTGTTGGTTTGCAAGGATCTTGAAACAATTTTTGATTTGCACATACTTCCTCTCAGCTGACCAATTTGGGGGACATACTAAAATATTTAATTTGAAAATTGCTTAATGTTGCTTAATGTGTAATAAAGTGCCTAAACATCAATCAATTGCCCTGAAACTTTGCACAACCAAAGTTCTCAACTTCCCAAACTTATCCTGGAAGTTTCAAAGGATTTGCTCTCCCACAATGCAAACTAGAGACATTAAGCTTGTTTTTTGGGGCTCTTACTGTTGCTTAACCGGTTCCCGACCGGCTACCGCATATTTACTGCGGCAATGTGGATCTATTCCACAAATCACCGTAAATAAGTGGTGATCAAGGGCACCGCTAGGGGGCATGTGGCGGTCCGAATTTGGTACAGGAATAGACCAATGAATTTTGGTCTATTCCTGTTGATCAGTCCCAGCGAATGGGATGCCTCCCCTGTCTGTGGAATGTAAACACAGACGGGGAAGTGATGTCATCTCCCGTCTCTGCGTTCTTTTCCGTTGCAGAGAGAAGAGAGAACATCAGAAACGTGAGTTGCACTAACACTACACTGACACCAGTACACATAGGCACACTTTTAACCCAATGATCGCTGTACTTGTGACCCTTGTGACACTAATCAGTGTTAGGGTAGGTAGTATTAGGCCTAGGTAGGTGTAAATACCCCCCTAATAAAGTTTTTAACCCCTTGATTGCCCCCTGTCACCTGTGATCACTGTATAAGTGTGATGGGTGATGCTAGCTAGCTAGATAGTTTTTTTTTCCCCATCAGGTTACCCGCCATATATATAATATATTGTATATAAAACCTTTTATAGGTTTTACCCCCGATCGCCCAGCGGTAACCCCAGTTAGGTTTTAGCATGCGTTAGGGTCAGCATAAACACCAGGCAGGGCCAGTTAGTTAGGTACTCTGACACGCACACACAAACATTAGATAGGTGCTGGATACTATTGCAGTATCTGATCAGATCAATATCTGATCTGATCAGATCTATATTAGCATCCCCACTAGATTAGTGTTCTAAAAAACACGGCGTTTGTGGGATCAGCCAAGATACCTGCTAGCACCTGCGTTCAGCCCCTCCGCCCAGCCCAGCCCAGCCCACCCAAGTGCAGGATCAATAGATCGCTGACACTTACCAAACACAGAACACATATCTCCAGCATTCGCAGAGATCACGCCCGATCCCTGCGAAATCTGACGGTGATTTTGGTAGCGACTTGAAATTGGCTCTGACAACCAGGTGCACTTTTTTGCCTGTGAGTCACACTAACCTATAAATTTAGAAGCCAACATGTCACATCCAAGGTACTCTAGTGAAGAGGCCTACGCGTTGTTGAGTATGACAGACGAGAGAGATGGGGAAGCCTCACTGTCAGATTCAGACTCATCATATGAACTCGTAGACAACAGTGGTTCCATGACAAATAGCTCTGACAACAGAGTGGTCCCTGCTAAGGTCAGACGTGCCAGATCCCGTTTTGCTGTCGCTGAAGTGCATGAACCGCAGGGCTCTCGTATGGAGCAGAGAACCAGTACTAGCGCCGCTACTCCTTCTGGTGACCTGGCAAGCACCAGCGGCCTAGTACATCCTGGTCATACAACCAGCATTTGTTTTGGGCACAAGTGGGGCAAGCAGTCCTCCTTCATGTGGGGCCACCAGAAAGTGTGGGATAGCAACTCTGCTGTCTTGTGGTTGCCAAATGTCCAGCTAGTTTGTGGTCATGACAGAGTTCTAGCGTAACTAGACAGAGCTCCTCGGGAAGATCTGAGCACCACCATAGCCCATCTTTCAAGGAAAGTCCAGAGTCAGCAGGTACTGTAGAACCAGCTAGAGTCTGCCTGATCCAAGTTAGAAGGTCCTCCTGGACCAGGAGAAAGCTGTAGGCTGGTAAGATGGTGTCTGGAGGGAATGCCTCCCCAGTTTCATGGAACATTCTGGATAATGCGTCCGGCTTGATTTTTGGACCCGGGCCTGTATGTGATGTGGGGCTGGAACCGCAAAAAGAACAAGGCCGAGCGAGCCTGTCGAGGTTTGAGTCTTTTGGCAGTCCTTAAATATTCTAAGTTTTTATGGTCTGCAAAGACCAAAACAGGGTGGATTGCTCCTTCTAGAAGATATTGCCACTCTTCCAAGGCAGACTTGATGGCCAACAGTTCTCTGTCCCCCACGTCATAATTTCTCTCGGATAAGCTTCCAAGAGAAGAAGGCGATGGGGTGTAATGAGGCTTTAGGCCCCTGTCTCTGGGACAAGACCGCCCTGACTGCAGTCTCTGAAGCATCCACTTCCAGGATATATGGCCGTGTGGAGTCAAATGTTTCAGAACAGGAGTTGAGGTGAACAACTTTTTCAAAGTCTGAAAGGCTGCTTGTGCCTCAGGGGTCCAGACAAAGCAGAAATTCTGCTTGGCCAGTAAAAATTGGAGAAGCTTACAAAGCGCTGCACCGCTTTTTTGTCTCCTGATATTGGCCAGACGATGATGGCTGAGAGCTTCTGGGGGTCCATGGTGGTGCCCGTAGTTGAGATGTGGAACCCCAGGAAGGAGATGTCTGAACTTTCAAATGTGCATTTTTCCGCCTTGTCGTATAGCCCGTGTTGCCGAAGACACACTTAACATGCCTCTAGGGAGGGGGGGATGAGGATGTCATCCAGATAGACCACTACAAATAGATCAAGATAATTCCAGAAGACATTATTCACTAGATGTTGGAAAGTGACCTGGGCATTGCAGAGCCCAAAGGGCATGACCAAATACTCAAAATGGCCAAACTGAGTCTGAAAAGCCATCTTCCATTCACCCCCCTCCCATATACGGACCAAGTTGTAGGCCCCGCGAGGGTCCAACTTGGTGAACACAGCTACAGTGCCAAGTCTCTGAAAGAGTTCCGGAACTAGGGGCAAAGGATACCGGTTCTTGACTGTAATTTTATTGAGATCCCGATAGTTAATGCAGGGCCTGAGAGTATGGTCTTTCTTCTCTACAAAGAAGATTCCAACTCCTGCAGGGGACGTAGGGGGGCGGATAAAACCCTTTTGCAGGTTTTCCTCAAGGTAGGCTTTGAGAGCCGCCAGCTCCACCTCAGAGAGGGGATATATCCTGCCGAAAGGGACTTCGGCCCCGGGTAGCAGGTCAATCGGGCAGTCGTGACCTGTGTGGAGGAAGGGTATCTGCCCCCTTCTTACTGAAGACTTCCAAGATAACGTGGTAAGCTTCAGGGACATTAAGACGGGTCTCCTGGTCAGGGTTGATGCAGAGAACAGCGGGTAGTGCCATCTGGGGTGGCTTCAGGCAGTGACTTCGGCAATAAGAAACAGAATTTCTCCGGTGCTCCAGTCAATGTGTGGGCTGTGAATCCAGAGCCACGGAAGCCCGAAGATGACTGGAAAGAGAGGAGACGCAATGGCGTCTAGTAGCAGGAATTCTGTATGGCCTTCGGCCGTCCGGGCAGACAGGGGGAAAGTCTCGTGAGTTACTGTACCAGACTTTATAATTGATCCATCAACCAATCAGATGACCGTCTGGTGGTCCTTAGGTCGGAGAGGTATCTGATGCTGAGTGGCAAAAGGAAATATCCATGAAGCAACTACTGGCGCCCAAGTCCAGGATGGCCATGACTTGAATATTCCCTCCGGGGATCTGTGGGGAGAGGGAAAGGACAAGGTGAGACTTGGAACTTGGCAAAGATAACACTTCCCCCAAGGCTGGGGTTGGACCCTTACTGGCCTTAGCAGGACAGTTTCTCACCAGGTGTCCTAAACCCCCACAGTATAGGCACAGACTGGGGGTCATGCGTCTCTGTCGTTCTTCCGGAGAGAGAGACGGACGGAGGGCCTAATTTGCATTGGCTCGGAGTGGTCTTGCAGAGAGGAGGAGGAGTTTGCTGCGGCCGGGCCAGGCCCTGGGTGACTGGACACTTGGGGCCACATCCATGTAGAACGCAGGGATCCAGTGGTTCTTTCCGCTCTGCGTTTACGCAGGCGGCGGTCAATTTGGATTGCCAAGTTGACCAGTGCGCCCAGGGTGCGTGGAACCCCTACGCACGACAGCTCATCCTTGAGCGGCTCGGAGAGCCCCAGCCTGAATTGGTGGCAGAGGGTAGCGGGCCCGTGTCGGCGCTCCAGCGCCTAAATTCTGACGCGTATTCTTTGGCCGGGCGACAGCCCTGTTGGAGGGCATGGTGGTGTGGTGGCCACCTGGTGGAGATGCTCGTATAACTGGGCCATGGTGTGGAAAAACGGGTCCAGACTAGAGGTCTCCGGGGGGCTTTCTGCTCCAGCAGATGGTGAGCCCAGGCTTGAGGCTCATCCAGGAGGAGAGAAATGACTAGGCCCACTTTGGTGGCTTCCAAAGAGAGGGTGCGGGGCTGGAGAACGAAGTACAATTCGCAGGAGCTGCAAAATTCCCAAAACTTCCTGCGGTCCCCCGCGAACCGCTCGGTCATGGGCACCTTAGGCTCTGTAGGTAAAGTCACTATAGTGCGGGAGGAAGTTTGGCCGGCACTGGCTGATGCTGGGGTAGCGAGGTCCCGGACTTGATTCTCCAGACATGTGCGACCCTCCTTTCACAGCTTGGGTCAGGCCAGCTAAGTGAGCACACAGTTCCTCCATAGGAGAGGGCCCCGGTACAGACTCAGACATGGCTGTCCATTGCTGTCATGTACCTGGTGCTTGAGTCTGGCTTATGCAGGGGCAACCTCTCTTGCAGCCCTGGTTGGAGAACCCCTGTTAGTGCAGACAGGGAGCTCAGGAGCACAGGGGGGCACGAGGGCTGGACAAGGCTCTGATGGCTGGTATAGGTCCACAGAAGCTCATGCAGGCTGAAGGACAGTGGTGCGGTCCGGGTCAGCAACTGGCTGGCAGCGAAGTACAGAGAGATCAGGCAAACGGGTAGTCGGGTACAGGCTGGGTCGGTAACGTGCAGGCGGCTAAAGTACAAAGGAGACAGGCAGAAGAGTGGTCATAAACAATCCGAGGTCAGGGCAGGCAGACAGCAACAAAGTCCAAAGGATAGCCGGGGGTCACAGGAGCAGGAAGTCTCTCTGAACAAACGCTGGGGGTCACAGGTGCAGGAACGCTGTAGAACGGACAGAACTTGCTTCCTGGTGCTGTCCTCTTAAATGGCCGCTGTTGGCGCCATTGTCGGCACATATGCGCGCACACACATGCACAGGAGCGCGCGAATGCACACAGGCGTGCCCAAACGCTACGTGCACCCACGCGTAGGCATGCCAGAGCCCAGGAATGATTCCTTACAGAGGCAGCCTGAGCCTGTCGTTGTGCTGTATTCACACAGGTACTCATTGATGGCCCTCTGCTGCATGTATAGCCGCTGCAGCATTGCTAAAGTTGAGTTCCACCTGCTGGGCATGTCACAAATCAGACGGTTTATGGGCAGGTGGAATTCCTGCTGAATTTTAGCCAACCAAGTACTGGCTGTGTATGTGTCACGTACCTGGTGGACGTGTCTGACTTATGCAGGGGGTCACCTCTATTGCGGCCTTGGTTCGAGAACCCCTGGTAGTGCAGACAGGAAGCTCAAGAGCACAAGGGGACACAAGGGTTGAACTGGGTCACTTGGTGGTAGGTGAAGGTCCACTGATGCTCGTGATAGGCAGGAGGATGGTGATGCAATCCTGGTCGGTAACGGGCTGGCGGTGCAGTACAGGTGGAGAAGGGAGGCGGATGGTCAGGTACAGGCAGGGTCGGCAACGTGCGGGCAGGAGAGGTACAAAAGGAACAGGCAGAAGAATAGTCGTAGACAGGCCATGGGTCAGGGCAGGCAGAAAGCAACAAAGTGAAACCGGGGTCACAGGTATAGGAAAGTCTCTCAGAGTAAGCATGGGATCAGAGATCACAGTAATGCTGTAGAACGGACTGCTGCAGGGTGTTGTCTGCTTAAATGCGCACAGACAGCCAGAAACAGCCAGAAACGGCTATTTCCTTAACATTGTCCCCCCCCAAGGGGCAGCCTCCGGATGCCCAAACAGGCTCTCTTGGTCAGGTGTCTTCTCCAGAAAGCCCTGATCAATTCCTTTGCATGTTAATTTTCCCCGGCTCCCAGGAGCTTTCTTCGGGCCCATAGCCCTTCCACTTGACCAGGAATTGGATGTTATCTCCTCTTTTCCTGCAGTCCAGGATAGTTTCCACTTCAAACTTCCCCTCTCTGTCCACCAAGACTGGCTCGGGTGGTGCTGTACCACGCTCCGGGAAGAGGTCCTTGACTGTTGGCATGAGTAGGTTCACATGAAAAACCGGATGGATGTGCAGAGAGTTTTGCAGATCCAGCTCATAGGCTACTCTGTTGATCTTCTTTTTGATGGGGAACAGCCCAATGTATCTTGGTCCCAGTTTCTTAGAGGGGCAAGAAAGTCTCAAGTTCTTTGTGGACAACCAGACCCACTGACCAACTTGAAGTTCCAGTTCTCCTCGTCTCCCCCTGTCAAAATTTGAGTCTGGGCAAGAGTCTCCCGCAGGAGTTTATTATTCTTCTCCAAGAACTGAGTAATCTCCAAGACAGCAGGTACAGAGCTTTCCATGAGCAGATCGGGTAGGAAGGTAGGATGGTAGCCGAGGATCGCCAAGAAGGGGGACTGCTTGGTGGCAGAATGGACTGTGTTATTAAAGATGAACTTGGCTACCGGCAACAGAGGGACCCAGTCATCTTGGGAGTACGAGGAGTAACAACACAGATACTGTTCAAGGGTCTGGTTGGTCCTCTCCATTTGGCCGTTGGTTTGTGGGTGGTAAGCTGAGGAGAAGGCCAACTCAATTCCCAAAGCAGAGCATTGCTACCTCAAGAAATGGGATGTGAATTGCACCCCTTGGTCTGATATTATGTTAATAGGGATCCCATGTAAACAAACCACTTCCCTTATGAAGATCTCTGCGGTTTCAGCTGCTGAAGGTGTGCCTTTTATGGGTATGAAATGGGCCATCTTTGTGAAATGGGCCACAACTACCAGGATCGTGTTGAATCCTGCAGATGGTGGCAATTCAACGATGAAATCCATTGAAATCTGCGACCATGGTCATTCTGGGATGGGTAATGGGTTAAGTAGCCCCCAGGCTTTGGATTTCTCTGTCTTATTTCTGGCACAGACAGGGCAAGCATTCACATAGTCCTGGCAGTCCTCCTTTAACAGGGGCCACCAGAATGAGCGAGAAAGTAGTTCCGTAGTCTTGCGGCCACCAAAGTGCCCAGCCAGTTTAATATTATGGCAGAGTCCAAGGACTGTGGAACGCAGTTCCTTTGGGATGTAGAGTCGGTTGTTGTACCCCCACAGTCCATCTCTAAATGTGAGTCTGGAATCCGGTGGCAGGGTGAGGCCGGTGACAGATTTCCTGATTTGAGTCAGAAGGAAGCTGTGGGCCGGTAGGATTGTGTCCGGTGGGGACGTGTCTTCTGGAACATGAAACATCCTAGACAGCGCATCTGGCTTTACATTTTTCGCCCTGGGCCTGTAAGTGATGTGCAACTGGAATAGAGAAAATAACAGTGCCCATCTTGCTTGCCGGGGTTTTAGTCTCTTGGCAGTCCGCAGATATTCGAGATTCTTGTGGTCTGTGAAGACCAAAATGGGGTGTGCAGCCCCTTCCAGAAGGTAGCGCCACTCTTCCAGGGCCAACTTGATTGGCAACAATTCTCTATCACCGACGTCGTAGTTTCTCTCTGGTGGTGAGAGTTTTCTAGAGAAGAAGGCAATAGGATGGTGGGAGCCCTTTGGACCTCTCCTCTGCGAGAGAACTTTTCTGGCCGCTGTCTCGGAAGCGTCCACTTCTAATGTATATGGTAATGCAGGGTTAGGGTGTTTGAGAACAGGAGCTGCTGTGAACAATTTCTTGAGACAGGAGAAGGCTTCTTGGGCCTCGGGAGTCCAGCGGAAACTTGAGTCCTGCTTGGTGAGTTGGGTTATTGGGGTGATGACTGCTGAAAACGCAGAAATTCGCAAACCCAACAAAGCGCTGGACTCCCTTCTTGTCGACTAGAGCGGGCCAGTCCACGATGGCCGAGACCTTCTGCAGGTCCATGGTGATTCCGGAGGTGGAGATATTGAATCCCAGGAAAGAAATACTGGCGCACTCAAAGGCGCATTTTTCCGCCTTGGGGTAGAGGACATGTAGTCGGAGGCGGACGAGTACGCTCTTTACATGCCTACGGTGCTCCTCCAGTGAGGGAGAGAAGATCAGTATATCGTCCAGGTAAATGACTACAAATTGGTCCAGGAAGTCTCTAAAAATATTGTTTACCAGATGCTGCAATGTTGCTGGGGCATTGCACAGTCCGAAGGGCATCACGAGATATTCGTAATGCCCGAACCGCATCCGAAAGGCTGTCTTCCATTCATCCCCTTAACGGATGCGGATGAGGTTGTACGCACCCCGTAAGTACAACTTGGTAAAGACAGTTTCTGTCCCTAGTCTCTGGAAGAGTTCGGGGACCAGCGACAGGGGATACCGTTTTTTGACGGTGATTCGGAATCTGACTTATGCAGGGTTCACCTCTCTTGCGGCCTTGGTTCGAGAACTCCTGGTAGTGCAGACAGGAAGCTCAAGAGCACAAGGGGGCACAAGGGTTGGACTGGGTCACTTGGTGGTAGGTGAAGGTCCACTGATGCTGGCAGGAGGATGGTGATGCAATCTGGGTCGGTAACGGGCTGGTGGTGCGGTACAGGGGGAGAAGGCAGGTGGATGGTTGGGTACAAGCAGGGTCGGCAACGTGTGGACAGCAGAGGTACAAAAGGAACAGGCAGAAGAATAGTCGTAGACAGGCCCGGGGTCAGGGCAGGCAGAAAGCAACAAAGTCCAAGTAAAGCTGTGGTCACAGGTACAGGAAAGTCTCTCAGAGTAAGCACAGGGTCACAGATCACAGGAACACTGTAGAACGGACAGCATCTGCTGCAGGGTGTTGTCTGCTTAAATAGGGCCATTTGGCACCATTGGTGCGCACGGGCGCACGCGTGCACACACGCACAGCCACGCACAAATGCGCACAGACAGCCAGAAATGTCCGGAAATGACTATTTTCCTAACAGTATGAGCGCCTGAAATGGCTACAGACTCTTCTGACCAGCTTTAGCACATCTTCCAGCCCTGGGTACGTATTTAATAAATAATGCACCACCAAATTGAGGCATGGCACATGTGTCAACTTTCCCTGTCTAAGGGCGTACAGGAGGTTTGAGCCATTAACGCACACCACCATTCCTGTCTCCAGCTGGCATGGTGTGAACCACCTCTGGACCTGTCCCTGAAGAGCTACAAGAATCTCTGGTCTGATGTGGTTCCTGTCCCCTAGACACACCAGCTGAAGCACTGCATGGCACCTTTTAGCCTGACTTATGGACTAGTCCTTTGAACGCGTAGGGGGAACCTGATGTTCATAGGACAATTCTGCAGATGAGGGCATGGAGGTGGTGGAGAAGGAGGAGGGGATAGAGCTCACAGGTCTGACATCATCACCACCAGCTGTATGGAGACGTAGGGACACAACAAGCTGCAGCACCGAGCCCTGTCCTGCATCCCTTCGAGTTTTAAGCAGCGTTACCCAGTGTGCTGTGAATGAAATATATTGTCCCTGCCCATGCTTGCTGGACCACGTGTCAGCAGTAAGGTGGATTTTACGGCTGACTGCCTTGTCCAACGATGCCAGAACATTCCCTTCCACGTGATGTTAGAGAGAAGGAATGGCCTTACATGAAAAGTAGTAGCAACTGGGAACCTGCCATTGTGGTACAGCATATTGTGCAAATTCACAGAAGGGGGCAGAATCCACCAGGCTGAAAGGCAAAAGGTGGAGAGCCAACAGCTTTGACAAGCTTGCATTTAGACACTGGGCATGTGGGTGTCAGGGACTGCATTTTTTTTCCACTGCAGCAGATGGGGCAGAGAAATTTGCTGGCTATAGTCTACAGCCGGTGGTGTGCTGCTGGCAGATGTGCTGCTAGGACCTGGGACACCCTGTGCTATACCATCATCCCTGTCAGTGGAGGCTGCTGAGAGATAATGACTCGGTATAGCAGGGGCAGACTGAAGTGGGTAAGGAGGAGGAGGAGAGACAGATTTGTGGCCCTGTTGTGTGGCTTTTAGGTGCTCTTGCCAGCGAGCTGAGTGGTTGGACGTTAAATGCCTTGTTAGGCATGTGGTACCCAAATGGCTGGTGTTTTTGCCACGTTTGATGTACCTGAGACACAGTTTGCAGATAGCAACAGTGCGATCTGCTGCAGATGTGCTGAAAAAGGCCCAGACAGCTGAGCTTTGGGGAGTGGGCCGGGAGAGAACAGCTGCAGAATCTGATGGAATAGGGTGTCTGCTCTCCACTATTTCTTGATGTCGGTCTCCTTGGGGTTGTGCTGCCTCACCTTCAGTTTCCTCCTGTGCTCTATCTGGTACCTAAATCACATCAGTGACCTCATCATCATCATTATCTCCATCTCCTGCATCAATATTACCACTGTAGACAACTTGGCAATACATTGCGGCTGGGGGAACATGAATGCCAATTTGCCTACCATTGTTCTCCCCTCTCTCTAGGCTCATGTTCCTGTCATCCTCAATCTCAGAACCAACATCTGCATCCAGTAATGGCTGGGCATCATCAAGGAGCAAGTGGCTGATGCTGTGGTCAAAAAATTCAGCTGACTCCTCCTACATGGCTGATGTTGGGGCTATGGCAGCAATAGATGTGGACAAGGAGGCACGTTTATTCACTCTGGCAACTGCAGGGTACGGCACACTTGTCTCTGCTTGCGTGACAGAGGATGATGAGAATGAGGAAGGTTTAGTAAGCCAGTCAACCACCTCCTCTGCATGCTGTGGCTGGATAGCATGGGCAAACTCACTAAACAAAGGAAATTATGCCCTGCCTGAGGACTGACCACCACGTCCACCTTTGCCTGTGGACACATTTGTTGCTGGCCCCCTTACAGTGCCAAGGGAACGTCTGCCTCTCCTTCTTGTCCCCCCAGACATTATTGGGAAGGAGGGGGCGGTGCTTATTAGCAAATGCTAAGAAGAAGTGAAAATCTGTATGTAGATGCAATTTAATCAATGTAAAGTGGTGTTTGGTGCACTTTAATTTGAGTACTCACACTGCACAGACACACTCCACGGATACACTATAATATACTGCAATATGATGCGCCAAATGTACAGTGATGCACAAAACTATATGGTGTTAAATTTGCTGTAACCCACAAAACTATATGGCATTAAGCTGGCAGCAATGCACAAAAGTAAATTGCATTAAACTGGCAGTAATGCACATAGAACTATATGGTGTTAAACTGTCAGTAACACACACAGAAGTAAATGGCGCTAAACTGGCAGTAGCACACTTAGAACTATATGGCATTAAACTGGCAGTAACACACACAGAAGTAAATTGTGTTAAACTGGCAGTAACGCACTTAGAACTATATGGCGTTAAACTGGCAGTAACACACACAGAAGTAAATGGCGTTAAACTAGCAGTAACGCACACAGGACTATATGGCGTTAAACTGGCAGTAACGCACACAGAACTATATGGCATTAAACTGGCAGTAACGCACACAGAAGTAAATGGCGTTAAACTGGCAGTAACAGACTTAGAACTATATGGCGTTAAACTGGCAGTAACGCACACAGAAGTAAATGGTGTTAAACTTGCAGTAACGCAATCAAATAGACGATGTTCAACTGTCACTACAGTGATGCTATCTGAACTGTCCCTACTCTAGCTGTACACTAATGTAAAGATTACTGACAGGGTCTCCCTACACTACACTGCAACTATCTGAGCTGTCCCTATTCTAGCTGCACACTATGCGAAGCTGAATGGTCCTCCTCACTACACTCACACTATCCCTAGACTGACACCAAACTAATATTCTACACTGACAATTGAAGCAAAATAGCACAGTTTAGCACACTAGCTAACTAATAGCACGTAACAGAGCCCTGTTCTATCTCTCTCCAGCCGAAATCACACTGAAAATGGCTGTCATTGAAAGAATACTTTTATACCGTGGGGCATGAATGAGCCATGATTTGATAAAGTCATGATGACAGTGTCCAATCATGACTCTGACAGTGCTCTGTGCCCTGATTGGCGGAAGCTTTCACTGCTTCATCCAATCAGGGCTTGCAATGCATTGTTCAGTGCCGCATTGCATTTTGGTCCGTTCGGGGGGGGCGAACAAGCGGTCGAACGTCCTGTTTGTTCGGTTGTTCGCCAAACAACCAAACAGCAAAAGTTCAGGCCGAACTTATGCTTGGGCTGAACCGTTCACGCATCCCTACTCAGGAGTGAGCAAGAGAGGTTGGCTACACCCCTACATACAGTGGGCCTACATACAGTGAGCCCATAGAGAACCACGAAGAACCTTGTAGCCACCCTCTAACAGGAAGTCAAAGCCGTGAAAAAAAAGAATTTTGTGGATTTGGATGCGGTGGAGAACAGTAGAAGATACTTATTGGAGTTAATAATACATACTTGAATAGAATGTTTGCTTTTTAAAATATAGTTAGTGTCATTTTAATTGCATAGTTGTACCTGCTGCTGTTTACAGTGGTTATGGAAAATAATCGCCTCCCTTTTTGTTTATGGTTTTGGTTTATTCAGCTGTATTTACTCAGTGCAACTTAAAACACTCAAGTCAAAGATACAACACCATGTCAGAAAAAAATATATATATTAAAACATACAATGAGTTGAAAAAAGAATCACCCTCTTGTGTATTTCGTTGAACCACCTTTTGCTTTAATTACAGCCTTTAGTCTGTTGGGATATGTCTCTTAAGGCCCATACACACGGTAAAACAGTTGTACAACAACGGTTGTACAAGCAGCTTGTTGTACGACCATCCGACCGTTAGTACGCTCGATTACAACAGCCATCGTGCAACAGTTGTACAACTGAAGTTGGATGAGCAGACTAGTAAACTTTGGTTGGTTGTACAACTGTTGTACCATTTGTAAAGAGAAGTTGGTTCAACAAAGTTGTACATGCAAAACAGGCATGCTCAGAAGTCAGGAATGCCCAGAAGTGTCCGTTTTGGGAAACCTACGTTCCTAATTCACAAATAACTTGCACCTGAACTTCCTCATTATATGCTAGTAACTAGAGTTGAGCGAACCTCTGGTTCGGGTTCTGCTGGTCCGGCCGAACTTCGGGACAAAGTCCGGGTTTGGGTCCTGACAGAACCCGAACGTTCGCATGGACCCCGAACCCCATTGAAATCAATGGGGACCGAACTTTTGGGCACAAAAATGGCTGTAACAAAGTCCTGGAAAGCCCTAGAGGGCTGCAACAGGAAGTAAAATGGGGGTAAGAGTAGGGCAAGTGCCCTACAAAAAAATGGGGATAGGGAAAATAAATTAAAATCAAATAAAAAAATGGGAAGGGGGGTGGATGTGGAGTAGGAGCCTAGAGGTTGACTAGGCAGTGTAGGTGGAAGTGGCGGTGGTAGAGGAGTAGGAGGAGGTAGCCAACATGTGTTTTTTTTTTTTGTATTGAGGCCTATTCAAAAAAACAAGTATGTGAATGGCTGTGTGAGTCCGGTCTAAATG
>BLSH010135433.1:643124-657828 GCA_018402905.1 Glandirana rugosa
TTTTGGAGTAACTTTTAGACACTTTAATGAACTTCTGACGTCAGGTGTTTACTAGTGGGAGTTTAAATTGACTTGAACTCGTCAAGACGTTTCTACTCACCCGTTTATGACGTTTCAGATCAACACGTTCAATTCGGAACATGTGTGCCCACGTTGCCAACATGTTGGCTTGCAGGTTGAAACTTGGTTCAACCTACAACCGACAACACAGAGCGTATGACTGTACGTGATTTATTAGCATGTTGGTTCGGATTACCTGACATTGCAAGCCCAGGCATGGCTTGAAAGCCCACAGACCCTGGGTCTGGGCTTGTGCCTGTAAATGGCTGTGATGGCTTCTAAGGGCAAACCAGTGAAACACTTGTTGATTGGCTGCCCTGCAGCTTCTCAACACGTGGAGTAAAATACCAGAACCCCAGACCCGAACCCGAACGCTTTTTGAAATGTCCGTGTTCGGGTCTGGGTCCCAGACACCCGAAAGTTCGGTACGGACCCGAACGTTACAGTCCATTAGGCTTGGTTGTACGATTATTTAGTGCATGTCAGTATGCGAGACACAACAGCCAACATCCAACTTGGTTCAAAGTTGGACGTTCGGTTGTACAACCGTTGCACCCGTGTGTACAAGGCTTAACTTGCACAACTAGACTTTGCAGTATTTGCCCACTCATCTTTGCAGAACTGCTCAAGTTCAGTTAAATTTGAGGGTGATCATTTGTGGACTGCAGTCTTCAAGTAATTTCACAGATTTTCAATGAGGTTTTAAGCTTCGTACACATGGTACGATGGTCATACGAAAAAAAAAACGTATGTTGGCTGTTGTGTCTCGCGTACTGACATGCATTAAATTATTGTACGACCAAGCCGAACGTAGTGATGTGTTATGAGAGGAAGTTCCGTTATTGTGCGCCACCCTTTAGGCTCCTTCATCTAATTTTGTGTTAGTTGAAGTTTGGTGAGCGTTGATTCGCGACTTTCAGATTGTTCCTGATCGTTCATTCGTCAACCGTTCATTCGTCAACCAGCCATGTTGAGATATAGAGAGAAATCTTGCTATTGTTGGCCTAGGAGTCCTGGCTTGGACCCAAAACCAATGTAGGAGAAGGAGGGAGAGGAGTTGTTGGACCAAAAATTGGTTACTTAACCGTGATCAATTTGGTCATATGGCTTTAGTCAGGGAGCTCCAGGAGAATAATCCTGATGATTTCAGGAATTATCTTCAAATGACAGATCCCTGCTTTAACCACCTCTTGGCATTGGTGTCCCCCTATATCCAGAAGTAGGACACATGCATGCGCCTTGCTATCACCCCTGAGCAAAGGCTCATTGCCACCTTGTGCTATTTGGTGATAGGAAGAAGCCTCCAGGACCTGAAGTTCACTACAGGCATCTCCCACCAGGCTCTTAGAGTCATTATTCCTGAGACATGCTCAGCCATCATACAGGTGCTGCAGAAGGACTATATTAAGGTATGTTTCATGTTAATACCACATTTTAATGTGTTTCCGCTTGATAATATTGTATTTGCCCTTTTTGCCAATACCTAATTAGCAACATTACAATATGCTGTGAATGTCTTCTTTGGCCTCATGCATGCTCTAAGCTTTTTTCACCTCCTTTTTTCCTCTACACGCCTCCCCAGCATGTTGTCCTGTGTCCATACACACTCAGCCTGGTACGTCACAATTGTTTATGCCAGCTGCATTTTAGGCCTTAAAGCCACGCAAAAACACACTTTTCAAACGTTATTTGTGTGTTTCAAATCCTGCAGAGTGCTTGAGGTGTCTATTATGTCAAAGCTAATCCCCACCCTCCCAAAAAGTTAGATCAGCATTTCAAACTACTGTATCTCCTGACATGTAATCTCCTATGCACACTCTCCATCTTTTCTGGGTCACATTTCCTTAATAATTACCCAAACCGTGTAGTGCGAGGGCCTGATTAATTACCTACTAGTTTGACCTCATATGATATCTTTTGGTTGATTATTCATTGAAAAATTTAATTTGAATAGTTTAGGGTGTATGTAGCTTGGGATTATCAAGCTTCTTACCTTTCCACTGTGCTGGAAATAGAAGGGTATTCTTATGTTGCCCTTGCATTTTTATGTTAAATAACTTTTTTTTTATATTTTGTGTGCAAGCAGTAATTGTCTAGTTTTTTTCTCCACAGTTTCCTTCCAATCCCCAGCAGTGGCAGGAAGTTGCTGCTCAGTTTTTGCAGCAATGGGATTTTCCCAACTACGGGGGTACTATTGATGGCAAGCTTGTGAGGATTGTCCCACCACCCAACTCTGGCTCCTATTACTTCAATTACAAGGGGTTTTGCAGCATAGTGATGCTTGCCATTGTGTCTGCAAACTACCAGTTTTTGTACTTAGGTGTGGGAAAGAATGGCCGCAACTCTGATGGAGGAGTCATCATGCAAACCGAATTTTATAGGCAGCTTCAGAATGGCACCTTCAACTTGCCACCTGCAGACCAAAATGTGGAGGGTCTGAATCTTGTCTTTGTCGCAGATGAGGTGTTTGGTCTAGGAGAACATCTTATGAAGCCATTTCCCCAATGCAACCTGACCCCTGAGCAGAGGATTTTCAATTACAGGCTTTCTCGTGCTTGAAGGGTGGTGGAAAATGCATTTTTGACTGATAGGTTCCATCTCTTTTTAATGCCCATAAACCTTGCATTGTATAAAATCAATCATGTGGCATTGTGTTGCTGCATCCTCCATAATTTTTTACGCAGGAATGCTAGCAGTTATTTGACCTCCTTGCCCAGTGACACTGATCCAGCCCTGCCAGGCCCTAGTACATCGGCTGAAGGTCGTCTGTCGTTAGATGCAATGGCAGACCTCCAGACTAGCCGTGCTACCTTGGCCACCCAGAATGCAAGGGATTTGTGCATAAAATATATGGACTATTTTGTGGGGAGAGGGGCTGTGTCCTGGCAGGAAATGATGCCTGATTATGTTCAATGTTTTGTTAGCCTTATAAATTAATCATTCAGTTGAACTACTTCTTGTCTGTCGTTGTTATATGTATAAGATATGTTCTATACATGTATTTTATTTTGTCACTTGCTCCAAGAGGGAAATCTAACCTTAATTTCTCCATGAGGTCCCAATATCTGCTTCAGCTAAGTATATTGGTGTGCAGGGGGACTGCTACATACACACACACACACACACACACACACAATGTTTTTGTTCTTCATGCATTGCATGCATGAAGAACAAAAACATGATGCATTCCAAACTGCTTCAAATTTTTCCTGCTGAAATTTGCATGAGTTGACAACATATAAGAGCATATTCGCTCTGTAAATACATAAACTTAGGGAATTCACAGATATACATCAAGTAAAAAAGAAGCCACACAATGTTAGTATCAAAACTTTATATTACTAGCACATTCTGAGGTGCTTTTTAAGGTGTAAAAGTCATCTAAAAAACAGACATCAAACACACAAATATTTTAGGCCCCAAACGACAAAGTGTGTAAACATGTGCTCTATCCCATGAGGGGTTATCAAGTGTCATGTTTCTGGGGGACAACCCCCCTTCCTCCAACCTCGAGTATCTTGGAGAAAGGGGTTTTGCACCAGCGAAACCATGAGTTGATCCCATCAGGGGTTCTGAGTTGACGCGTTTCGGAGGTGCCCCCTTTATCCAAACTCAAGTAGCTTTAATAAAGGGTACCCCCGAAACGCGTCAGTTCAGAACCCCTGATAGGATCAACTCACATGTTTCGCTGATGCAACACCCCTTTCTCCAAGAAACTCGAGTTTGGAGGAAAGGGGGTTGCCCCCCAGAAACATAACACTTGATAACCCCTGATGGGATAGAGCACATGTTTACACACTTTTTCCTAGGCTATATGAAAGTCATCGAACAATTCCCCCCTAAACAATGATGTTAAAAAAATAAAAACAATGTCCCCAAAAAAACAGGCCAAATGCAACAAAATTTAAAATTTCCCTAGCATGTCCCCAACATCCGTCACCTTTATAATTCTTTAGCTGCCCTTTGTATGTCCTCCATCTTGGCACAGCACCTCAGAATTTTGCGGCATAATCTGCCCACGGTGCATTGGGTCACCTCATGACCTGGTAAGAAGAGGAAAATGTATTAGGGCAATGATGGTCAAGTGGCTGAGGGCCAACATAGTGATTTGGGGGCATTTTGTTTTTTCCAAGTGAAATATTTAAATTGTTTGGTATTTGATGAATTTTATCGAGAGTCTTTCTTGTGAAGTTTTAGTATGAAGGTTGTGGCGATTCCCCTTTACTTGGTTGATACAGCTTGAGCCGTAGTGGCTGAGCTGTGACACATGTTTGAAATTTTTCAAACTAAATTAATATATTTGTTAAAGCCAACAATAATAAAGGCCATGGCCATACTTTATACCAAAGGAAACAAGGTGTGTTTATCTTTATTATTAACTGCTGTCTGCTGTCCCATGTAACAATAGACATGTCAATACACAAGAAGCAATATTAGAACAATACTTACAAGGGCAAACTACAGGCTCGCCCCCAGCTTCTTCCATTTAAATATCTGGATATTGGAGCAGCTGTTGGGATTCCATTTCCGCTAAGAATAAAAATACAACATTCATTAAGCATCCCAAAGTCACAACTGGTTCAACACATACATTTTTATACATTTTTCTAGTTGACCAGCCTTGCACTTGGGCTGGGATGCCCGATTCGGGCAGACTGGTCGCCTGGGGTTGGGGGACTTGACAAGTGCCAACATTGATAAACTCCTACAGCTGCCCCCCCTCGCTCCTATGGGATGTGGGCTGTCTGATATCCATCATACACATTTGTGTGACTACAAGCACTGAGAGCTCTCCTCTCCCCATGTCTGCACTAGCAAGGCTGTATTAATGGGCACTGATGAATCAGTCAGCAGCCAGCAAAGTGACACTTATCCTTTAATTTAGGCCTGAATCCACTGCCCCTTTGCCCACCTAGCAGCACCCCTGTCTGTGGCTCAATTTGTATTGTTGTCATTTTGCACTTACATTCTGGGCGTGAGGGTGACCTGGATTCTGCCTCAGCTGATGGGCCAGGGGTGGGAGACTCCCTTGGTCCCTTGCGGGGGTGGGCCCCTTGTTTTTTCTGCTTTGCTGTTTAAAAAATACAAAAATAACATAAGCGCAAAAGCTAAAGGAATGTCTAAAAACAGTATAAAATTCTATTCTTCATATATGCTTTGGTTTTAAATTCAAATTTGTAAGCCCAAGGCATACAAAGAGTTCCAAAACTAACCTATAATTCACTCTAGCTACTTTTACTAAAAACAGATCCAGACACCTAATTTACACACATGCATATTTCTTACATACAACTATTGCTTACTTTTTCCAGGACTCAATGGATCTGGTGCAGCTGATCTTGCTCACAGTGTTTTAGGTCCGACCACCATTTTAGGAGCTGATCTTTTGACCTCTGGACACTGTGTTTTCGAGCCAGGCAACTTATGACCCGCTCTAAAATGAAATCTTTATGGTTGTTAGGCCTTTCATACTTCTCCTCCTTGCAATCATAATCGTGGCCTTCCAAAATGGAAAAAAAAAATAAAAATTTCCACCATCTCAGCCTTGGTCATGGGGGTGGCTTTCATTTTGCAATGGGATGCTGCACCGCTGGACTGGCTGCTACTTCTGGAATCCGCCATCTTTCCTTCAGATCGTTCCCCGATTGTTCCGTGGAGTTGGCATGGATAGGAGAGCCGTTCACGCCCCAGCATCACGATACACCTGAGAATGGAGTTGCACGCATGCACAGTGTATAAAGCCCGAACACACGTTCAAGGAAACGGCCGTAGGTAGGAGTGTTGCGTGGAGAATGAACGTTTGGAAAAACGCTCATTATTTGTAATAACGAAGGTTCGACTGGAACTTCTGCCATAGGTGGGTAGTGGCCTATACTGCTTGGATTGTGGCCTAGAAGGGGATGAATGGGTTATACTGCTTGGATTGTGGCCTAGATTGTATCCAGTTTAGGGGTATGCCGGACAAAATTGTATGATGCTTCATCTTGTGTCTTGCAGGCATAATGAGTGACAATTTCTTCTCCCATGAGTTCCTACCCCAATTTATTGATTTATACCGTTAACTCCCATGTCTTTGGAACGTACAGAGCAAGGAGCATTTTAACTGGGTCCGAAGGCGGGCAGCTTGTGAGCAACTGCTAGAGCTGTGCAAGCAGATAAACCCTGATGCCACTGTCAAATACGTCAGAGACAAGATTCCCAACATCAGGACCACATATGGGAGGGAGGTCAAAAAATAGAAGAATGCCAGAGTTCAAGAGCTGCAGCATCTGACATATATGTACTTAAGCTGTGGTACTTTGAGAGCCTGCAGTTTCTGAGAAACCCATCTGAGGCCAGGCCATCTCTATCCACCCTGCCCTCTACCTCTGCTAAGGCCATGGCTCTTAGATCTGAGGATGAAGATGTGGAGGAGGCCATCTTGACCCAGGTATAGTGTTGTTGAACATATTGTAAAGGTAAAATACAATGATAATTACTAAACATTATTGAGCTATTGTTTTGTATTTCTAATTATTCAATTAGCAACAGTCAGGAAATGGAAATGTGTTTGGATTGATGACCCACACAAACAAAATATTCTAATAATGTCACTTTTTATACACAGGAAAGTGTCACAGAGACGGTGACTGAGGAGGAAACCGTCGGATCGTCCCTGATTTGTGAATCCCAAATCCCTCCCCTACATGTTGGTCTGAAAAGGAAGAGAAAACCCAAAAACCCATCATGTGGATGAGAGTGCTTCCTCATTCTTCCGTCAGGCCATTCTTTTAGTTTGTTTTTGTATTTGACACATTTTGATTATGGTAAGCACTTTTTTTCTGTTATATTTAATTTGCTGATAAAATGCATTTCTAATTGAATTTATGTTCTTTATTCTTGAAGATAAAGAATAATGAAAATAACAATACCTGCCTATGTTTTATGAGTCAAATGACAGGTTTGAAGTAGGCAGTTACATTAAAAAGAAAAGTTAGAACAATTAGCAAGGGACAAATAATACTTAAAATTTGGTAATTACATTTCAGAGATAATGATATTGGGGAGATGTTAAACAGAATAAAAGAGATTCACAATAGTGCCAAATCTATTTCTATCACTACAGAAAAACTGTCGCATTACATTCGTAACGTGAGTACCACAATGCATCTTCATTAGTATCCCCTTGAAAAAGATGCTAATGTGCTTTGCATTTCGCTATTTGAATTCAATTGCCGATAGACAAACGAATATGCATTGTGAAATAGGAATGTAGGTTTACACAAACGGACACTTCCGGACGTTCCTGACTCAGAACATGCATGTTTTTGCAGGTATAACTTGTTGATCCAACTTCTCTGTACACACGGTACAACAGTTGTACGACTGCTTGTTGTACAACCAAAGTTTTCTAGTTTGCTCATCCAACTTCTGTTGTACGACCGTCGCACGTCGGCTGTTCTAATCGCACGTACTAATGGTCGAATGATCGTACAACAATCGGTCATATGACCGGTTTCATACGACCGTCGCACCCTGTGTACGGGTCTTAAGACTGAGCTCTGACTAGGCCATGTAAGGACATTCAACTTTTTCTCCTTCAACCACTGTGTGATCATTTTTGCTGTGTGCTTTGTGTCATTAACATGTTGGAACGTAAACCTTCTTCCCATTGACAACATTTTGGCAGAGGGCAGCAGATTTGCATCAAGAATTTGACTGTATTTTGTCCCATCCATTTTTCCTTCTATCCTGACAAGTGCTCTGTTCCCTGCTGCAGAGAAACACCCCTATAACAGGATACTACAACCTGCATGTTTTACTGTAGGAATGGTGTTATTTGGATGGTGAGCTGTATTTGATTTTCGCCAGACATATCATTTGGTGTTGAGGCTAAATAATTTAATTTTAGTCTCACCTGACCATAACACCTTTTTCCATGTGGCCTCGCAATCTTCAAGGTGAATTTTGGTAAAGCTCAGTCGTGACTGCATGTGGCCTTTCTTGAGGAGTGGCTTTTTTTCTTGCAACCTTCTGTCAGGAACCATGAAACAGACTGAGACAGAAGTGCAGTAAAAATCACACTATTTAATAAAAATGGTCAAATAGAACAAACAGAGCAAACAAAGTCAAAACATAATCAAGGTTTGGCAGCCAGAGCGGATGGTTGGAGCAAGCCAGCAAACAGGGATCCAGAGATCATGCAGGGTCAGGAGCCAGAAGGGAAGTCAGCTGAGCAGAGTCTTTAATCCAGAAACCAGAAAGAATGTCAAACAGGCAAAAGTCTTTCACAGGAAAAACACAGCAGAGATCATCCAGAGATGTTGACCAGGCGAAGGCATCTGAGATCTGATCCAGGCAGTTTATATAACTAGGAGAGCTGTCTAACGAGCAGGATATGGACATCAGGTGAGACAGAGTGGAAGCTGAGACTGGCTATTAACCCTCAGCTGAGCAACTTTCTCTGAGAAGGGAGGGCTGAGCCCAGCCCTGACAGTACCCCCTCTTCAATGAACCCCCCTCAGGGGGCCACCAGGTTTGAGGGGAAAACATCTATGGAAAGCACAGAGACGCTTTGTAAAAATCGTTGCTCCCTTGAGGCAGTTAAATAACTCCGTAATCAACGGAATCGGATAAGCATTCTTAATCGTGAAACGATTGAGACCCCTATAATTGATACAAGGTCTCAAACCAGCACCAGCAGGAGACGAGGATTTGCGGATGAACCCTCGAGAAAGTGCGTCTGCAACATACTCCTCCATGGCTTTATCCTCCGAGACAGACAAAGGGAAAACCCGGCCACGAGGGGGTATGGCACTAGGTTAAAGGTCAATTGAGCATTCATATGACTGGTGTGGAGGCAAACTACCGGCTTGACCTTCTTTAACCACTTCAATACTATGCACTTAGAACACTTTCCTACCAGACCAATTTTCAGTTTTCAGTGCTGTTGCGCTTTGAATGACAATTGCACGGCCGTGCCACGCTGCACCCAAACAGATTTTTTATCATTTTGTTCCCACAAATAGAGCTTTCTTTTGGTGGTATTTGATCACCCCTGCGGTTTTTCTTTTTTGTGCTACAAATAAAAAAAAACGAAAATTTTGAAAAAAAAAATCTCTATTTTTGTCACAAAACTTTGTAAATAAGTAAATTTTCTCCATCACTGGTGGGCACTGATGAGGCTACACTGACGGGCACTGATGTGGCAGTACTGATTGGCACTGATGAGGTGGCACTGATGATGAGGCACTTATATGCAGCAATGATGAGCACTGTTAGGCGGCACTGATAAGCAGCACTGACGGGTACTGATAGGTGACACTGATATACAGCACTGACGGGCACTGATATGCAGCACTGACGGACACTGCTAAGCAGCACTGATGGGCACTCATAGACAGCACTGATTGGCACTCATAGGCGGCACTGGGCACTGATAGGTGGCACTGATGGGCACTGATAGGTGGGCACTGGTATGTGGCAATGGTGGGTACTGATATGTGGCACTTGTATGCATTGATAGGGGCACTGGTAAGCACTGATAAGGGCACTGGTGGGCACTGGTGGGCATATATACTGATAGGGGCTCATTCCCTGGTGGTCTAGGGTGGCATCTGAAGTGCCATCCACATTGGGCACTATGCCTCTTACCTGGTGGTCTAGGGGGGTCTCCCTGGTGGTCCAGATTGGCTCCCTGGTGGTCCCCGGTTGGCTCTCTGGTGGTCCTGGGTGGGCACATCCCTGGTGGTCCCTGGGCAGGCTCCCTGGTGGTCTAGTGTGGCGATCCGAGGGGGGGCTGTGCTGATAAATCATCAGCACAAACCCCCCCGTCAGGAGAGCAGCTGATCAGCTCTCCTCTACTCAGGTCTGCAGACCCGAGTATAGGAAAGCCGATAAACGGCTTTCCTGTGTTACACTGTGACCAGCCGTGATTGGTCACGGCTGGTCACATGGTAAAGTGCTTCAGATCGAAGTGCTTTACTGAGATCGGTAATGCGGGGGGTCAGGCTGACCTCCCACACCACTGATCGCCGCGATGTGCGCCCCCCGGGGCGCAAGGCGGCATGTTATCCTAAAGGGACGTCATATGACGTCCAGTCAGGATAATTGAACCACTTCCCGGCCGTCATTCTGCATACGGCGGTCGGGAAGTGGTTAAAGACATTGCTACATTTGCGATACTCCTCTTGCAGGGAGGAGAGTGAAGAGGTACACAAGACCTTAGCCACTTTCCAAAAACATGTCTTACTGCATTGTGGCGACCAGGAAAGAGCCTCAGCATGAAGCCAATCAAAAGAGGGGTTGTGCCTCTGTAACCAAGGATAACCAATAACCACCGAAAAATGAGGAGAGGAAACGACTTGGAATTGGATTATCTCATGGTGAAGATCCTCTATGGACATGGTCAACGGAGCAGTCTCATGAGTCTCATGAGTCACCAGGGCAGGCTGTAGAGGTCTCCTATCAATAGCCTCAATGGCAAGTGGACTGTCCCGAAGCTGCAGAGGAATCTAGTGCTTAGACACAAAGGCACTATCTATGAACAGGCCTGCACCCCCATAGTCGATTAGAGCCTGTATCTCGATGGGCGACTCAGACCAAGAAAGGGTAACCGGAACCAGGGGCTTATCCTTACGAATGATTGGGGACGTAACAACACCACCTATAGTCTGTCCCCTATAGGACCTCAGGTGCAAGCGTCCCCCCAGATGGGTAGGACAAGACTTCAAAAAGAGACCTGCCTGGCCCCAATTAAGGCACAATCTCTCCTTCCTCCTAAAGGCTCTCTCATCTGCAGAGAGACATGTGAAGCACAACTGCATGGGTTCTACCTCACTGGCAGACTTGGAACCAGGAGGGTGGGAGGTGAGGGAGGCATGGGTGTGACTACAGAGCTTGGAACCAAACGTACAGGAGGCTTCCGCAAGCACTCTTTAAAGGAAGGTCTCTCTCAGAGTTTGGAGTCAATGAGAATGGCAAACATGATCAACTTCTCCAGCTCAGTGGGTATGTCTCGGGCTGCTATCTCATCTTTGATGGTATCTGAGAGACCATGAGAAAAAGCAGCCATGAGAGCCTCATTATTCCAAGGAACCTCTGCTGCCAGAGTACGGAATTCAATGGCGTAATCGGCAACAGTTCACGTATCCTGCTTGATGGACATGAGGCTATTGGCAGCAGTATTAGAGAGTGCGGGAACGTCAAATATCCTTTTAAAGGAGGCCACAAACTCTGGGTAACTGTGGACAATGGGTTTTTGCATCTCTCATACAGGGTTTGCCCAGGCCAAGGCTCTGTCAGAAAGCAAAGAAATCACAAAGCCTATTTTGCTTCTGTCATGGGAAATGCCTGGGGCAGCATCTCAAAGTATATCCCAACCTGGTTGAGAAACCCTCTGCATTGAACTGGATCACCCCCAAATCACTGGGGAAGTGGAGCGGAACCAGACATACCCCCTATAGAGGAAATATTTGAGGCAGGTGTCTGCACAGAGACTTGAGCATCAGCAGGAATGGCCTGCAACACAGGTTGTGCCAGAATAGCCACTCTAGGAGGAACCAGGTGAGCAGTGCAATTCAGGAGCATATGTAACTCTATGGCAAACTGATCCATGCGGTGATCCTGCTCATCCAATCTGGAAAAAATATTACCAGCAAGTGGATTGACTGCATCTTCTGAATTCATGGCCTTCATCTACTGTCAGGAACCATGAATCAGACTGAGACAGAAGTGCAGTAAAAATCACACTATTTAATAAAAATGGTAAAATAGAACAAACAGAGCAAACAAAGTCAAAACATAGCCAAGGTTCGGAAGATAGAGCGGATGGTTGGAGCAAGTCAGCAAACAGGGATCCAGAGATCAGCAAGGTCAAACAAACAGCATTCAGGGTCAGGAGCCAGAAGGGAAGTCAGCCGAGCAGAGTCTTTAATCTAGAAACCAGAAGGAACATCAAACAGGAAAAAGTCTTTCACAGGAAAACACAGCAGAGATTATCGTGAGATGTTGATCAGACGAAGGCGTCTGAGATCTGATCCAGGCAGTTTACATAGCTAGGAGAGCTGGTTAATGAGCAGGATATGGACATCAGGTGAGACAGAGTGGACACTGAGACTGGCAATTAACCCTCCGCTGAGCAGCTTGCTCTGAGAAGGGAGGGCTGAGCCCAGCCCTGACACTGTCCCATATAAGATACATTAGGGCGGGTCTGTGTTGTACCAAATACCTTCCACTTTTTAATAATAGACTTCACTGTGCTTCTAGGCATTGATAAAGCCTTTGATTTTTTTTGCATCCATCTCCTGACTTGTGCCTGTCCAAAACTTTATCCTGGAGATCTTCTGACAGTGCCTTGCCACCCATAGTTGATTGTTTGCTTCAGTTGCACTATCAGGGACTGAAATGCTCCAGGAAAACTCTTTTCATGCTAAGCTAATCAAAATGACCACAGCTCATCCCAGTTGTAAGTCAAACGGCTTTGTGCCATTGGGAATGTGATTAGCTACACCTGATTGAGTCATTTTAGGAAGAGGATGATCTTTTTTCCAACTCAGTCATTCTGTTTTTGAATTTTTGATTTTTTTTCTGATGTGTTGGTGTTATATCTTTCAATGGATGTTATAAGTTGCACTGATCAAATACAGCTGGATAAAACAAAAACTGTCATTTCTAGCTGCAAAGCAACAAAATGTGATTATTTTAAAGGGTGGATGATTCTTTTCTATACCCACTGTATATTTGAACACATACATGAAAATAGAATTTGGCGTATTGGGGCTTAACAAGTTCTCTTTTAAAGTTTAGAAAAATTGGAGGTCTGCATACAGTATACATGCTGTGTATCAAGCCACTTTGCATGTGCAACTTGATATCAAACACTGCTAAAGATATCCTTCTCATAGAATAATTACAGTAAGAAATTGTCATGCTAGAGCTGTCTGGGCATGCTGATTTAAACTGCTTAAAACTATACAGAACATGCTGGGCAAAACTGAATAAACGAAAACAAGTCTGTGCATGTGTTATGCAGCAGCATCTTCAGACATAATGTTAGAGCGTCTCATACACTTGATTTTAGCACCATCTCCTGTCCAGTGGGTAGATTAACAAGCACAGCTTTTTCTTTTTCTTTTTTCTTATAAAAGGAAACATATTACACTTTTGCACACATTTTTATTCATTCATAAATTTATATGTGGATATAGAAACACTTACATTATACATCTGGTTATTACTATGTTTTTGATTACTTTATTTCTAACAGAAAGGTTTTTGATCAGTTTCTCAAATCTTGATGGTATTTGACATAAAACGAGCGTTCTATGCTGCATTCTGAACAAATGGACCAGTACTTTAAAAGATGAACTGTAGGCTGTACACAGAGGAAAATGTTTCATTTCTTCACTATGTTTTCTTTTATTTGGTGGGAAGGAAACATGTCACATCTAAAATGTGACTTTTTTTTTTTAATGAGTTTTCAATTAAATAATTATGCCGACCTTTACTTTAAATAGAAATAAGTTATCGGAATAAATCTGAGCAGGGTTACAGTTACAAATTTAGCACAGTACAGATGGTAAATCTAGCTAAAAGATGATTAGCCTCAGTTAATCCTTCTGTTATCTCATTGCGGAGTTAGTATACTAAAAGAATTCTTCAAAGCAACTAGACTGGCACCTAGAGTGAATGCTTTGAATAAGTAATATAACAAAATAAACATATGCATAAAGGAACGTTATCAAATAAGCCAGGTAATGGATATATGCCTGTTACTGGTCACTGTACCTTAGTCATACAGGTAGCCAAGCAAATGCTACTTGGACATGCAGCAATTTACAGATTAGAAAAATTCACAAGCCTGTCAGTGTCTAATTCATGCTACAAAGTCCTACAATTTTCACGCTGGGCACTGTCATGCTTAGTTGAGCTGAAGGTTCAGGTTCAGATCATATTAGAGAACATCTCCCAGTCTGAGCTTTTTCTATTACTGATTCATTGCTTCGCATAGAAAGCTGCTTACAAACAGCCAACTCTTGGCAGGGTATATGCATACCTCCTAACTGTCCTTCATTTGGAGAGGCTGTCCCCCTTTCCTCTTTTTGGGCAGATGTGTAGATTTGGCATGTGTTAGTAAAAATGTATACCTTGTTTATATCTTTTTTTTTCAGACCCCAGGAACAAGATCCCTACAGTCAAGCACAACGGTGGAAACATTATACTTTGGGGGTTGTTTCTCTGCTAAAGGTCCAGGCCGACTTTGCCGCATTGAGGGGTCAATGGATGGGCCATGTATTGAAAATTCTTGGATGAGAACCTTCTTCCCTCAGCCAGAACACTGAAGATGGGTCGTAGATGGGTCTTCCGGCAAAGCAACAAAGGAGTGGCTCAAGAAGAAGCACATTAAGGTCATGGAATGGCCAAGCTAGTCTCCAGGCCTTAATCCTATAGAAAATGTATGGAGGGAGCTAAAACTTTGAGTTGCAAAGAGACAGCCAAGAAACCTTAAAGATTTAGAGAAGATCTGTAAAGAAGAGTGGACCAATATCCCTCCTGAGTAGAGTTGAGCGAACACCTGGACGTTCGGGTTCTGCTGGTCCGGCCGAACTTCGGGACAAAGTCCGGGTCCGGGTCCGGACGGAACCCGAACGATCGCACGGACACC
>BLSH010135440.1:35163-46069 GCA_018402905.1 Glandirana rugosa
CCCTCAAACCATTGATACCCTCCTAGAGAGCGTGTGCTGGCCACATGCTCCCTAACCCTCTAAGCCCCATGCCCCCAACCCCTCCACAAACACATTGCAAACCTAATATTCAACCCTAAGGGCTTTACTGTCACAATGAACTTTTGAATACTCGTGGATAATCTGATATGTACAATGTATGCTATTATGCTAACCAGTGCTCGTATCCATATTCCTCTGATGCTTCTTTTTTATGTTCAACACCTAATCTACATGTATACCTCTGAACACTGTATCTATGTTACCCGGTTTACCTACTTGTTTCTCTCACAATAAAAACCTTTTTGGAAAAAAAAGAATAAAATGGTGGTTGTTGTAATATTTTATATCACACAGTATTTGCGCAGCGGTCTTTCAAGCGCAATATTTTTGGAAAAAATACACTTTAACCTCTCTGGGTATGATTATGTTAGATTTTTGCGTCTCAAAGTGGTACATTGTTTCGCATAGAAATTTGGCGTTTTATATTGCAAGCCTGTAATTATTAGGAATAACTCACTTAAGACAAGAGTCTAGTAGACATCCCGGGTTTGATAAATTTTTAAATAACGAAGTCATAAATTATAATATATATGGAAAACAAAAATTATAATATAATAAATAACTATAAATAATTATCAAACATCATAATATAATAATAATAATAAAATGTATTCAATGATGTAATCAAGTCAAAAACACTGAAACTTGCTCAGTTGCAGAATTGTCGCTATCGTCGCTTTCAGTGTCTGATGACAAATTTCCCCAGGAATCAGTATCACTCAATTCTGCAAATGGTTCTTATTTACTAACCCAGTTTTCTAGCTGGTCCAAAACCACTTTTGACATAAAGGGACACTTTTTGGATGCCATGGACATTCTCAAGTTTCCAGGCAGAAAGAATGACATAAATAATATAAACGTGCATGCAGGGCTCTGGACAAAGCACTAGGGACAAAAGGGATGTGAAATGATTTGATACAGTAATGTAATCTTAAAGATTACAGTGTACTATATGTGTTCTGTGTGTTTTGAATTTGCCGCCAGGCTCCGCCATCATGCGACGCCCGCAGGGAACAGAGCCTGGCACACACTACAGCGGGCGGAGGACACAGCCAGTGGAGACAGGGTTACCTTGTCCCCTGGATCCAGCGATGCAATCCCGAGTGTGGCTCGGGGTTACCTCTTTTGGCAATGGAAATTCACCCTGAGCCACACTCGGGAATACTGCCAGGGAGGCTGCTGAATAAAAGAAAAAACTAAACAGTAAAGTTAGCCCATTTTTTTTTATAATGTGAAAGATGATGTTACACCGCGAGAATCGTGATCTTTATGCTAAGCAACAAAATCGTGATTCTCATTTTAGCCAGAATTGTGCAGCTCTACTGTGTGCTGTGAGGTGGAGGAGAGGAGATGAGGCAGCTGGATATGCTTTAGGAGAGTTGATGTCCTCTGATACAGCCCTGTGTACCATAAACAATTACCACTCTTTATGTGCAGCTGGGCTCCAGTATTTCATGGTGACCGGAAACCCACCAGAGCAATGAATAGTCATCGTGGGGGACACACATGTAGGCAGGAAGTGGCTGCAAAGAGGCAGCAGAAGATCAGCAGTAATGGAATACTTCATTCACCTTTTTTTTTGTATTTTATTTAAAGTGTCACTAAGGCTTCATTTAGATGTGCAGTTGGGTGGTAAAAATGTGCACTAGAGGCATGTTTTTGCCACCCACGAATAGTGTTTTAAATGCAGCAGTCACGATGCATTAGGCATAATAAGGAGTTTCCCCCTATAACAGGTTTTTAGTATCACTCTTTCTGGCCAGCCTATAACCCTGATGTAACAGTGGAGTTATTGAGTGGCTGTGAGTAAGTTGGGGGGGGGGGCGCAAATTACTTGCCTTACCCGGGCGCTGACAACCCACACTATGCTAAAAAAAAAACTGGCTCCTAACTTTTTTAGCTGGCTCCAAGATTCAAAGCAAATTTGTTGAGCCCTGGACTAAGCCAAATGGAGAATGTATTTCAAACTGTGTCTAATCCATGGGCAGGTTTTGATCAGCTACATCCCCACAGCTTTTCGTGCATTCCTATCGTGTTAGCTCTATCAGTGAAGTAGGTTTTAGACATAATCACAACTTCAGGAAGCATAGAATCTGAATGTAATAAGCAAACATGATAAGTCAATACTGCCTTTGGGCTAAAGTCAGGAAGTCCACTTTATGTAATTTAAACTCCAGGAAAAAAAAAAATAATAATATAGAATTAAAAAAGGATGTTAATTTCTGTTCAGCCAGTCCTGTGATCTATGCAGCCCTGCTAAACAAAACAGCTAGATTATCCTTCCCCAGCCTGTGATTGGATAGTGGTGCAACAGACTGATAAAGCAATCTCTCTGTTCTCTCCTCCAGTGAGCATGGTTTTTCTAATATGTGCGTGCAGGACACCTAATTAGCTCCAAAGGACTCCTAATCTGAGCGCTGTTGAACAGAAGATGACAGAAAGCTAAAGTCAAATTCTGATATATAGTTGCAATTAAAAGTTTGTTTAATGATTTATTGACAAATAAAAAACTGCAGATCAGCTGTGATTTACATTTTTTTCATCATGTATCCTATGGTGCCCTTCAACCCAAGACTGGTGCTTAGAAAGGGTCTTTGAATGGAACTGCAACCATTTGCCCGTTATTTCATTTGCCACAGAACGTCCAATCCACATTACCTCCAGCACCCAGAATTGGTATGGGCTGGACTGGGATCGTAACTTTTTCTCTAAATTCATATTGGCTTGCATAATTAGGATGGAAGGGCCTCGGGGTGTGATTCACATAGACCTGTGAATAGGTGTTCCCAGAATTTCAGGCTGACAGATTTTGCATACATGGGACAGCCTGCAGACAAGCCTTTCAGAACCTTTTTATCCCAAAGGAACCTTTAAAATAATTTTCAGGTTTCAGGGAACCCTTCCTAAAAATCATTTATTGGAGGTCAGTGGGAAGAAGGGCTCTTAAAGTGATGGTCAGTAAACGTCTTAATGAAGTTATACTTAGTATCATACACCCGGATCAAACTGGCTTTATGCCAGGGAAGTCCACATTCATTAATATACGTAGAACCCAGTTAATTGTACAGCTTAGAGAATATTTCCCAGATACATGTGTCCTGGCCTCATTGGGCACAGCTAAGGCCTTTGACTCAGTCGAATGGCCTTTTCTACCTGCTGCCCTCCACTCCTTTGGCTTTGGGGAGGGATTCTGTACCTGGGTATCCATTTTGTAGGCAAACCCAACTTCCCAACTATTAGTTAATGGGCTCTTATCAACTCCCATATCACTTAAAAGGGGCATACGACAGGGTTGTCCTTTGTCGCCGCTCCTCTTTGCGGTGGTCATTGAGGCACTGGCCCTGAGATTAAGGCAATCTCCGTTAGTGAAAGGTGTCTCCTTGGCAAACAGAACTGATGTAATAGGCCTGTATGTGGATGATCTTATACTTTACCTGCAGGATGCAGCACAGTCCTTGACTGCTGCTATGCAAATAGACAGATTTGGTGAATTCTCAGGCCTGAAGATAAACTGGCAGAAGTCTGCATTGATGCCTTTACATCCCAAGGTTTTTGAGGACAGTGGAGTAGTGACCCCACTCAAAGCAGTCACCTCATTTAAATATCTAGGCATTCATATTACCTTGTCCTCGGAGGAGGCCTTGCCTGCTAACATGGAACTTCTGATGGCGGTGATTAAGAATAAACTTAAGAGTAAGAGTTTTTTCTCTTTGTTTCTTTGACAATAAAAAGTTTATATAAAAAAAAGTCATGGTCAGAATGCCATCCTTGCAGACAGCTTAGAAGATCTTTGGTGTCATACTTCTGGCTTTGCCAAGTGGCGTTGCACACAGAACCATGCAGGCACCATCAGATAGATAAGTCACCTGTAGCTCAAGGAACCCTTAGCATTCTCTGGAGGAACCCTAGTTGACAATGGCTGCTGTAGGCAATGGCAATAAAGGCCTATGCACAAGGGAGGGTGGGGGCTGCTGGACAATTGCCCAGGGGGTACCAATAAAATATGTTGGGCTGGTGATCCTGGTTGGGAATATTTTACCATTTCAATTGTGAATCAGTGTGGAGCTTAATGATACTTGATGGGCATTATATAGCTACCTGCTCCCCATTCAGATGCTTGAATACACTGTTCCGGTTTGTAAAAACTGAAATACAAATTCTTTATTCGGCTCTGCGATGTCATGAAACCAAATGAGCCACAAAGGAAGCTGATACGTAAAATGTGAAAGAAAATGGCACAACAAATTAAGGATCTTTTGCAACATCCATCTTTTACAAGTCAAATTAATGGGGCACCATGGCACACTTGGCATTTTCCTTTTATTTATTTTTTTTTTTTTTTTGCATTTTCTTTGGCCCACACAATTCTGTCTCTACAAAAAAAGGACCGCTTGATTGGTTGAAAGGTTTACCGTCCTCCCCTGCCTACTCTGGTAGCCTAACCCCTTATATCTTTCCATTCCTAATTTTTTAGTTAGACTGAAGTCAGTTTTAATCAAATTCACCTGTGCTTCATTGTAACCTGCAGCAAAAGTACTTGATAACGGAAACAAATATTCAGCAATTTTATGAAACAGTGAAAAGGTGAGCGCTCAAAGAAATAAACACAAAAGTTCACAATAAATTTCACATATTTGTGGAGCCTCTAGCAAAATCCAATTTTTGTGTACTGCAAGCGAGCAGAAGCCAAGCTTTCAAAGTGGTTTAATCAAATCCAGTACTAACAGGAATCACATGCCTTTTGTGTTCTATATCTTAAATCTCCTAACAGCATTAGCTGTGTTTGCCGATGATAGCAAGGTGGAGTAAGCTGTAATGCTTTATTTTCCTGGACTGGCTGAGAACAGCAATGTGAGCCAGGTTACGTTGGAAATATATATTTGCTTACTTTATTAAAAGGTATGATTGCAAGGAATATACTAATATTCATTAAATACCTGGCTCCATGGGATAAGAAAAAATTAAAGCCACAGTAAACTTAAAAATTCTCTTTGCATACTTGGGTGCAGACAAATGCAGATACTGAGCAGAGCTTCACATAACTCTTTGAACAGTAGGATGATTTCATGCCTTGTCATTCATGTACTTAGACAGGAGGTTACACCCTTCCATTGCACTGTGAGGATTATCACAAATCATGGAAATAGCAGAGATCAGGTAAGCAGAAATAAAGGTTCTACCCATAATCACAGAAACAATGCGCGGTGTTCACAATGGGGAGCTGACTCCTTAATACTGAACTCCAGAGATCATTTGTATTGCAAAGTTACGTTGGTTTAGCTTCGCAAAATGTAAGGCAAGCCATAGGCGATGCAAATTTCTTTCCTGCAACCATGGGTTGATGTTGGAATCTCAGCCGGTTCCTGCTGAACCAGCCAAGATTAGAACCGTCTATGACTGGCCTAAGCCAACATATCTCATACCTGATGGGAAAGCTCAAAATCACTGTAGCAGTCAGCTCTATTACAGTGATAACCGCAATCTTCCAGATCCTGTTAGGGTTCTTTGCAACAGGTTTCCTCCGTGCACACTGACCACTGAGGGGGTCACTCACTTGGCACTGCCACCTTTCATAGATCACCTTGTATTTTCTTCAAACAATACAAGGTATTCTCTGATTGGATGAGGTGGAGATCTTAACGTCATTGTCCCTCCTCTCCACCTTATCCTAATCTTTCCTCCCACTAAAATGAAAACATCTTTTTTTTTCCGTTGGACCTACACTTGTCTACTAGGGACATTTTTAAATTGTTCACACAGATGTTAAAATCTGCAATTATTCGCAAAGAAAATTACCTTGAAACCCCTAAAAAAATTATAGATCTTCTGAAAGCAGGGACTCTGGAGAATAAAATGGTGGCAGCTGATACTGGGTTTTTCACGCAGTATTTGAGCAACTGCTTATCAAATGCATATTTTTCGGAAAAATACACTAATATGCACACAAACACTATATAATGCCCACATTTTTGGTAAAATATAAAAGAAGGGGTTGTATTAAGGTAAATACTGTAGCTAACTAACATGTTAAGTCTTAAAAAATTGATCATGTTTTACAGGATATCATTTTAGATTCAACTGTGAATTGTGGCCTTCGAATTATTGCTCTCACTTTGACATTCGTGTTGATACCTGTATAGTGCAATCGCTGTTCACGTACCCATGCATGTCCTGCGTGTGAGTTTGCATTTGGGTGTGTGTGCGGGATGACAGGGGTGTTTTCAATGTTTTTATTACTTTTATTTATTGATTTATATTGCAATGTTTTTACACTTTTTAATTTATGTTTTTACTTTATTGCTATCCCAAGGAGGCTAACAAGCCCCAAGTGATAGCATTAGAAAGTGACTGGTACTTTTTTTAAAGATATGGTGGTCTGTTAGAGCCTTAATGTCTCCCATGCCTTCCACTGCAGCTAATGAAGCATAGATCGTACTTGATTAGCTGCTTCAGTAGCCGAAGAATGACAGCTTTGAACCCAGAAGTAACAAAATCCACGTTGCTTCTGGGTTCATTCATTGCAGAGGAGAACAGGAAGAGGCTGTTCTTTAATCTCCCCCTGCTTGGCATCCTGAAGCCATTTGCTGGGGTCCCCGTGTGTAGGTGTGTGGGGTGGGGGCATTTAATGCACTATAGAAGTTATCAGGTGACCCGGGGATAAGGTTTCTTGGGCTGCTTTTAGAAAGCTGAGAGTTGGCGTCAGAAAAAAATCAATACCAAACTCCTGTCTTCAGCGGTAGGTGTGGGCTTGCTTTAAGCTCTTGACTACCAGGGTGTCTATAAATGTACCTTTGGAGACAAAGGATTAAAAATGAAACCCAGACAAAAAAATCAGTTTCCAACTCCCCTGCCTCCAACTAATCTTTACTTTTGTTTTTTTTTTTTATATAACTAAAACACCAATTTCTTACCTGAAAACAAGTTCATATAACATGCCATTTCCCAAATCTTCTTTCTTATAGTCTGTAGTGTGGAAGGGCACTTCTGTGCTGCTCATCCCATTGGCTGAAAAAAGGGTTCATCAAAGGGTCCTCACATGGTCTTGTAGTATATACAGCAGCAGCATCGTGACGCAAAGGATGGCATTGTGTGATTACTGATCTCCATTATGGAAGGAGGCATAGCAGATGGTCACATGACCACAGATTCAGAAACGCAAATGTGGAATGTTTATATGTAATATTATTATTACATAGGATTTATATTGTGCCAATACTTTTTGCAGCACTTTACAAAATAAAGGGAGACACAAATATTACAATGCAATTCAATACAAGAGGATCGGGAGGGTTTTGCTTGAGGAACCTTACGGTTCCCTGAAAGTATTTTTCAGGGATTGCCTAAAGGCAGACAGAATAGGAGACAGCCAGACAGAATGGGGTAGAGATTTCAATAGGATGGGGGAGGCTCTGGAGAAGTCCTGGAGGGGAATAAGAGAGGAAGTGATGCAGGAACTTCTAGCAGGAGGTCTTGGGAGAAGCAGAGTGAAAGGTTTGGTGATATTTCAAAATAAGGTTGGCAATGATTGTTGTTTGTTAGTAAGGTAGATGAGTCTGGCAGCAGCATTCATGATAGAATACAGGAGGGGTTAGCCTGTGTAAAGGCAGGCCAATAAGAAGGAGGCTGCAGTAATCGAGGTGTCATTGGTTAAGAAGGGGCGAATGCTGGAAATGTTACGGAGATCAGTGAGCCAAGATTTAGTCAGTGATTGGATATGGGGCCTGAAGTAAAGGTCGGAGTCCAGGATTACACCCAATAATTGCACCTATAATATTTAATTTATGTCTCGGCAACAGTGATCACTTTGAAATATAACCCAGCCAATCAACTTTTACCCCCAAAATGATTGGCTGATTCTATTTTCATAAATATAAAGGTGTCCAAAACCATTAAAATAGTTTGCCAAGCCAGCTAAAATCAGACAGATAGCGTGAAGATCACCTTATGTTTCTGAGTGCTGTACCTTACAATTTTCTTAGAAACTAAAAGTCCTACAAAAAATAAAATATTTATTTGCCCATCATTTAAGACCAAACTCCAGCCAAACAGCTAAATGCATAATTAAAATATTGCAGCTGTTTCACCAGCCAAAAGGGATTTATATTTCCGTCTATGCAATCCTGAGAGTTTTATACAGCCTTGCCAAACTGTAGTGCCAGGCTGGTGACCTGACTTTTCTCTGGTGCGATCACCTCTACAGAAAGCCTCACGTGAAAACAAAATAAATTAGTAAGAGGTTTCTCACAACCAAAACTCAGATTCAAGTTTGCAAGTCTGAATGTAACTGAAGTCACAGGCTTCAGGATCCTACTGCGAACATCCTGATATCAGCATAATTGCAATGTTTTCTGTGTAGCACTGGATTGCCTTGACTGATTGCCTAGAATTGCTTTATGAAAGAAGAGTACATTAATATTGTCTTTTGGTATAAGATAAAATGTATCATAGCACAAAATACGAAATTATTTACTTCTATAAATTCCTTTTGGGATAATTTATGCCACAATGCATCTGTTTTAGGCCTTATACACACAGGCGTATGCAAAAAAATAATCAAAATGTCGGACCCGGCGTTAGTGAGGGTTAGTGAGCGTTTTGCGGCGTCAGTGTCAAAAACACCAAAACGTTACAACCTTGGAACTCGCTGGCCGTGGGTTCTACTTTTAGCTCACTAATGCTGATGCCCTCTACAGCTCAAAAACATCTGCATTTTTATGGGGCCATTGACTAAAATGGAGAGCTGCAAAAAACTACAAAAAACGTGGCGTCAAAAAACACCCGTGTGTATGCCTTAAATATATTGTTTTATGCATTTCAGATGCTCTGTGAATGGACTTGAAGAGCAAAATGAGGTTAAACACTCCCAAAATGCAGGCAGGCTCAGAAAGGCCAACGTTGATGGACTTTGATAGGAAAAAGCAGCATGCTTTTGACATCAGTTTAAGACACTGCTGCGTTCATTCAGAATTCATTCCAGTGCATTTGACATGCAACTGGCCTGCTTCTAGCTGCTTTTGCATTCCAATAAAAGCCCCTTTCACACAGGGTGGAATCTGCTTTGTGCAGCAGGTGATCTGTCAGCTGATCCCCTGCTGAGCAGAGCAGAGCGGGCGGATGACAGGTCTGTGTCCACTCAGAATGGACGCGCACGCAGTCCACTCTGCTTTATGGACGGTCCGGTGTAAACGGACCAGCTGTCTGTTTACACCTGACTGCCCTCCAATGCAATTTGCCTAGATTGAGGGGAATGGATCCCCTTCCAATTTTAGCGGACTGGATCAGATTGGAGGTAGGTGGGTGTAAACGGACTTGTGTCCATAGGGATACATATTGTGCCCAATAGGGATACTGCCAGTCCATAGGAATACATGAACCATTCAAACAGGTCCATCTGAAAAACTAACAAGGAGACCTGATTGGATTGCCCATGTGAAAGGGGACTAGCTCATATGGGAAAGAATAGAAATTTCTAAAATGAATAAAAGCTGGCTGACAAAGGTCCTTTCTGCACCCCCAGGCCTGGTCAATTGCTTTTCTTTCCAATTTCTTAAAGTGAACCTGTACCCAGACGATACACAATAATGTACTTGCATGTTCTGATCAAGCAGTAAAATCACTTTAAAACAAGACCTCATTCACCTCTGTTACTATAGGAGTTGTTGAGAAATTCACCTTCAAATACCACAGCACTAAAATTGTAGCTTTTTTCTTAATTCTTGCTATAGAAGCATATTCTGAACAACTTTGGTCTGCTGCTAAGTTCCTTAACTAAAAGCAAAACTTTTTTTAGTTTTGGATAGAGTGGAGTGGGATTGGAACACCTATCATAGTTTTTTTTCTGTCTGTGCCCCAGTTGGAGAGATTCACCCTTTCTATTTGTCCTGTCACCTGACAGTGAAAGTGAAAGAAAATCCCAAGTTTGTTGCCACCAGAACAGGAAGAGAGGGAACATTTTCCAATGGAGACTCTAATTCTGGTGACCCTTGTGATTCCTCACTTTTGAAGGATTTCCTCTAACTGTTTCGGCTATAGGACAGGAAGTGAAATAAATTTTCCCAATGGGTCACAGTCACAGATGGTACTCTCATTTTACCTTTAGTTCTATTTAATGGTGTATGTAAACCCTAACAATGAAGTTTTCATATTTGCTCCCTTTGATATGTTAAATACAGTATTGGAAACATTTTTTATATCTGTTTGATATTTAATGATTTTAATGAAAAAAAAAATAAGGGCTGAACTTGTCAAAAATTCAGAACTGTCCTGTGTTCTCAGCACACTTCCTGTATTAACATAAAGAGCCATCCTAGCTCTTATCCTGGACTACAGAAAAATGTGTTGTTATGATGCAGAGATATAAAAGTCGGAGTGGTTGAATAGTTTAACCACTTGACAACTGGGCACTTAAACCCCCTTAACAACCAGACCAATGTTCAGCTTTCAGCGCTCTCACACTTTGAATGACAATTACTCAGTCATGCAACATTGTACGTTTAAAGTATACCCATGTTACAACGTACTGACTCATTAACAGTAAGTTTCACACTCTCGCGACTTTCGACTTGTAACCAGACCAACAATTCCCCCAAATTCACGGGTCAACAGTTCACCAATTTGATAAGTTGGTGAGGCTGAAAATATAGAGACGTAGTATTGTTGTGTAAAAAGACATCAGGTCCTATTCTCGATCCTACCGAGAAATACAATTATGTCCTTCACACGACTCTTGTGTCCTGTCAAGACTTAAAAACTGTTCAAGTCGGGAATAAAAAAAAAAGTAATTTTAGTAATTTATAGTTTGTCTATATTTTTTACAAAGGTTATG